>JAQFVV010000863.1:0-183407 GCA_028023455.1 Epiperipatus broadwayi
CATAGTCTTCAGAGCTGTAACTGCTACCAGGCAGGTCCCCAGGTGGTGGATAGGGGAATGGCCCCCAGATATGGGGGTCTGCTGTGAATAAGCATTTAGGCAAATAAGCAGTCCTGAACCAACAGCGGCAATGTTAATAGGGTGTGGGGGATCATAAGGGTGGCCCTTATGTTTCCAGCTAAATACCACATAAACCCAATGATAACATTGTGCCAAGGCGAGTTTCTGGCGCCATACCCAGAGGCCATGGCCATGGTAATGGAGAAAGCAGCATTATCATTACTGGCCCAAGGCAGAAGATGAAGATATCGGAATGGCTTGGTTCCAGAGATCTATGGGCATGGATGTAGCATCTTTAATGGCCATAGCACTGCAAATACCTAGAAAGATGCTGGTTTCCCATCTGGAGTTGCCCATGATGGGTTGGTGGCAGCAAGGGCATGCGGCTATAAAACCAGGACCTTGCCACTCAAACTACATGATGCAAAAAAATTCAGATAGAGATCTTGCTAGGGTGTACCCTGTAAGCGACGCATTGGGGCCTCGCCTGACTCCACCGAGAAGCGGACAAGGGCTACCATATCGTGAGCGGATACGGTTAAAGAAGATTGCTCAAAGGAAAAGGAAGTTGAGTAGTGAAGGAAGGATGAGGGGTTGTTCGGTCAGGTTGACTGTCGGTACTCTCAATGTTGGCACCATGACTGGGAAAGGTAGTGAGCTTGTGGACATGATGATAAGAAGAAAAGTGGACATTGTGGCAGTTCAGGAAACAAGGTGGAAAGGCCAAAAGGCAAGGGAACTGGGAAATGGCTTCAAGTTGTTCTATTGTGGTAGTGATTCTAAAAGAAATGGGGTTGGAATTATACTGAGCTCAAATTTGAAACATAGGGTATTGGAAGTTACTCGGTATAATGACAGGATTATCTCAATGAGAATTGACTTGGAGAGTTGTGTGATTACTGTGATTAGTGCATATGCTCCACAGTCAGGATGTGATGAGGATGAGAAAGATAAGTTTTGGGGTGAGATGGATGATATTTGGGGCTCAATTCAACAAACAGATAAGGTCTTCCTTTGTGGAGATTTGAATGGACATGTGGGCAGAGAAAATGGTGGGTTGGAAAGAATCCTGGGAAATCAGGGAATTGGGGAAAGAAATAAAGAGGGAGATAGAATAATTGATTTTGCTGTTTCAATGGATATGGCATTATTGAACACCTTCTTCAAGAAACCCCCAAATCAAAAGATAACTTACATGAGTGGGGGAAGAGAATCCCAAATTGACTATATTATGTATAGACGAATTGGCCTAAAAGATATACAGGATTGCAAGGTTATTCCAGTAGAAGCTATGGGTCAACAGCACAGACTTTTACTATGTCATGCTAATCTTACAGGAATTAAAATAAATCCTAGAAGAGGTATCATCAAGACCAAATGGTGGAAACTTGAGGTTGATGCCTACAGAAAGCAATTTGTTGATGAATTGATGAAGGTTGAAGACAAAGAAGAAGGGGAAGATCTTTGGACAAGTACTGCAAACAACATCTGTGTAATTGGGGATCAAGTTCTTGGCCAAACGTCGGGTGTGATAAAAGAGAATAAAGAGACTTGGTGGTGGAATGCAGAAGTGCAGAAAAAAATTGGGAATAAGAAAATAGCCAAAAAGGAGTGGGACAAAGATGGAGGGGAAAGTAGTAGGGTCAAATATAATATAGCAAAGAAAGAAGCAAAGAAAGCTGTTGCCAAAGCCAAGTTTGACGCATACTCAGATTTATATGAAAGTTTAGAGAAAGAAGAAGGAGTTAAGAAGATTTTGCGTATTGCAAAACAACGAGATAAGAGTGGTAAAGATACTTACCAAGCAAATAGAATAAAAGACTCTAACAATAAGGTGTTGTGTGGCAAGAATGAAATCATAGCTAGATGGCAGCAATATTATGAGCACCTACTAAATGAAGAAAACTTTCGGATTGACAAGGGATTTGGGACTCCAAATTTGGGCCCAGCTTTAAAGATCAGTAGGGAAGAAGTTAGACAAGCAGTCAGAAGAATGAAATGTGGGAAATCGGTGGGTCCAGATAACATCCCTGTAGAGGTATGGAAGGTAATGGGAGAAGAGGGAATCACCTTTCTGACCAAACTTTTTAATAACATCATGATCACGGAGAAAATGCCAGATGAATGGAGGAGAAGCATTTTGGTTCCAATCTATAAGAATAAGGGAGATATTCTAGAATGTAGTAATTATCGAGGAATAAAGCTGATGAGCCACACAATGAAAATATGGGAGAGAATAATAGCAAATAGGCTACGGCAGGAAATAGACATCAGTGAAGAACAGTTTGGTTTTATGCCAGGTAGAGGAACCACAGATGCAATTTTTGCACTGCGGCAACTTATAGAAAAACATAGAGAAGTCAACCAAGAAATTGTTCTAATATTCATTGATTTGGAAAAAGCATTTGATAGAGTACCTAGAGATGAACTTTGGAGATGCCTAAGGAAAAAGCTGGTTCAGGAAAAATACATTCGTCTGATTCAAGATATGTATCAAGGCTGTCAAACCAGTGTGAGATGTAGTTCAGGAGAAACAGACTCATTTCAGGTGAAAGTGGGTGTGCATCAGGGATCATCCCTGAGTCCCCTACTATTTAATATCGTTATTGATGTCCTAACAGAGGATATTCGTAGGGAAGCACCCTGGAACATGATGTATGCCGATGATATAGTGATTGCAACTCAAAACATCAAGGAAGCTCAGGATAGGATAGAAGAGTGGAGGAAAGCACTGGAGGAAGGAGGAATGAGAATTAGCAGAAATAAAACTGAAGTGCTCTTCTGTGGTAATGGTGGAGGAAGCATTTTGTTAGGGGGGAAAGAAGTTGCCTGAGGCTGAAAAATTTAAATATCTCGGGGTCTGGATGAATAAAGATGGATCACTGGATGGAGAAGTTGTTGGGAGAACTCAAGCTGGTTGGAATAATTGGAGAAGGGTCTCTGGGATACTCTGCGATAGGAGAATAGGTGCAAGGTTGAAAGGAAAAGTATATAAAACTGTGGTGCGTCCGGCACTGATGTATGGTGCAGAAACATGGCCGATCACTAAGAAAATAGAAGACAAGCAATGTGTAACAGAAATGAGAATGCTTAGGTTTGCCTCGGGCCTCACTAGAAAGGACAAAGTGAAAAATGAAGTAATTCGAGAAAATATGAGAGTGAGAATGATCAGTGAAAAAATGAAAGAATCAAGGTTGAGGTGGTTTGGTCATGTTAAGAGAAGAGAAGAAAATTACATTGGAAGGAAGATTTTGGAGATGGAACCACCGGGGAAAAGACCCAGGGGTAGACCTAAGATCAGATGGATTGATCGAGTGAGAAAGGACTTGCAGGAGATGTCACTTACGGAGGAAATGACTTTAGATCGAGTAGCCTGGAGAAGATTGATCCGCACCAGCGACCCCACTTGATGTGGGATTAATCAAGCTGTGGAAGAAGAAGAAGAAGTCTTTCTATTAACATCTACACATATTTTTCAGAAATATTAATATTATAAAATCTATTATGGAGGTATCTTTTATATTGAACATTAAACGCGCATGAACATATAAAATTCAATATAATAATCACTTTGTTCAAATTTATATGTAATTGTTAAAAAAGCATATAAGAAATAAATTATTCATTTTCTTAATTATCAAATGTTCACTTTAACCAATTGTTTTCCTTAAAAAAAGACTGTTTTTGTGATAAATTATTTTATTTTAATCAGAAGATTATTGTTTTGATTACACATAATAAGTGTAAATAATGAAACTATTTATCTCCAATTCATAAAGAAGGATTTAGTAGGAATTATTAGTGCTGCATCCGAGTGACCATAAAATCTCTTATCCACTTATTGTAATTGAATATTATCTTGGAATATTCTTTAGAGTTTTTCATGTATTTATTTTAAACAAAATATTTTATTTAAAAAATATTATTATTATTATTAAGATTTTGTCTTCTTATTCAAGTTTGAATTCTTTTTTATATTCTGATGTTTCTGAATCTCAGTTGTCTGTAGCAATTGATAGTTTAAAAAATGTCACTTCTTTTGGTCTAAATAGTATAACACCTAGGATGCTTAAAGAAAATAAGGTTGCATTTTTGCCTGTTTTAGTTCATTTATTTAATTTATCTTTGCAGTCTGGATCATTTCCAGAATGTCTGAAAGTTAATGTTATTACTCCTGTTTATAAAAAGGGTGATTCTACTCTTATGGTCAATTATAGGCCAATTGCTATTATTTCTGTTTTTTCTAAATTATTGGAAATGATTGTTAGGGATCAAATGTTGTCATTTCTGTTTAAAAATAAAATTTTATCTGACTATCAATATGGTTTTCTTCCTGGCAGAAGTACATTAGATGCTTTAAAACATCATGTTCAGTGTTTAACATCTTCATTGGATCAGGAACTTAAAACATTGGCTATTTATCTTGATTTATCTAAAGCATTTGATTCTGTTAATCATAATATTTTGATTAAGCATTGCTACTTGTATGGTTTTCATGGATCTATTGGTAGTTGGTTGGAGAGTTATTTAAATGATAGGAAACAGTTTACTAATATTTATGGTACTATCAATGATGTGGTCTTGATTAATTCTGGAGTTCCGCAAGGTTCAGTACTTGGTCCTCTATTGTTTTTAATTTATATTAATGATTTATTTTCATTGAAGTTACATTCTAAGATTTTTGGTTTTGCTGATGATATTGCTTTATCTTGCAATGCTGTTTCTTATAATCTTCTTGAAAAATTAGTGAATGAGGATTTGGACTCAATTGGTAAATGGCTGGCATATAATTCATTGCTGGTCAATTTAGATAAAACAAAAGCTTTTTTTTTTTCTTACAAGCGTACTTTTTTTTTCTCTTAAGATTAAAATTTGCTGTAAGTATATTTTGCATTATAATAGTATATGTACTTGTGAGAATATTCCTTTGGTAGATAATTATTGTTATTTGAGAATATATATTGACTCCAGATTGTCCTGGACAAATCACATTACCTATCTTTGTCAACGGTTATGTAATTTAAACTATATGTTTTATTATTTAGTTAAATTTCTTCCTAGGTCTGCCCTCATTTTTATTTACATTGCCTGTTATCAGAGTATTTTATTTTACAATATCATTATTTGGGGTAATGCTTCTCCACATATTTTATCTTCTTTGCATATTTTGCAAAATTATACTTTGCGCATTATTTTTGGTAGATCTCGTTCCTCTTCTGTTTGAGATATTTATATTGCATTTGGTTTATTTGATGTAAATCACTTATATCAATATAGAGTTATTTTTGATAGTTTTTGTGCTAAACCTTTTCTGAATTCTAGAGTTTATGTTCTAAATACTCGTCTTTCTAATAAATTTCAATTACCTTTATCAAAATTTTTTAAGGAATTTAGTAGAAGACAATATGTTTATTCTGGGTCAAAGTTGTTTAATAAATTTGTATATGAATGTTCAATTGATCTGAATAATATTTCTTATATATCATTCAAAAAATATTTGTGTCAATGGTTGTGTAGTATGTATTAATTTTGGCATTTATTTTATTTATTTAATTTATTTTATTTATTTCCTAAACTGTTCTTTTGAGTTTTTGATTGTATTTTTATTTAATTTATTTTTACATGTAAATTCCACACACAAGATTTTTCTTGTTTGGAGTTTTTAAATATTTGTGATGTACTTTGTTTTATTTCATAGAATAAATTGAATTGAATTGATTTTATTATTATTATTATTATTATTATTATTATTATTATTATTATTATTATTATTATTATTATTATTATTATTATTATTATTATTATTATTATTATTATTATTATTATTATTATTATTATTATTATTATTATTATTATTATTATTATTATTATTTATTTATTTATTTTCTTTGATTTCTTATTTTCTTTATTTTCTTTTATTTCTTATTTTCTTTATTCACTATACTTACTTACATTTTTTTTTACTTGATATCATTTATTTATTTGTTTTGATTTATTTTTAATTTAATATGGTAGGGCTGTCTTGTTTTTATATGAATGTTAGAGGGATGAGAACTAAGTGTGTGGAAATTAAACAATTCTTTGAAACAGAGCATTTTGATTTGATATTTTTTACAGAGACTTGGTTAAATCAACAATTTTCTGATTGTTCTTTCATTGATAATAGGTATAATATTTTACGTACGGATAGATCTTTAGAATATGCAGCTAGAGGAGGTGGTACTCTTATTGCTATCAACAAAAATGTTTTATATAGAAATCTGTGTTTTACTTCTTCTGTATGTGAATCTACATGGTGTGAAGTTTACATGGATCATAATTTTAAATGTATATTGGGAAATATTTATTTTAAACCGAATATCTCACTTTTAGAGTTTGATTACTTCTTGACAGCACTTGAAGATTTTTTGATTAGATATAATAATATTATCATTGTTGGTGATTTGAATATGCCTGATTTATTTAAGGGTAAGATTATTATGCATTATTCTTTATTATCTCAGAAAGCTTTAAGAATGCTTAGATTTTGCAAATTTTTTGGGCTTCAACAATATAACCCTGTTGTTAATAGTTTTCAGCGTACTTTAGATTGTGTTCTTTGTAATGTACCAATAGTTAGTAATTTTCACTTTGTCTCTGTTTCTTTTCCAATTGATGTTCATCATCCACCTATCGAATTTTATATTAAGATGTGTTATTCTAAAATTACTTGTTCTAATGTTGTGAAAAGGGATTATGGGAGGGGTAATTATGTTGATCTTTGTAGAAAATTTTCTGAAGTTGAATGGAATAATATGTACTCAATTAATGATGTGAATTTTTGCTTGGATTATTTTTTGAAAATTTTTAATGGTTTTATTGATGTATATATTCCTAATAAATTATCGTTTAACAAAGGTTATCCTCTCGCAGCAAATGATGATTTTAACGGATCGTTGTTTACAGAGATCTTAGGAGTTTAACCAAAGAAAACACTAAAACCAACACATCTTTGACTTGCAGTTATATATATATGAACCGTAAGTATTGGACAATCCAAATTAATTTGTATTTTAACTAAATAGATATTTTTATGAATTGTTTTGTTAAAAATAATATTCGTTGCTCAACGTAAAAAGCATTACAATGGCGACACCCCGGTCATGTGACCAGCAGAATGGCGCCAATATGCTATCCAAGCCTATGCAAATTACAGGTGAAGCAAAAACATATGCCAACGTAGCTAAAAATAATTTACAGGAAAATAATTTCTCTTCGGAAAAAAATAATTTACAACAAAAAGAACACAATCAAGTTCCAATTTTAGAAAAAAATAAAGTTTTCCATCGCTTCCGAAAAATAAATACTAATGATATTTTGCAGCTAGATATACAAACGCAAGAAAATCAATGCCCCCCTACCGCCCAGTGGAATAATGAGGATTTGAAAATAATATGTGAACAGTTTAATAATACGATCCCACGTGGCCTTCATACGTCTTTCAAAAGATTTTTTTTCTCCTCGTTCAATAATATTATCAGCTACAGATGCAAATTTATCGCTATATAAATTTCCTAGAAATTTACTTTATGAAGCAATAACACTACACGGACTTTGGGATAGCATACTAAGGATTGCTGACCATCCTAACTCACGGTATTTAATCCTTGAATTTTACCAAGAAAGCCAAAAAACCCGGTTTCAAACCACCATTAAAACTTTAGGCAACTATGCACTCATTGCAGTAGATCCAGATCAACATAACCAGATTACTGGCATAATCAAGAATGCATACCTTGGATATGACATCAAAATCTTTCAGAAAATGATGCAGCCATTTGGAAAAGTCACAGCATTCAACCCAATTTATCTGAAAGATACGCCAGTGCTTGTATACAGCAATAGCTTTGACTTCAAGCTGAGATTGCATCCAGAAATAGATCCAAACAATATTCCTACACAATTTGCAAATCAGGAAGCCATGCTGAGCCTCTTCATAAGAGGGCTTAAACCCATATGCTACACATGCGGGAAGCGAGGCCACTTGGCAACGCAATGTGACACCAAAAAGAATCCACAATCGCAAAAAACAAATGGAGTGGCCATCCAAACACATACTGAAGACAGCAACCATATATATAATGATAGCATAAATCCAAATATGTACAACAATATGCAAACAACTTCTCCACCTGAAGAAACACTCTCACTCCCTCTCATTAATCAAAATTCCAATGAGGAAAATAAAAACACAGATGAACTAAACAGCGACCATCTGAAAAAACAATGTGATAACAGAAAGAGTCTACAATCACAGCAAACAAATAATCAGCTCAACCACACACAAACGGAAGATATCAGCCACACTAACATAGTCAAGATAAATTCAGATATGAATAACCAGATGCAAACAACTTCTTCATCTAAAGAAGATCAAACTACAAAAAACCAAGACAACAGTATAAATGAACCAAACAGAATGCAGCACTTAAATCCAAATGTCACACAAGCAATTCAAAATAACACAAGCAACTGTCAAAACATACAATGCACGAATGATTCAAATATTAACCCAACTGAAATATCACAAAGCAATTACAGTGAAACACAAAGTACCAATAGAACAAACATCACACACACAATAAAAAATAACACATCAACATATATCATGGAAGCAATCATGCCATGCCTTCCACAAGTTGAAGTAAATACAATAGAAAAAAAAGGGCCAGGTCGCCCAAAAAGAAGCAAAAACAATAAAAAACCAAAAACAGAAGAGGACAACAACTCACAAACAGAAGAGTACAACACCGCATCATCATTAACCAGAATTCAAACGGATGACTGGTCACCAATGGACATCACTTCTATCTAACCAACCAATTAAAACTCCAACAATGTACAGCTCATACAATGAAAACCAGTCACTAACATATTTTGAAATGTGAACAATCCCAAAATACAACCATAATGAAAGTCAAAATAACAGCTTTTAATGTGCGGGGTTTGAACTCGGCAAACAAACTGCATCAACTTAGAGAATGGACCAAAATCACACAGACACATATATTGGGACTTCTGGAAACAAAAATATATAGTGGATCACAGATTGACCCAACAGTGCATCTTCACACTGAAGGCTTCTTTGCATGCTCCAGGGACATGTCATCACCTGCGGGTGGAACTGGCCTACTAATAACCCCAGCTTGCCCATTCACATCATTCAGAATCATATATATCGATGCAAACTTGTTGATAGCTACATTTCATCACCATGCAAACACTCTCAACATAGTTTTCACCTACATCCCACCTGGAAACGTCATCATATCAAACATAATACTCACCATCAATTCACTGCTAGCATCAACTCCTTACCCAACTATCATCATGGGAGATTTTAACATGAAGTACACAGATTTCATCTCAAAATGGCTGCATCAAATTGCAATACCACTCATGAGTGCTGAAGGTTTTTTACCACCAAACACAGTAACATTCCATAATAACCGACACACATCTTTAATTGACCTTTGCTTCTATTCACCAATGCTGCATCATTACTTCAGCCTCAAGCTCAATCCATCCCCATTCTCAGATCACTCTGCTCAAACTGCAACACTTGATCTAACTGAAATTCAGCCAACTACACTACCACTTGGGAAAACAATGAGAATTCTAATACCAGCATCCACTCCAGAATCCCTTTTTTCTGAAACATATATTATGCTCCATAAACTTGCAGGACTACAACTAAGTGCTGTGCAGAGATATCAGGCATACATAAATATACTTTCATTCAATATTGACCATGTCACCAAAAAAACCTCCACCCTCCAGGCTATTAGCTCTGGCAGATGAACTTCACAAGAGGATAACAATGTCTAAACCTACTCAAAATACATATCAGCATATATATAAGCTCACCCAGGCATATAACACCACATGTGCAGCACTTAAATACTACTTAGCCATAAAAAAAGCAAAATCTGCCTCAGTCAACAACATACATGGACTAGAGGCTACATCAGATGGGCCATGGGTTTTCCCTCCACCATTAGAGTACCTATGGCACTTCAAATTGGAACAACTATACATGCAGCACATAACATGATTGAACCTATTTATAAGCATTTCAAACAGAATCTTCAGACACATCAACTCTTCAACCCACCCCCGATTATTTTGGATCACCTGAAACAAATACACCATTTACCATTAATGAATTTGCTTTGAAGCTTGCCACTCTGCCCAATGCCTGTCATCCAGGCACTCATGGCATACCAAAATTTGTGTACGAACACCTTAGCCATACAACTAATCAAGTATTATGTAATCTTGCAAACTATCTCTCACAAAAAATATACAACATTGAAAATCTTTATCCAATTGCAATAGTACCATTTAATAAGAAACCAGCTCCAATAACCACCCTTAATAATATTAGGCCTATCTCCATGTGCCCAATAGCCATCAAGATCATTGAGAAAGTCATTAAAGACAGGATTGAATCATATCTGCTCCCATTGATTTCACCATATCAGTTTGCAAGAAAGCAATCATCTACAGGACAGGCAGCACTTCTTTTCAAAGCTGTATTGGGATCGGTGCGAGGCCGGAAAAAATACAGCCCAGTTGCAGTTCAAATAGACATTGAATCAGCTTTTGATTCTGTGGCAATCGAGATATTAATTAAAATGTTGGCTGCCACTGCAATACCTCGCACTATTTTATATGTTATAACCAACTTGTTGTTAAATCGGGATATACATATTACACTCAGTGGCAAAAATTCTGAATCTTTTACTCCAACACAATCAATCTCACAAGGATCCCCCTGAGTGCTTTACTTTTCACCTTTTACATCAACCCTCTATTAATAAAAATCCAGCAAACATTCATTGGCATCCAAATACCAAACACATCTCAGCAGGTAACATGTATCGCTTATATGGATGATATAACTGTCTTCCTCCCATCTAAAAAACACCTACCAGCCTTGCATACAATACTACAAGAATTTGCAGCTACACACAAACTCAGGGTCAATCTAAATAAGACGGCAGTTTGGTCTCTTTATAATGCAAAGCAGTACACGGAAGAGCGTCGTGTAGGGAAAGCCAGTGTCTTTCTTGGGATCTTCCGATCTTTATATGAGTGCAAGTGCAATGAGGGTCAAGATCCAGAACAAACTCAAAGAAGAAACAGAGCGAATTACTACTTCTCTCTCAAAGGCATATCTTTCAATATACTCCAAGATCCAGCTATTTAACCAGCTAGCCATAACAAAAATCACCTATTACTCACCCATTATCACATTTTCTAAAGGTTTTATTAACAAAATCTCTTCTCTCTGTAATAAGCTCTTGTGGCAGAGGAAGACTGTGTCAATATCTGCAAAACAACTTACCAGACCACCTATTCACAATGGACTAGGACTTCATAGTATTTATATTTTCCATCTACAGAAGGCCACAAACTTAATAACATCCACAGTCAAACACTTTCCAATGCTTGAATGCCTACTTCAAATAACACCAACAGATAGACCACCCCCTGCTTATGACCAACTAGCATCAATGATCAATCATATAAAAACCACAGCTCCACAGATATCTCTTCAGACAATATACAAGCATTCATACTGGCAAATTTATTCATTAATCCATCCAAATCCAACCCATGACACCAATCTGACAATGCTGAAAATCAATAATCTACAATTACTCCGTAAGTTTAAAAAATGGTCACTGGAGCCAAAGTATTTTGATTTTTTGCTGAGACTAAACCTACAAGCACTGCCCACAACATATTTTCTGAGATATCGGAGACTATACACTAACATTGATCCTTTTTGTCCCCTGTGTCACAGGGCTGAAGAAACACAGGAACATCTATTCTATCTTTGTCCGGCACTAGACAGAATTCGAGTTATTATGATAGGAGCATATAGACAATCTAACACAACCCTTCAAACAATCATTAATTCATATTGCAAAGGCTCTATTCCATCAGTCCGTGCAGCCACTTTTATGCTTTATGCATACTGGTGCACTAGATGCACATTCACTCTAGGTAACAACACAAGGCGACATCCATCAACTTTCAATATCAAACTGGCAAAACTACGAGCCAGAGACAATAAAATTGCACATCCAGACATCTATGCAGCAACCTGGTCACTGATAACACAACAATCAAACCTCTAAGATGGCTCCCAATAACCAAAATCTATGCCCTCAACCTATTATTATTATTATTATTATTATTATTATTATTATTATTATTATTATTATTATTATTATTATTATTATTATTATTATTATTATTATTATTATTATTATTATTATTATTATTATTATTATTATTATTATTATTATTATTATTATTATTATTATTATTATTATTATTATTATTATTATTATTATTATTATTATTATTATTATTATTATTATTATTATTATTATTTATTATTATTATTATTATTATTATTATTATTATTATTATTATTATTATTATTATTATTATTATTATTATTATTATTATTATTATTATTATTATTATTATTATTATTATTATTATTATTATTACTGGAAACATCCATGCCATTAATAGAAAGGATACTTGCTTCGAGATCTCGAAGAAATGGGCTACGTAATACTAGCTTATTTGAATATTTGTATTTGCATATTTTATTATACATTTTATGAAGGCTATGAATATGAGGCATGGATCCTCGAAAACGTTAAGCCGATAAACTTTAATACTAATTAATATCTTCTCTAATTAACAATTATATATTTTACATATAGTGAGAAGTAAAGCTATATTTATTATTATTATTATTATTATTATTATTATTATTGTTATTGTTGTTGTTGTTGTTGTTATTATTATTATTATTATTATTGAAATACAAGTATAATATATATTCTTAAGTTAGATATAATTAAAGAGATTTGAACCCAGATTTTTAAAACTTTCTTCAGTCATTTATTCTATCATTACAATTAACACACATGATCATATATACATGCGAAAAAGGCAAATGATCTCCAATGTAAGTATTTAGCACTCATCAGTCAGTCTGAATCATACCCCCTCCACATAAATATATATATAATGAGTGCCCAGTTTACATTAAGATAGTAAATCTATATCCTCAATCTGCAGGCTTCAATCCTCTCCATTCTCCAAGGCAGCTATTATCTAATAGATAAGAGTATGCCGACTCATATTATTACTAGGATTCCATTCATTACCTAATAATCCTTTAAAAAGATGAGTGTAAATTTTTGGTGTTATAAAATTTTAATGACACAACCCTGATATTTTAATTTACAGAAACAGTTGTTAAAGAAATTGTTTTGCAAAAGAAAATTAATTTTAAGAGGTGATATAAAAAACATATTGTTATTTATCAAAAGAGACTAAATGTGGATCTAGTCATGGAAATGAGATGCTGATGATGGTTATTAGAAAGTGCTGTAGTGAGAAGAGGTGTTAGAAAGAAGAGGATTTAATATAACCTAAACATCCTATGATACCTGCTTTCAATATTAAGAGTTTCCCTGTAATCTGTGAGAGTGAATTTAGAGGTACTCCTCTTAAAATTTGCTAAATGTTGCATATTATATTTGCAATGTTTATTAACTGCTATTATTTTTCTTGTGGCTTATTTTTATTGTAGTATAGCATATTTAGTAACCTGTCTGAGGTTAGCTGATAGTGTTATTATTTTGGCATTATATCGAGTGGTCTGACTGTGTTGTCATAGTGATCTGGATATCTTGATTGATTTTATTTTATGCCTCATCATTGCACACATCTCAATGGATCAGATATATTTTATTATTATATATTTTTATGCTATAATATATAATGCTTTAGTATTAATATTCCTTAACAAAATTAATAATATTTTTATTACTGCCAATCCAATCCAAATATCTGTTTGGTATAAAGCACCATAATAATGACCTACCATTGCTGCCTAAGTTGTTAAACCACTAAACATGGCTGCTGGAGAGTTGTCTTAGGTGCAGTGCTCTCAGATCCAAGGTTTCTCACTGAGAAGGCTCGAAACTAGTCTGAGGATGTTGGGTGAGTAGACGCTAGAGGGGAATTTTACACACAAATGTTCTTGCATTCATTGATTACTCATGCTTATACTGGTGGCACTGCTGTATGGAGAATTTTGCTTCTGTCTAAGTTTATTAGAATATCTTATTATTTCTAAAGATTTACTAATTAATATTTTTCAATGAATATACTTAATGAGTTGGTATTAGATCTTTTATTATTGGCAATGTACTATACTTTTTTTGTTTAATTACTTTTTTTGCCATTGCCTTCTGAGCAGAAAGCTTAATATTTTTGAATCAACATTTGATCGCGTTTTTTCTCTTGGTCCAAAAAAATATCACGTGTACTGAATTTCTTTTTCTAACATTTGTATTAGATTGTGTATAAGCCCATGATCCAATTTCAAATAAAATTTAGATAAAACTTATCATTTTATTTATCTTTTAATTAGACTTGCAAACGTTTTTCAGCTAGCATCCTAATAATTAATCAATCTAGCCATCCAGTATTGATCAGTAAATGGGTATCAAGTTATTCTTAGCTAGAGTGACACTCTGAAGATTAGTGATAAATTCAAGAGTTTTTTAAACCAACATTAAAACTGTTACTTACTGTCCATGAGTGTTTCATGAATTAGCAGCAACTGGCAATTCAGTTGTTTTATTAGCCATAAAATAAGACAAGAATAAAATATTGCTCAAATCTTTACCATCAAGTATTTGGAAAGAATGACGGGTTGGTTGATACTTTCTCCTTCACTGTTTTCCTGATAGTGATTTGGCTTTTGCCCTAGTGCTATTTGAAAACTGTTTTACTCTATCTGTTTTATATTTTTTATAAACTCATTATAAATGAGTGTTAAGAAAAGGTAAAATAATTTTAATCTAAAATATATATTTCACTAAGCATGCTTTCAGCAGAAGACTGCCAAAATCACAATGCTATTTTATTTCACAGTTAAAAAGTTGCTTCCTTAAATAAATGTATTTATTAGGATTAACTTTTTTGTTATATTTATCTTATATATAATATATAGAAATCTGAATGAATAAAATATTTTATAAGCACTATATAACTATTAGTTTTAATACTATATATATATAATACTTTAACATCCTTCTATTATTCATAATATAAAAAGCATTGTAACAGAGAACAAAAATACATTGAAAATTTATTCGGTCTATTTAATTTTTTTTGGTTCTTTGTTTATAACATTTTATTTTTTAAGCTTGAATATTATCATGCTGTAAAAAAGTGATTCTGAAGTATTTTATATCAATCGTGTTGGTAGTAGTCAAGATTTATACAAAATTTAAAATTATAGAAAGCTTAAATATATTTCCATTGCTCATTGCAAATGCCATTTAGATGTATTTAGTAATTGTTAAATATTTTTATATTTAAACATACAGCTATAGACATGGAAAAGAAATGATAATGGAAACTCAAGTAAATTTCAACCAACCACGGTTTTTTTAGTTTTATGTTATTCAAATGATATTTTATTTCATTTAGTTGTGAATCAATACAGGAATAATTAGTTTTCAAGTTCTCCACTCTAACCATGTGCAAAATCATATAGACAATTAAAATCACTTTTAGTAATGTTTCATCAACCTCAACTTCAAGGTATAGGTTTTAAAATATCAATTCTAGACATGCACTTTGAAATATATATAAAGATGTTACTCAAGAAATAACACAATTTGACTTTAATGAGTTTTAACTACTTCTAAATGTGCAAGAAAAGAAATGAATTGCCCAAGATATGCATTAATTCAAAACTTTATATAATTAGTAAAAAAACTTGAATGTAGATTGTTAATATTATTTAAATAGGATGTTAATGGAAAAAGAGAAAAGAAAATAATAGGTTTTTAATTAAATGTTTTAAAGAATATATATATAGATTTTTTTTAAAAATAAAATAAAATGTCTGTGTTTGTGTTGTGATTGTTTTTAATAGAAAAGGAGAATGGGAGATAAGGTAAATTTTTGGTTATGAATATATTTTGTAATTTTAAATTTAATATTTTTTTTATTTTTTTTTATTTTTTTTTTTATTTTTTGAATATGTGATATTTATTATTATATATATTTTATTTTAGTGTACTTTGAAAAAGACTATATGAAATAGTCAAAATGTTGGATTTCTTTATCATCATTATAATCATATAAAAACCAAGTTTTAAAAAGGAATTTGTTTCTTTTATTTCTATATTATATATTATTTAACTAGTATGGATGCCAAGTCCTTGTCTAAAACACTTTTACCTTTATGCAAAAATCTCACTTATCATCATTCTGATTTTTCTAAAAATCATTTATTATATGCCCATTGTTAATGCTTTCATGAATAATATTGAGTGCTCCAAACTAAACTGGAATAAAAGATTGGATGCAATCAGTATTAAAACCTACAGAATTATGCCAAAGACAATGGTCTCTCTCTTCACTCAATGCCTACTTTATCAGAGATCATTTAATACTATTTTTAAAGTTCTCTGATTATCTTAATTCTGTAAAATTTGTTGTAGTTATCCCTACTAATAAGCCTCCACCCAGTAAAGTTCTTTTCTTTAAATCCTTAATCAAATCCATTTCTGCTTATATTGATCTTAATAATCACACATTCTCTAGAAAATAGACTCTTTTGGAAGGCTTACAACATATTCCATAATGCTAGTCAATCTCAACTATCCCCATGTCTTCTTACTACCACCAGTAAACAGATAATAAAAAATTCAAATTCTGATATCTGGAATCAAAATACATTGATTTCCTTACCAAAATCAATTTAGATGCTCTTCATACTAGACATTTCTTATCACAGAGAATGGTATATGCTAATATTGACCCCCTTTTCCTCTTTGTTATAAGTTTGAAGAGACAATACATCATTTTCTGTTCTAATGTTCCACTCTTCTTATCTATAAAAATATCATTCAGTCAATTACCAAATCGTGTGCTTCTGTTATTTTGACATTCATTAATAGTATGAAATGAAACATTTTCTCTTCTGCAGAATTACTATTTTTTTATGTTTACTCTTTGGTTCCTAAGATGCCATTTTTGTTTCAATCCTACATTTAAGAAATTACAATCACTGTTTTAAAATAAAATTTCAAAAATTAAAAAGTGAGACAGGACACTTGCCTCACCAGACATTGTTAATGCTACATTGAACCTGGTTTCCATTCCAACCCCATTAAAGTAGATTTTTTTTCCTTTACTTATTTATTTAGTTTATTTTTTATACCTTTGATATATATTTATGAAATGTACTTATAATTTATTTACTATTGAATTTGTTTGTTTGTGATGATAAACTATAAAATATCCAATTAAATTTCATATCATTTTTTCATATTTGTAAAAAAAAATGTACTCGCCAAATAAAATTGTTTGTTAAAAAAAAATACTCAATTAGGTTTTATAATTTTAAATTAAATTTCAGTCACTTTTTTTACTTTCATATTTTTTTTTTTGAAGCCGAGTAAGACAAACTTACCTATTTGAAAGACTATAATATCTTGGTAACAAAAATTAATTTAAAAAAAATTAATGATACAACATTTGATGCTAACATTATTTAAATTTTATCAGTTTTTTTTTAGTAAATCCTGTTAGTTTGAAACTAGTATTATTTGTCAAAAAATTTTTTATGAATTCCACATTGTTAAATTTTTATAATTTAAAATTAAATTCAAAACATTTTTTAAGGTGAATAAAAGAAGCCTATTTGTAAACTTAGAACAATTCAAAATTCTGCATATGTTTCCTAAAAAACTGAATATATATATATATATAGTAAATTTTGGTAATATTGGTAGTGTATTTCAATTAGAATTTTTATTTTTGTGTTTTCAATGGCTGATAAATGGCAAAAGTGAAAGAAATATAATAGAGCATATTATAAATTAATGAAAAAAAATTGTACTTAACCAAAATAATATTATGTAGAAAATAATGAACCTATAGTTTCACAACATTAGTTTTAAAATCAACATAAAAGGAATTGACCGATTATTAATGCTTGAGTTAAGAATTTAACTGAAATTTTTTAAAAGGAAATTTTAAATTAGCTATCTTTAGATTTCCAAATTATATTAATCCTTAGCCCTGGATCTTTAAATGTTGAATCTCCTTACTGTAATGCAGTTGTTTAAAAATGAAATAAAAATTTATGTTCTGTTATAATGGCAAAGACATCTTTCTATTGAAAACATATTGAAATATATTACCCATTGCATTAAAAAATTATTTATTAAAAAATGACAAAAATAATTTATAAAAGCTTATTAGGCAACATAATAGTGCTTTTTTTTTTACAATTACATGTGCAAATATTTAAGAAATTCCAGGAAATAAATTGATATATTTTGACAACCAGATTAAATTTAAAAATTATTCCATTCACAATCTTATGTCTATGTATATATTTATCATATCAACATTTCCATTGAAGTTCAAATGTAAATACTACCAATGCCGAATGCCTTTGGGAAAAATATGGTCATTATAAATATTGTTATCAATAAAGTGTTCTCTTATGCTGGTTGTTACAAGTAGTTTCACAAAATTTATAATAGAGAAGTATCTAGTAGAAAACAGCTAATTTATCTATGAAAAAATTATTTGATATTTGTTCAAAATTCTTGTAATGATCAAAAGATATATGTTTTGATCTGCTGATAATACTTATATTGTGTATTACTGGCCATAATGATAACACACTACTTATATGATAGAAGATTTTGCCTGAAAAGGAAATGATATTTAAAAAATCTTAAAAATATATAATTTAGAATATGCAGAAAAAAAACTGAACTTACCAGCATTGACTTTTATGATTTGCTACATAGATTATAAAAATAATATGAATATTTTACCTCATGATAATATTTCTAACAATATTCTATATAATCTTAATAGTAATCAGTATTTAGCTGTGGATACCATTTTACAATCAGGTTTTAATTTAAGTTCATAAAAATGTGTTTATATAGATGGTAAAAATGGAAAAAACATGTTTACATTTTATGGTCATTCAAAAACTGGCTTTATAAAAAAAAAAAATCATTAATTGTTGCATAAACTGGAATAGTAATTACTTTGATGTTGATGAAATGACATATTCCTTATCATTTAGTGTATCATTAGCCTTGTCGTTAGTTAAATTTTCTTAAACTTAAATCAATCTAATTTCAAAGTCTATAGTCTTATTTATTTAAGATATGCACCTGATATCTAGAATGTTAAAAATTGTTGATTTCATCTTCCAAAATTGAAACTGAGAGAGTGCAAATTTCTCAAGTGCTTAATGCTGAAGTTCCTCTCAGTGAAACATTTATTGTATTAAATTATATTTGGAAAGTTTTACTAGTAATAAAAAAAAGTTTTTGTAGTGCTGTTATCATAGTTACAACTAAAAGAAATTGCTGTATAATATGTAAACCATTATTGATTCTGAATTTTGTTAAGGTTTTTTGATAGCAACTGATAAAGTTATTCTTCTAACATCAGTTTCTAAAACTTAATTTTTAATTAATATTTCACATCTTTACTTGTTAAACGATATAATAATTAATATTTTTGACAATAGCTTTATTTACATTGATATTAAAAATATTTCATGATATATATTTTTTGCCTCAGAAATGAAGATGTTTGATTAATTAATTAATAAAAATGTGTTGCTAAATTTTCAGAATGCTAATGAATAATTTTATATGCAACTGATTATATAAAAATCATAATGGTGGAGAAATCCCAGTAAATTTTTTAAACAATTCATACCCTCTGAATTACCAGTATTCAATTGAAATCTAAAAGTCATTTGTATAGTGGGTCCTTTTCAGAAATCTATTTGTAAAGAATGACTTCTGCAATGGTACTAGAATAATCATTAGGAGATTTTTCCAAAATCTTCAATTAAAATTATCACAAATACATTTTCTGGAAAAATTCACTCTATTTTCAGAATTTTATTACTATGAATGCCCCATCACTACCATTTAATTCCATTATGCATCAATTTCTGATATCTCTTGCAATCAAAGTCAAAATTTTTAAAAAAATTGGTCTTTACCTAAAAGAATTGTTTTCACATCATCCAAAATACAGGATATTTCAGAATCAAAATTTTTAAAAATTGAAGTAATTTAAAATACTGTAACACAGGGAAAACTTAATAATAAAAAACTATCACATATAACAACATGTATGTGAAAGTTTTTTTTTCTTTTATAAATAGCTTGGATCATCTATCCAAAAGCATTCTTATGAATTTCAAATTGAGAACTCACCAACAGCTGCAGAAAATGAATAACGTTAGCATCTTTATGAATCCAATTTTTTGATTAAATAAAGTTTTGATTCAATACACAATATAATCTGCTTTAAATTACCTCCATCATCTATATCTTGCACAATTCACTTTATCTTGCAAATTAAAAAGCAGTACCAACTCATAAAACGCAAAGCATGCTAACTATTTCTAGAATTTATTTGATTTTAAATATCTTCATACTTATTTCAAAGCACATAACAAAATTGAATTAATAGTTTGAACTATCTATATTAAACCATTTTTGTGACCTTAAATTGATTACTCATTAAACTATCTATATAAAAGCATTTTCATGAACTTATATTGAGTAATATAGTTCAACAAGTAAATAAGTTTAGATATGTGGGTAGTTGGTTGGGTGAGGATGGAAGAAGTAAATGTGAAGTTAAAAAAGAATAGCATTGGCAAAAGAAACATTTATTAAGAGAATGAAAATATTTTATGAACCTTTGAAGAGAGAATTAAGGAAAAGATTAATGAAATGCTATGTGTGAAGTGTATTGTTATATGATTGTAAAACATCTAAATAAAAAAAGTTAAGAGTAGGTTGGAATGCCTTTGAGATTTATTATATTGTTGTAAAACATGGACAATAAGTTAAAAAATTAAGAATCAGTTGGAATATTCTGAGATGTAGTTGTGGAAAAGGATAGAAAAAAATAACTGAATGAATAAAATGACAAAGAAGTTATAAAAAGAGTAAATGAAAAAATATTGATTGAGGATATTAGGAATAGAAAGAGAAACTGGACTGGACATATATTAAAAAGAAAAAAATAGTTTAATGAGAGATGTTTTAGAGGAAATGGTGAATGAAAGCAAAAAAAAAAAAAAAATAGAAAAGATTGACTTTGCTGGATGGTATAAGAGATGAGAAGAAATATGTGGAATTGGGTTAATAAGGAAAATGGAATGGAGAAATAGATTAATTTGTGATATGGCTGGATCTGTCCATAGACTAGAATACTATTGATGATAATAAAGTTAAATATTCATTTGGTATCAACAGTAGGTAAATAAAATTAGCTTCTTTCAGGACCATCCATAGTTTTGAGTTAATGCATGATACAATTTCACTTCATTATTTTACTAGTTTATTTCTTGCAAATTGGAAAGCAGTAACAAATCTTAAAGTCAAAATGTGCTATTTTTTTTAATTTCTTCAATTTTAAATAGCTATTCTTAAGCCTACAACAATTAAAAATGCTGCGCAAGGATCTGTACTTAAAAATTATTATGTATTAAATATTTCATGTCTCTTTTATTTGCACCTAAAATATCTGGGCAATTTAATCAACATTAGATTAGCATTTAATTTGTGCTTAGCAACAAAGGTAATTTTAATTGTTTTTCACTTCATAGAAAAGTGCTAGCATCACAATTTTCCATGATTATGATCTAGGTTTGAATACAATAGTGTAAAATTGTAATGTTTTTCCAGATTCCACACAGGCTTAGAACTTTTTCTTTTGGGTAGCTGGGAAATATCCGACATAGATAATCATCATATTTTCTAATAAATAGTTATCTATTTGTTTTAGCTAGGCTGTAAAATAAGGATCGTAAACTTACACAATGCAGCACTTAGCTAGCCAATGAATATTGTTTACTGCTTTATTCTTTTCTTTGATGTGAGCTATTTCAAAGAGTGTTTTATTTATATATATATATTTCAAAAGAGCATTTCCACTCTGCTTCTAAATTCACGATTATTTATATAATGTTCTGTTTTTTAATATAAATATAGAAATATATTGTTAAAATGTATATACACTATAATGTTAGGAAAGAAAAAATCTAATAATAAATACATCACAGACATTAATAAAAAATGGTAAAAAAACGTCTTCTTTCACTCGCAAAATATCTCTAAAGATAATTTTTCTTAAATGTACTTCTAGTTTGGATGATAAATTACCTCATCATCTTACATTTGCATCGACTATTTTTTTTAAAAAAAATCATTAATTGCATCAAAGATAGCTTTATTGTAAAAAAAAAAAAATTTAAGTACTATAGAATATTCATAACCAATAAATTTTTGTTCCTTTTTAATATATATTTCATAATAACACTTAAGATTTTAAAATTTAAATGTCTGCAAAGTCTAACTAGTTTTTAAACATTACTAAGATATCTGCGAAAACAAGTTATTAACATGCTTATCAAATCAATGTTTGAGACATCTGCTTACTAAAAGGAAATCCATTAGGGTTACAAAAATTAATTATTGATTTGTTTGGCTAAAGAGCTAGAATTTTGTATTCCTGCCATTATTTAATTATTTTTTTTCTCTCCCTGAGTCTCTACTATCTAGGGCATATATATATTCATATGTCACATAATTTTAATAGAAATTTTCTATTAATAATAATACTTTTTTAATAAAAGAAAGGCAGGGTAAAATATAATCGTAATTTACATTTCAAAGATATAAGCGTCAATTATATTTATTCTTGACATATTAAATATATTGCAGGTGCTTTTAAGTAAAAGAAAAGAAAAAGAAATAAGTTTAAACTACAACTATTTAAATCTTTATTAAAATAGTTTTATACATGTTAAAACATATCGTTTTAATATGAATCGTTATTAAATAAACTAAATTTAGAATAAAAGCAAAAAGTTAGAATATGCATATCTAAATATATATTGTTTCATTTGTTATGTTCTTACCTAAATGAATTTATATCGAATCTACAATACTGTCAATACAGTCCTGAAGAAATACATAAAAAGAAGACCTGAGTTAGAATTGATTACAATTGCTTTATAACATAACTGTAAATCATATATTCAATTGAATATAAATAATTCATAATATAGATAATTATTAAATTCTATATCATTATTATATGCAATCATCATCGATGATTACATAATGAAGGTCTCTCCAACTTTAGTTATTTTCTCCAGTTTAAAATCTTTTTTTCTATACACCACACCAACAAGGATTATTTACTTCAGCCACCCATCTAGAATGTTGTCTCTTTTTTAGGCTTTTCACAATCTTTTGGAATCCAGTTTACATATTATCACCTTTTTTAGAAATATGTCTAGTCCAGCTCCATTTTAGACTGTTAATTCTTTCAATATCAATGATACTTGTTTACTTTCTCATACATGTATTGTGTTTATAATCTTTGCTTGGTACTTCGAACATATATATCTCCATTTTTAATAGCACATTATTTATACAACAATCACTCCATCCAAACTTAATTCTATGATTTATTATCATCAACCATTATCAATCCACTGCAGGATGAAGGTCTCTCCAAGTTCAATCCATCTTTTCCTACCTCTAGCTTCTCTGCTCCACAACACCCCTGCACACTTTCTTATTTCATCCATCCATCTCACATGTGGTCTCTTTCTGGGTCTTTTACAATCTTTTGGAATCCAGTTTAAAATTTCAATTGTCCATCTATTATCATCTCTTCTAGCAATATGTTCAGCTCAACTCCATTTTAGTCTTTTAATTTTTTTAATGAGGTCAGTAACACCTGTTTGTTCTCTTACCATACATTGCATTTTCGATCTCTTCTTGTTACTCCCAACATGCATCTCTCCATACTCCTTTGAGTGGTCTGAAGTCTCTGTATTGCTCTTCTATTAAGTATCCAAGTCTCAGATCCATAAGTAAAAACTGGCAAAACACATTTATTAAAAACTTCCTTTTCAAACACATAGGCATATTTCCTTTTAGTATCAAGTTATTTCTACCAAAAGTACTCCAACCAAATTTAATTCTATGATTAATTTCATCCATTATATTTCCATCTGTATTAATAAACTGACCAAGGTATTTGTAACTGTTAACTTCTTCTAACTCATCATAATCATTCTTTATTTTCATATTTTGAGAAAAGCTATTAAACATTACTTTAGTCTTTTTAACATTTATCTTTAGTCCTACTTTCCTACTTTCATCTGATAACTTCTGCAACATTTCCTGTAGCTCTAAAGCATTATTTTCAAAAACAACTACATCATCTACAAAATCTAAATGACTTAAATAATCTCCATTTACTTTCACTTCTTTAGCTTCCTATTTTAATCCACAAAATACTTCTTGCAACACTGCTGTAAAAAGTTTTGGAGATATGGAGTCACCCTGTCTTACATCTATTTCAATGTTAATTTTCCTACTATAATTATGTAATCTAATTGTTGCTGTTGCATAAATATTCTTTAAAACATGACAATATCCTGGATCTACACCTTGATGATCCAATGCTTTAATCACTGAAGAAATGTTTATAAAATCAAAAGGCCATTTCATAATCTACAAATCCTAAGCATAATGGCAACTCATATTCATTTGTCATTTCTATAACTTCTCTCAATACCTGGATATGATCTACTGTACTAAAACCACTTTTAATTCTAGCCTGTTCTCTTGGTTGGTGGAAATCCAGTGTTTTCTGTAGACGAGTTGTAATTATTTTAGTAAAAATTTTGTATAAAACTGATAAAAAACTGATAGGTCTGTAATTTCTAATATCTTCTTTATCACTTTTTTAAATATTAATATTAATACTTTAAATATTAATATTAATACTTTAAATATTAATATTAATACTGCATTCTTCCATAGTTTACATTATGTTTCAATTTATACTAATAATTTGTCCAAGATATTTGTAATTATTAACTTTTTCTAATTCATGTTTATCCAACTTTATTTTCTTTTTCTGAGAAAATTATATGACTTTAGATTAATTTAAACATATTTACATAAACCATTTATTTAGTTGAAAACAATTTCTTTGATATTTTTTAACAGTTCTTTTTGATAAAGAATTATATTAATCTAAAATCATAACAAAAATAAATTTGTTGTTATTAAAAGAACTATAAAAATAATATTAAATAGAATTGTGTTTAACTGAAAGAATTGTCATCAAAATGATTGTTTACACAAAACTTCAAAAGTATACCTTGCTTTCACTTTTACTTTCACCTGCAGAAAATTGTAATAGTCTTCCTCTCTTTATATATAACATCACATTCATCACAAAGAAGGCTATAGACCCTAAATGGTGAGTTATTTAGATTTACAGTTTGCTAAAAATAAATTTGATATAAAGTTCGATCAATCATTTCATAGTTTACGATTTGAGTTCACAAGGTTAAGATTTTTTTCAGATAATTGGCTTTTTGCCAATCCAGATAGATAACAGTCTAATATTAATCAGCAAATTGATATTTAGTAGTGAGTAAATTAAGAATAAATAATCACTCAAATATTCACCACCCAATAACTGGTAAATCTGGAGAATGCTATCTTTGGAAAGACTTTTATCCTACAACTTCTATTTAAAAGTTGTTTTATCTACCTTTTTTCTATTCACTTCATGACGCTTTAATCACTTAAAAAGTATGGTTTCACTCACATACAGAAAAAAGAGAGAATGTAATTCCTATTAATGCAGTGCTAAATTTTACTTACCAAAAAAAAAGTCTTATCATTTGTAATCTGTTAAATTGCTGAAAAGTTATAATAAACAAAAAGAAAGTTAATATTTTTTGACCACAAAAAATCATATATATCTTATCAAAAATCAAAAAAGCCAGGGAATGCTTAAATAAATTAAATATTTCTATTGATTTAATAACAATCCCAATAAATACGTCATTAATAAAATCATGAATACATTGTAACAGCTCCAGCATTGATTAAAGTGATCCAGAAAACAAAACACAACAAAAAGTCGGTTGTCATCTGATCCTTCGTGTCAAGCGCTAGAGGCGCGATTTCTAACTAAAAACACATTAATATAACGTTCCCGGGCTAGCGATTCTCTATTAATATTGACTTTTTTTTTGTTTGTTTACAAAGTTAACTTTCTTTCGTTTCTGAATTATTTTTCCCAAATAATATTTTTGATGATGGGATAATAATAGTTGTTTTTTTTAATTTTTTTTTTTTTTTACCAAAGGGTTTTTTTTGGTGTGTGTTCAAATAGTAATTTTTGTTTTTTTTTTAAAAAAAAATATTACTGTTTTTGTAAAATTGGATTGACAAAATTCAAGAGAGAACGGGTTTTTTTATCTTTCAAAAGTAACCTTTATTAGTAAAAGGATTACAAAAATTTTGGGTACACTTACCCCTTGAGAATTACAAAGTGTTCAATGTGACAAACAAGGTAAAACAATTATTGATTATATAAAGTAAATATGCTTGATAACAATTGAGTTGCTATAATGTTGATATTAATGTGTATCTGAACATGATCATCTATACATGGATCTACATGGCCCAGCTACCGAGAAGCCATCCATCACCCAATGATCCCACCCCTGGGGCCGGGTTTCTTGATGGATCTTTAAATAATAATTTACGTTACTTTGATAGGTTTACATTTGATTGCCAACAACAATTATTGGGAGAAGTGTTTTTTTTTTTTCGCGTGTGTGTGTATGTTTAAATAAAAATTAAAACGTTTACTTTTATCGGTTTACATTTGATTGACGACCGATTGGACTTCCTTTCATTTATAAATTATGGTTTTGGTTCTACAAATAAATATTTTTGACAATGGAACAATAATAGTTGTTTGTTTAATTTTTATTGACAAGAGCGGATGTTTTTTTGGTGTAGATTCAAATAGTAATTTGGGTTATGTTTAAATAATAAGTTGCGGTCTTACTTTGATCAGTTTACATTTGATTGCCAACACTAATTATTGGGAGGGGTGTTTTTTTGTGTACGATTGTAGACAACAATTATTGGAGAAGGGGTGTAACCATTTAAAGAATAGTAGTTTACGTTACTTTTAGTAGTGGTGTACATTTGATTGCTGACAATAATTAGTGAGAGGGATGGGTGTTTTTGGGTGATGATTAAATACTAATTTACCTTTCTTTTATTTTACATTTGATTGCCGACAACAATTATTGGGAGCTAAAGAGGTTGTTTTTTTGTGTATGTTTAAATCAAAATTGAAGTTACTTTTATCGGTTATATTTGATTGACAACGGTTTTGACTTTCTTTTTTTTTTCGTTTATAAATTATGGTTTTGGTTTGCCCAAAACCTAATATTTTTGACAATGGGATAATAATAGTTATTGTGGTTTTCTTTCATTTTTATTGACAAGAGCGGGTCTTTTTTCGGTGTATGTTCAAATAGTAATTTGGGTTACATTTAAAAAATAATCGGTTTACCTTATTTTTAGTGCTTTACATTTGATTGCTGATGACAATTAGTGGGAGGGGTGTTTTTGTTTACGATTAAAGAATAATTGTACATTCCTTTTATTTTTTACATTTGATTGCCAACAGCAATTATTGGGAGAAAGGGTTTTGCATTTTGTTTTGTTTTTTTTTTGTTTGTGTGTATGTTTAAATCAAAATTTAAGTTACTTTTATCGGTTACCATTTGATTGAAAACTGATTTGACTTTTTTTTTTTTTTTTTTCATTTATAAATTATTTGGGTTTTCCCAAATAATATTCGATTTGACAATGGGACAATAATAGTATAGGTTTCTTTAATTTTGATTGACAAGAGCAGGTCTTTTTCGGTGTACGTTCAAATAGTAATTTGGGTTATGTTTAACTAATAATTTACTGTCTTACTTTGATTGGTTTACATTTGATTGCCGATGACAATTAGTGGGAGGGTTGTTTGTTTTTTTCTCTATGATTAAAGAATAATTGACATTCCTTTTATTTGACCATTTGATTGCCGACGACAACAATTATTGGGAGAAGAGGGGTTTTGGGGGCTATGTTTAAATAAAAATTTTAGTTACTTCTTTTATTTTACATTTTTTGGGGGCTATGTTTAAATAAAAATTTTAGTTACTTCTTTTATTTTACATTTGATTGCCGATGACAACAATTATCGGAAGAAGAAGGGATGTACGTTTAAATAAAAATTGAAGTTACTTCTTTTATTTTTGATGAAGGCCATTTAAAATCCCTCAAACAAGCTTGCCTTTATGAAATTAACATTTCTGTTGGCAGATGTTTTTGGACCTCAAATCTGCATATATTTGCCGCACAATCCAATCTTTTCTTTCAGCAGCAGGATGTTTTTTTCTTTTTTCTGCTGTAGAAATAAATATTCCAGTGCTGGCTTCCGTGTCTGGCAATTCCCATCTTTTCAAGTTTTCTGTTGTGGGAATTAGCCATACTTTTTGTCTTGGAAAATTTCTCGCTAAAACGTGACTCAAAGCGTGATTTTTAAATTTTTACGCTATTCCACCCTAATCGAAAATTTAAGAAGAATACAAATTTATAAGGAACAATCACGATACTGTTAAAATTGATAAAATGTAACAGTACATCAATTGGGTTTAAAAAAAAAAAGGCACCGATGAAAATTTAAATAATTTTGACACGAACAAATTAACACACCCTCGTACGATATTGTTACATAAAATACATAATGCAGCATTACGATATAGTGCATGACACAAACAACTATGGCATTTTCCTCTGCTTTTAGCATCGGAAAAAGCCACACCGTTAGCCACTAAGCCGAGTTAACACTCTTTCTAGATTTTATCGTAGAAAGAAGACTTAACTTCCGAGTTAACACTCTATCTTTTAGCATAGAAAGTAGACTTAACTCCAAGTTAACAATCTTTCTAGGATTTATTTTAGAAAGAATGCTTAAAGGCTTAAGTGCGGCCACGGAAACGGCATATTTCTAGAAATTTAGCTAGAAATCGCACCTCTAGCGGCTGACATGAAGGATCAGATGACAACCAAAAAGTCTTCCATATTCATCATCCAATATGGCAACTGATATCAAGATGACTTATTTCAAGTATAAATATAACTTGTCTTGTTTTATATTTTCAGTGAGTTATACCAGGCTGTTTACTTTACTAAAAGACTGCTATAGCCTGTTGTCATGCTATCCCTGAATATGATAATCTAGTATACTTCAAAACTGCTGTTACACAATACATTACTAGCTAATTATACAGTTCATATATAGTGACATCACAATGTATTTGTTTAGTGTGTCTAAAATATGAGTTTGAATCTGATCAATTAATGTTTGAATTTTCAATATGATTTGGATTGGTTTTTATTTCAGGTAGTCAGTCAATATCAATTTAGATAAGCATCCAGTATTGATCAATAATTGAGTATATGTTTAGATAAAAGTTAAAACGAGGGTAGAAAACTTCTCAAGTCTTTGCAATCTGATAATTGAAGAGTTTTGTGAGAATGGCTTTTTTCTTTATCTTCCTTTATGAAATGTTGTCAGAGATGTCTCTAATTTGCAGTGGACTATTTATAAAATTTTACCTTCCAGTTGATTATTATTTTAATGTGAAAATTGTTAAATGCTTTGGCTAGAGAACAGATTAATTATTCACAGAAAATTCATTTTATCTATAGTAATGTAGACAGCAATAAAGGATAGTTGTTCTTTTATCACAGAAATTTTCAAATACTTTGGCTAGTGAAAAGAGAATTAAGTTTGAACATTATATTTAACTTTTTATATGTATATAACTTAATAAACATATTCTCAGATATATAAAATATAGCCAAGATATATATAAATATATGCTCAGATAAAAATAACAAGTCGTTAATCAAATCACAAATATATCTTGGAAACACAAATAAATATCTAGTAATTATTTCAAATGGAAAAAAGTAAATAATAACTATCTCTACACTTTCATGACCACTGTGTGTGGTTGTACAGGTTATGCAGGTCACAAAGATATTTCATCAATGATGATGAAATGTCATTGTGATAATTAATATAATTTATATGTAAATTAAAATGTCCAGATTTCCAAATCACTCCATTACTAGAAATACCTTCTGACTGTAAATATGTTTTATTTAAATATGAGAAAATTGCTTTTTTATGTAGTTTTGTGACAATTACTCAAAATATACTATATTATAGTGGTTGGGAAAAAGAGTCCTACCGTATCTGCCATACAGGCACCACCAGGACATTCGAACCTGAAAAATTTATATAGTAGGCAGATACTTAAGTTAAGATCCAATTTTATTTTATTATAGACCATTAGCCCCAGTCACTAGCTTGTGGAGCAGCAGAGATAATATAGATTTCAATTTTAAAGAAATAAAGATAATTAAAAAAAATAAGAATAAGCCATTTCCAGATTAACAATACACAGAAACATTTATTTTGCACATATATAAAATGAAAATTATTTTTTTTATATAACTTTTACTTAAGAATTTGATTTACTTTTTAATTTTTTTACTTTATAAGTTCGCACAGATGAATTTATTAATATTTTATTAGAATGTTGAGTATGGATAGACTACATAGATTGCACTTAAAAAAGAAAATATTCTATATCCCTTATTTAACCCCAGATCAAAAGTTCACAATCAAACTAATGCAAATCTATCTGATATATCGATGTATTCAATGCAGCATGAATATGACAGCACAATACTGCACTGTCAGAAATATACATATGAACAGCATGGTTATTTAGAAAAATAATATCCCTCATCCAGTACAGGAATGCTACGTCTGTTTGGCAAGAAGAACAATACAAGAAAAAAACTCCATAGTAAGGGATTGCAGTCCTTTTTGCTGTTTTACTATCCCATTGCATAGGCTAAATGGGTGATCCAAAGAGCAGGGAATACTGTCTGCTTTGGATGGTCAGTAAGAAATGGGTCTTATTTTGCCCAAGTGTGGTGTATAATGTGATCCTGCACATAGCAGATCTTCATGATACATTTACTAATTACACCAATACATTCAATCCAATGACCCAATCTAACTGTGAAACAAATAACCTAAGATTTACCCTCCCTTAGACTAACATAGCTTTATGAATCTATGCAGCCATTCATGCCTGACTTAAATTTAACATGATTTAATTAAAAGTTTTAGCTTAATATAAAAAAAAATAAACACTTAAAAGAATGGAAAAATTAAATTAATGGAAATGATTTAAAAAAAAAATACATTCAATAAAAATAATTATTAATGATTTAATTTGGTGAGATAGGAATTCATATTTAAATATTGGAATAGTTTTATAGTTAAAGTTCATTAGAGTTCATAAAGCTCTTGCAATTTGTTTGTAATTTGGATCCAGTGTTAATTCCTATGATGTCCTGAGGAGACTGGTATGCTGTTGGCCATTCTATTTGTATTAATCTGGAGGTCCTTTACTGTAGCAAGTATGGTTGTTTTCAGGATTTTATTGCAGAGTCTTGGTGTCCTGGGATCCGCAATTATAGGAAAACGATATTTCATCTTTTGTTTCTTTTCAATCTCTTCTCCCTCAACACTCCCGGAGCTAACACATATAACACACATAATAATTTATTTCCAATCTTTTCCTTTTTATATTTAAATTGTGGATTGACTGGACATAACATCATGATGATGATGATGATCCTTTTACTGTGGTCCATTTCCTGAGGGATTTTTTTAATGACTATTCTGTTCTTATTGTTTTTCTCTCCTATCTGACCTTTAATTATAAATTTTGAGATGCCCAAGGGCTAGTTTACTTAAGACTAATTAAAAATAATCATTTTCATCTTTAGCCTTTTGTACGCAATAGAATTAATTATTTTACATTCTTAAAGTTATATTTTTATCTTTAAATCTTTAAATTTTTTCTCAAAATTTAGTTTTAAAATACTTTTTTCTTTTTTAATAAAGTTTTCTTTTAATAGTTTTTCATATATATATATGAGTTTAAATGACTTAATTTTCAATTTTTAATTTTTAAAAACAAATTTTTATTTGCGAACTTTTTATTTTTAATTTCTAATTTTATTTAAAATAATGTAACAGCATGTGTGCCCGTTACAACATATTATATACTCTACCATTTGCACAAATCAAACAGACCAGCCATTATATCACTAGAATTATTAACAAAATTTATATGTAAATAAAAATGTTTAGATTTTTCAATCACTTTTATTTAAATATATCTAATTTATATAAAAAATGTCATATTACTGTTAATAATTTATTTTAAAAGAAATTTATTTTAAAAAAAAATTGTTTCATAATAGTTATTAAATAAGCATTTATTTTTATAGTGATATTTTTTATAAATTGTAATACATTAAAGATCAGCCTTTTCAAGCTAGTGTGCATGTGCTTTTTACGAGTGTTAATAATAAATGAATACTTTCATTCCCAACACAAGATGATAGTATTTATGAAAGAATAAAATGAATCCACTTATTCTTTACAACCCAAATGCTTATATATGAGCAAATATTAAGTACTGGAAATGAAAGCATGAGGATAGACCACTCTCTTTAAATTACTGTTTACGATGTCTGAATGAATGACATTGTCGAAATTATCTAGAATTTACATATGTTTAAGTTTCATTTGAAAGTGACATTTAGTAAATTCTAGATAATTTCATCAATGTCATTCATTCAGACATCCTAACAGTAATTTTAAGTGAGTGGTCTATCCTCATGCTTTCATTTCCAGTACTTAAGATTTGCTCATATATAAGCATATGGGTTGGAAAGAATAAGTGGATTTATTTTATTCTTTCATAAATACTATATCTTGTGTTGGGAATGAAAGTATTCATTTATTATTAACACTCGTAAAAAGCACATGCACAATAGCTTGAAAAGGCTGATCTTTAATGTATTACATAATAGTTATTATAATTCTCAGTATGTTAGTTATCAATATTATAGTAAGTAATTACATTTATCAATCATATTTTATAACTACCAGTGTAATGTGTTTGCAATAATGTAGTAATAATTACTAGATTCTGAAATATGAGATTCTGAGATCGATCCCAGTGCTGTCATAAAAAAATTTTAATGCTGATATTATCTTTTTTCTTTTTAATATGATGTTTTTTTTACATTTCACTAATCTGCTTTTTTTGGATTTGGACTGTCATGGATTTTGTAACCTAGCTATAAACTTATAATTGATTTATAATATTCTCCAATCACATGATGGGCCAAGTCTAAGTAAAACAGAATTAGTAAAAATTGTATTTTAAAAAAAAACATTATTGCACACTAAGATATTTAATTCTTAACAAATATCATTAAAACAATATCATTTAATGTCAGTGTGTTAACTATAACAACTATGCAACACTACTTGAAACTTCTAAATGTTCACTTTATTGGGAAAGCACTTAAAACATTTTTTTATCTATTCAAATGGAACAAATCAATTGTTTGATTTCTTTTAGTTATTAATATAACTATTATTAAAGAAAAGAAAGTGCAAAGCATGGTAATGATTTTTAAAAATTTATCGCATAAACAATATAAGTAATTTTTCCCTTAAGAAAATGGAATATAAATCCTTAATCCTTATATATACTAAAATAATGAGCACATAAAAATTAAACCATAAAATAGTGTAATCATTCTATTATTTAATGAATATTTAACAAAGTAGCTTTTTAAATAGAAAATATAAACAAATTATATATGAGAAATTCTGAATTAAAGTAAAAGTAATAAACAATAACTATTTTTAACAAACTAATTAACATGCTGGTAGTGGCAACATTCATGAAAAATTTATAGAAGTTATTTTGTGACTGCTAAAGTCATGAGAGTTAATATGTAAATAAAAATGTAAATAATTATAATTTTTACTATTATATTAAACAAAATTGTATGGAATTCATTTTGTTTTAATTTACACATTTTATTTCATGGAAATAGGGGCACTGGAATTTAATTTACAAAAAGGCATCTCTTATCTACATGATGGCACTGTATATTATATAAATTTAAATAAAATAATTTTTAGTTACATGTTGAAATGTATATAGTTGCCAGTTCCTTTTTTGTTTTGCATTGATATAGGTATCTATCTAATTCTTTATTTATATATATAGTTTGAATAACTGTTTTTATTATTTGTATATAAAATATTCGGTAGTGTTGTTTATTTGCTTTTTATATATGTTTATTATGTTTTTAGTATATGTAAGATTGTTTTTTTTATATTAAATATAGGTTTTGAGAGACTAATACTAATAACTTTTGAGTTTGAATCATATTAGAAAGATTAAGATATTAAGTAAATTAAGTGATAAGATAAAATGTATAAATAGCAAATTTATTTCCTTAAAAGGTGTAGGAAAGTTAATATATTGCTAAAAAATTATAGAATTAATCTCAATAAAAATCAGTTGTGTAATAATAGAAAATTATTTTTTTACATTTGCAGAGTGTTACTTTGAATAGTTTTATAAAAGATTTTGTTAAGTTATATAGATTTATTTTAGAATTAAAAAAAATAGATGTAGTTTAAATGAAAGATTTTGAAAATTTAATTTTACATTTTTTTACGAATTAATAGGTATAAATTTTATTTTTAAAAAATAAGAGAGAAAAATAAATTGTTTGTTTAGGAAAATTGTTAGGATTGGTTTTAATAGTAGAGAAATTGCTAACAGTGACAAGAAAAATTAATCTTGCTATAATTAATTCGGTTCTGAGAAGGAAATTTTTGGAAAGATGCCATTTTTATTGCTTTCTATATAATTTTATGTACAGTTTCGTCTAAACATTCAGTAACTTGGGTTATGAATTAAAATCAGATTTTGAATTAGTTTTAAATAAAAATTTAAAAAGTAAAAAGTTGGTGGACTTGTGGTTATCATAGCTGCCTTTCAAGCAGCTGGACTGGGTTCGCTTCCCGGTCAACGCATTTGACATACGAAAAAAAAAAAGTTGAGATAAATTTTTAACTAGTCCGGCTAAGGTTAGATAATTTGAGCTTAAATTAACAACAACATATGCTGTAATCATTTCTTCAGAAAGCAAATCAGGTCATTTTATTATTATGATAAGATATGCTTTTAGAGAGAAATAACTAATGATAAATACTTTTTGTTTTAAAAAGATTCTAGCAGCATATTCAAAAAGAATTTAATAGGCATTAAGAGCAAAATGCAAAAGATTATGAGTCTCATAAAAAAGTTTCGCGTTGAAATGTATTTTTAATTTTACTATGCTGTTGTCAAGGCATTTCTAAATTCATTTACATTTTTTAAAGCGAGTTTATCAAGTTTGATAATTAATGTGTTTCAATATTTTTTTTTAAGATTAATAAATTTAATATGCAAAATAATTGGCTATATAGGTTGTTTTAATATAGAAATTATATATTAGTCTGCTAATAAATTAGTCAGTATTGATGCTTTATAGTTATCTAACAATGAATATTTTGTCTGTAGAGAAAATGAAGGGTATAAATGTCTTGCTTTTTTGTTGAAGGATTCCATTCACTTTACTTACAGTGGTGAGTTTATTATTATTATTATTATTATGATGATGATGATGATGATGATGATAGTAAAAGAAGAATAGGTGATTGGTTATATTATTTCACCTTTGATTTGTTTAGGTTCTAATCAATAATTTCAAAGAGAGAACTATTGGTGATAAATGTATTTAATTTTTTTTAAGGTATGTTGTTAATTATTTATTTGCTTGTAGTCAAAAAGTGCTATGTTCTAAGGATCTCTAAGACGAATCAGGCTATGATAATAATAAGAACAACATACACAAAAGATTATATATAACAATATTTATTCAACAATAATAATAATGAAGTAAAAATATTAAAAATGTAATAATCAATAAATATAAATAAGCTGTAATTTATCCTATATATTCACACAAGGAGTTATCCAATGTCATATATGAATTTTAAATTTAAAAGTCTTTTATGCATACACACACATATATTAGCCAAAATATATAGTTCTTTAAAATAACTAATGTTAAACAATGTAAATGTCTTTAATAGACAATATACTATTTCTGTATACAAATAAAACTACCTAATGTTTGCAATTTAAGTGCTTTCTTGGAACACAGAAATTATATATTTACTTGACAATCATTCAATTATAGCTTCTCACTTATGGTTCGATTAACTTCTGTTAGATATCTTTCTTCAGTAACAAATAACACTTCTTTTTTCCTCACACATGCACATGACTGCGTAGGTTTTATTATACTATGCTAATTTGTATGTAAATGTCTTTATTTGCATACAAATTTTATCCAATTAAATTTTTTATTCCATTGGGATAATCTCTTTGTAGATTTTCTAGAGTAGTTTTTTTTAAAAAAGGGTAATGTTGTATAAGTGAAAATATCTATACATATTTACAACATTAAATGATCTTTATTTACACATATGTTTTATACACACAGAAATTCCATTATTTCCCCTATTCTAAAAATAATGAATTCAATAACATATATATTCTCTAAATCTGACAGGTGGATGACAGTTTTGGGAGTAACACTCTCTTCTTCATCTGCTGAAGTAGTTACATCCTATTTTTCTTCCTGCACAAATTCCTCTTTGTTATACTTTAAGTGATATTGATCCTATTACTATTTAAATTATTTAATAAGGTATCTTTTTCCCTTTTTTCATTTACTAATTATTTTCACGAGTCCCATGAAGTATTCACAAAATGAAGGCAAGGATGATTAATGGGTCTTCTCATTTCCCTCCCATTTTCTAATTTGACAATTTATAATTGCTTTTATAATAATTTTTCAATTATATCAAGCATCCATTTACTTTTAAATATATCACATATTTATACTCTGTTAATTTCTCCCAATTTTGATTTGTAGCTCTTTTTTAACTGGTAATGGTTTGGTAAGATGAGTAGGGAATGACAGATAGATCAGTAACTCTGCAGGAGTCTTATATATATGCATAACATCCACTAATGCTTCTGATACATTATTTATTCTAGTTTTTTCAACACATTATTTAAATATTGAACTGTTTTTTTTCCAAGTCTGTTATTTTCAGAATGATAAGGTGAAATAAAAATATGTTTAATGTATTTATATTGCAAATAATCCTTAAATTTTTACAAAGTAAATCAGTAGTATTACCTCTGGATAACCATTTATAGCAAATATTTTCTTCTGTAGTGTTAATTTCCACTTTTCACTTGTGCTTTTTACTAATTTATATTGAGACTATTGGGAAATGGTCTTGGATAATCCAAATGGATAATAGTCCAAGGGGTTATAGACTTTTTCCATGTTTCCAAATAATTTAGGTGGAATTTTTGCAGTTTGTTGATAGTTAGTGCATTATTTAACCATCTCCTTGATATCAACAGGTAAATATGGCCACCATACATATTATCAGACCAATCTTTCAACTTGACAATTCTAGGATGACTTTGGTACAAAAAATCCAAGGTATATGTTCTGCCTTTGGTATATACAATCTGTCATCAGCATGCTCTATTTGCAGACTGAAAAACCACATCATACATTCCAAATTGGTTTTACCACTTCCATGGAACATGTTTTAGGCCAGAGAAATTTTATCTATTACATGAGTTGAACCTATGCTTTGTCTTGCTTAATTTATTTGGCTACAGCTAAACTGTTTAAAGTTGGAGAGTTTAATGCTTTGTGTAATTAATTTCATTAACTGCATATTCTTTCTCCTTATTAACAGGTAACAAAGATTGAGCATAAAGATATTCAATTTCTTTTCCATGATTTATAGACTAACTCATAGTTATGGCCTTACAAGATATTTATCCAGTATCATATGCTGCCATATATATTCTGGAATTTTTTCTTGGTGCCAAAATTTTTTTAGGGGCTGATGGTCCAAGAAAATCTAAAATCTTTCCCCATAAAGATATTGATGAAATGTTTTAATAGTAAAAATCACTGTTAAGACTACCTTGTCAATTTGTCTTTAATTGTTTTCAGATGCTGACAACATTCTTGAGACATAGGTTATTGAATATTTATCTCCATAACATGGATGGGATACAATCACTTCTACTCAGTATTCCAATGCATCAGTTGTTATTTTAATATCTAAATCACTACAGTAATGAACCCACAACCTATAATACCTTAAAAGGACTTTTGCTTTTTTGAAAGCTGAATTATGTTCACTGATTCATGTCCAATTTGTTTCTTTTTAAGAACTGGTACAATGGTGATTCCCTCTCAAAAAAAAACTTAAAAAAAAAACTTTCATAGAACTTCAAGACCCAAAAACATCTGCAATTCCTTTACACTTCTAGGTTTCTCAGCATTTTTAATGTATGTACTTTATAGGAATTATGGTATCTTCCTTTTGAATTTATTATGTGTCCAAGAAACTGTATTTCTTTTATGAACTAAATACATTTATTAATATTTATTTTTGCACTCACTTATTCTCATTTTGAGCAGACTGCAACTATTTTCTTTTTTAATTCTGTTTTCATCTTAGAAGCAACCAAAATATCATCCAAATAGAGAATCACATTATTTATAAATATAAAAAGCTGTCTGTTTTTGCCTGGAAAATCTTCTGCACCATTGTGACATCATAAGGTAACTTCTTACACTAATATAATCCCCTATGAGTAGTCAGCATTAACATTTCATCTGTTTTTTATAGTTATTGGTATTTGATGGAATGAGGCCTTTAGTCTATTTCTGTGAACTTAGTTTTCTGTAATGAAGCTAGCATTTTGCATATTCTTGGGACTGGATGTGAACCTTTATTAATAGATTTGTTCATCATAATCCTGTAATCATCACACAATCACATATTTTATCTGGTTTCAATATTGTAATCGCTGGTGTGTCCCATAGTAAATCGTCTGTTGAAGTTGAAATTTCTTTAGAAATCATTTCATCCAGAACTTTAGCTACCTTCTCTCACAAAGTAAATGGCATCTTGTGAGACTTGTAGGTAAACAGTGGTGTGTCTTCAATCATTTCTATATTCACAAGTCACATTCTCAGTTCCACTGATCTGCATTTGAACAGACCAAGGTATGACTTTTACATTAGAGTTTTCACTTGCAATGTTTTTAATGTCTAATTACAAAACTATAGATCAAAATTAGTTTATTCTCAATAACAGATTAGTGTCATTATTTATCACATATAACATAAGCAATTTTACTTTAGATTTTACCTTTAAACCACTAAACATCTCATGATCACCATTTTTTATGCTTACACAAACTGTTTACACAGAAGCAAAATTCTCCATACAGTAGCACCATTCAGTGCAAGTCAAAGTAATTAATGATTGCAGGAAGGTTTTGGCATAAAATTCCTATCTAGTGTTTAGTCATCCAATATTCTCAGACTAGTTTCTGGCTTGTGGTGTTACTATATGGAGAGTTTTTTTCTGTGTAAACAGTTTGTGTAAGCATAAAGAATGGTAATCATGTGAGGTTTAGTGGTTTAATAACTACTAATCCTGCCCAATAGGATTATGGTGTCTGTGGTTATTAAAGAACTAAAGACACCAAAAAGTATGGATGCTGAACTGGGTTCAGATCTATATGACTATAGAAACTAATAAGCTTGAATTTATTGTGTTTTCATTTTGGACTTGAAGCATTATAGTTAGTTAATAAGGTAAAAATTGGCTGCTGGAGGGTTGCATTGGATCCTAAGATCTAAATGCAGTGCTCTCAGATCCAAGCTCCCCATTGATAAAGGCCACAAGCTGGAAACTAGTCTGAGGATATCGGATGAGTAGGTACTAGATAGGGATTTTATGCACAAACCTTTTTGCATCCATTGATTATTCTAGCTTGTATTGAATGGTGCTACTTTATGGAGAGTTTTGCATCTGTGATTTTAGTGTTAATGGTACTACAACTTTTCCACACATATCTATTTTGTTTTGATTGATGCCTATCTCCATGGTGCCTGAATTTTGAAGTGTAGACCTATTTTTATTCTTTTTTCTGACTTTTATCCAATCTCTACTAGATACAAGTCTTCTGTTTATATCCTTCATTATTGTTTGACCACATACATCCACATCCATTAATATGTGATCCATTCTAATGTTATTCTGCATCTACATTAACTCTCTTACAATCTATCCCTCCCCTAGATTTATAGACCATCTTTTGCTTGTTAATAGTTCTGATCTCCTTAAAATGGCTGACAATTGCTAATGTCCTTTCGTTTGACAATTTCTGCATGTTTTATCTTTGTGATGACAGTTATTCCTCAAATGTACAGATTTAGCAAAATAATAGTACATTCATTCTTTTTTTCTTTCTACTGTTATCTAGAGTATTTTTTTTTTTGCTTTTTGCCTTATAAATGAGATTTTTGCCCACTGTTGTTGCAATATATATTTTGATACATTATTTACCATAGCTTCTTGTATGATATATTTTTCCATGATTCATTTATAATTTGGGTTGAGGTCACACAGCAATATTTTCCTTAGATTCTCATCCAGTATGTCATATGGAAGTTGTTATAAAACATTTTATTAATTTCAGAGCCAAACTTGCAGTCTTTAGCTAATTTTCTTAAAACTAAATTGTAGACTATGTATTTTTCATGTGGTAACTTCTTCCTATTTCATAATCTCAGTCATGCTACCCATTTAGATATTCTCAAGAGTAAAATATTTATATATAATTTTGATAACTTTTTATATAGTTCCTCCAATTATTTGGGATTGCTTAACCTATTCACCAGCTGTATTACATTTTGACCTGAAAAATAAAAATGTGCTCATCTTTTATCTTATTTTTGAACATAGAATATTCTACACATTTTGTAAAATTCTATATGTTTAACATAGTTCTTCCACAAGGCAACATTATTAATGCTAAATCTTCAAATACTAGTATTTAATAGTGCTATTTTTTGTTTATATATATATCACATATAACCAAATATAGATTTTATAAGTGTTGATTTGCTATTTTATTACTTTTATCATTATTCTAGGTCCTAAGGGTTTCTAAAACCAGTCATGCAGCAATAATAATAAAAACAATATACATAGAAATTTTATATAACAATTAGCCTATTCATTCAGTGTACTGAATGTTTGTTTTATAAGTAAATAGAAGGACTTGAACTTAGGATTTTTTAGTCTATATTCATCTTTCATTCTGATCTCAATTGACACACATAACCAGATACATGTGAAAAAGATATGACTGCTGGATCTCCATGAAATATGAATACTGGGAATCATATATCTTTTTTGCATGTATGTGGTCATGTTTGTTGTTTGTTTGAGATGGAGTGGAAGATAAGTATAGACTGAAAAATCCTTAGTTCAAATCTCTATTTATTTTTATAATAATCTTTATCCAACAATAAAAATAATGAGGTAGAATCATTATGTAATAATTTATAATTTATCCTTGAATAGAAATATATTATTCGTACTAGATATCACCCAATTATGCATATGTATTTTAGATTTAAAAGTCTCTTACACATACACACAATATGTTAGCCAAAACATATAGACCTTTCAATAATAACTAACCTTCAGTGATTTAAATGTCTTTAAGGGATTATATACTATTTCCATATACAAATAAACTCTTTAAAGTTTGCAATTTAAGTGTTTTCTTGGCACAATTTATACAATTACTTGACCATCATTTAGCCATAATTTCTCACTTATCATTTGATTAACTTATGTTAAGTATCTTTCTTTGGTAACCATTTTTGACGAACAACAAACATTTCTTCTTTTCACACACACTTACTGCAAGAAGGTTTTATTACATTCTGCTAATTTGTATGTGTCTTTATTTGCATACAAATTTTCTTCAATTAAATTTTCTATTGGACAATTTCTTTGAGATTTTTTAGAGTAGTGTTTTAAAAAAGATAATGATTCATATGTAGAAAAATCAGTATATATTTACAAAATTATGTGATCTTTATTTACACATTCCAAAAAAAATTTAGTCAAATTATTAAATAAAAGTAATAGTTTTGATACTTCTATAAAAATATATATTTAAAAAAAAAGAGAGATTAAATTATGTTTAATTAAATTTTCAGATTTATTGGTGGTAAGAGGTTTTAAAAATATAAATTTTTGTGTAGTCATTACGTTAAAAGTAATAATTTAAGGCATATTATTAGATCAAATAGCTTTCAGCCTTTTAATCATAAAAAAAAGCTTTAAGGTACTATATTTTTATTATGAAATGATAAATTAAATAGTAAAAGTATAGCATTTCTTCAAGAAAAGGTACATTTATTAAAGTTATTTAATGGAAATTATAGTATGGATAAGAATATTTTTTAAAAATGTTAATAAAGAAAAAAAATATAATTTTATATCTTTATCTTTTAAACTATTTTCTTATAAGTTTTTAAACAATACATTTATATATATAAAGTGCGGTGTTTTATAATCTATAATATTAATAAGCCAATAAGCTAATACACATGCACTTTGCAGATGTCACTATATAAATGAATACTCCCACTTTTTCAAACACAAGATAAAGTCTTTAAGAAAATACAGAATGAATCCACCTATATTTTCGACCCAACCGTATATGTATGGGCAAATCTGAAGTGTTTGAAATGAAGAGCGTGAAGTTATTAATTGATCACTTTAAATTACTTTTTTACTACGTAAATGAATGATGCCAATGAAATTTCTAGAATTTACGATACATCATTCTTATAATTAAACATATGTAAACAAGACATTTATTTTTTATATAGCACGATTTTTATAATCTATAATATTAATAAGACAATAAGCTAATACACATGCGCTTTGCAGATGTCACTATTAATATTATAAGTTTTTATAAAAGAATTATAGCATTTTTGATAATAAGATATTATCATAGAGGAAAGGTCTAAATAATTTATTGAAAAAAAAAGACAAAAAAGAATTGATAGAAATACCATTCCCGGAATTGTTTAAATTATTCATTGCTTTTATGAAAAATTATGTAAAGAACAAAATAGTTTAATTCTCTTAATAGTTATCATTTTCCTTTCTTCTAAGTTGCTGTAAACATTCTAAATTAAGTTTAAGATTAAACCATTATTACTTTTTAGAAAATAATAAACTTGACTTCATTTTATAGATATTTGTTTATTACTGAAATAAATTCTAAATATTCACATTTTATTTCTGACAATATTAAAAAAATGAGTTTGTAATAAAAACAAAAAGCTTAGTATGTCATTATTTCTAGAAAGATTTTCTTTTTCCAAAATCAATGAAATCTTCATTATTTATTATTTTAAAAAAAATCTGAATAAATATACATTTAATTCTCTTAAATCTAATGAATTATGTCTTAAAAGTTTGCAATTTTTTTAATTTTTTTGCAATAAGACAATATTTTTATACTATCACTGATTATGTAGGAAGCTAAACTTGTAAATAGCTTTAGTGTATATTTGCATTATCCAAAAATATATCATTCTATTTTTAAAAATAAAATATATCCATTCAAAATAATACCAATTTATATCCTTGATTTGTAATAGTTATTGCACAACTATTATACAAAGATAACTTTGAATTATAATAATGGTATGATGTATGACTTGATTTTTTTACTATAATAATTTCACAAATAAACACCTTTTGGTTATTCAAACTATTTTCTCCAAACAATGTCATAAAATGACATCAGAAAATGTCAGAAATACAAAAAAGACAGCTATCAACATGGATCTAATGTCGTTCTTCTTTTACCAAATTTTTGAATTTCTGACTATTTATGGGATTTTTTATGAACTAAAATTTTACTTTGACATATATAAAGCTTGAAAAAATTCTCAATAGGTGGCAAATATCTTAAAAACCTGTGAAAAATACTACCAACCTTTGAGAAAGTTAAGTATTGAAGAAAAAGTGAAAATTCATAAAAATAAAAAATACATATCTCATTTCTTCCTTATATATTCTTGAAATAGGCCATTAAAATATATTTGAGCAGATTAATGTTGTATTTTTTAAAAAGAATGAAAAGAAGAGAAAACTTAAATAATCCCTTTTAATTTAGATTTATGATTCTGCAATGCTTAATTTGATTAAAACTTTTAATAGTAAATATTTTTTTGGAATGAGTGTTAAAATTATATATTAGTGTTATTTGTATTTGAGAAATCATCTTGACATAGAAGTCTTTGGTCATTTTAAACTTGATTTGGTTAGTAATTTAATTTTGAATTTGTGTACTTGGCTTAATATAAGTCCACAAATCACATGTAATGTTAAACCATCCCTGCAGTACCTCCTGTGAGAAACAAAGTCTAATAAATATATTAACAATGAATCTTTATCCAAATAACAATTTTGGAGTATAGCATCTAAGTATACATCAAATGCAAAGAAAGTAAGATTCTATTGTTATAATAGACAATCAGTGATAAGACTTTTCTCTTGATATAACAATAAAAATTTACAGTAAAGTAAATCTTGGATTGCATAAAAATATGATATCTCCTCATCAATTGTGGTATCTGTTTTTGCAATAATAATAACTGCAATATGTTACAATCACGTTATTTTACAGATATGAAGAACATGAAGCATAAAAGTTTTCAGTAGTGTTCCCAATTGTTAGATAGTTAGGATTTTAATGTTTTTCCATTTATTTATCCTCTAACAAGAATGGCTAGATATTCATTTAATAACCATTTTTGGATATTAGCTGTGTGCTACAACTACAGGCTGTCCACCTGAGAGAAAAATCCTGGCCTAAATTCAAACTCTAGGTCATATACATAATAGGCAGATGTTACTATCTTTGCTCACATTATCTTTACATCACAAATTTTTATGATGTTCTATTAATATCAATTCTTGTTACATTTTTTATGTGTAATAAAATATTGCACTTATTTTTACACTTTTTAATTTTACAAAGCTTTTTATTATTGTCATTGTTTCTTTGAAGTTTTGACTATTTAGTAATCTTCTTCTGAGCTATAATTGACAAATATACGTGATTATAGTATAGAATGTTAACATAAAATACATTCGTGTACTGTATAAGATATAATTAATATGAACTTTTTTCTTCTGGCATTTTATGTCTGTTATTTCTGCTTCCAAAATTGTCCAAAAACTAAATATCACTGCTAGTTAAAGCGATTAATTTTCTCCGTTTTTTAAACTTATTGTTATAATTTACTTTTATATGTTGCCCGAAAATGAAAAATCTGGAATCAAGAAATAACCATTAGATTAACCAGCTGTTATCTGCACATATTTGTTAGTGCGTCATGCCCGGCTATAAACAAATGCGTATACGATTAGAAATTTAAAAACACTCTTTTAAAAAAGAATAATTTTTCATTGAGGTTATATAAATATTTAATCAATATGTTACCAGATGTTTGAATGTAATCTTGCAAAATGAAAAAACGTATTGCCATAATAAATTCTATTTTTCCCTTGAAAGATTTTTCTATTTGTACTTGAATAACTTTTTATGTATTTGTTTAATTCTAAGAGAAAGAAAAAATAAAAAATAAGATTAATGGATTGTCTCTAATTTTCTAAAGATTTTTTTTCTAAAAAAAAAAAAAAATAGTAAAATTGTATGCATATAATATATGTGTAAATATGTACGGGTTTTCGGACAGTAGTAGTGTAACCATTTTTATGCCTATGATTAAGTTTCAAAATTGGGATAGATAAAATTTGAAAAAATGTTTTCAGTTGCTAATCAGGATAATCAGAATTTTTCTTATATATAAACAGTTTATCACTAAACTAGCTACTATTCAATATTGGTCAAAAAAATTGGTATTTAGTTACTTCTTAATTGAAGAATGGAACTAGAATAAAAAAATGTTCAAACAATCTACATGGAATTTGGGAAAGCTTGTTGTATACAAGCAGATAAAAAAATTAAAAAATTATTGGCAAGAATATATAACATCAAGTGATAAAAATGCATTAGCTAATTAAATGAATGCAAATGTAATATTGGTATTTTAAAAGGTTGAAAAGAAGATATTGAAAATTACAGACAGAATCAGTCATCTATTAATTTTATACATAATATTTACCAAAATCATTATAACTCATCAATATATATATATATATTATAGCACAGTACATTGCATTCAAATAATATGAGTCATAGAATTCCCAATGTAGATTGTGAAAAGTATTTGACTCTATAAGTGTCTTCACAGTTATTAAAGCTTAAAAAATTGAAAACATAGGTGAAAGAAATCAAATTCTAAGAATATTTAACAGGTTAATAATGTTTGAATGATTTATTGCTTGACAAGTCATAACTAGTTCAAGTACCAAAAGAGTCAGAGCTGGATGCCTGGTCCATAGATCTTAGTACAGAATCCACCATTCATCCACTGCATTAAACATTGGGATGATTTTAAATCTTCAAAACCTTTTTATCAGTTTTATGAAAGTATTTTGTTGTTTAAAATGGAAGGGTAAGAAAATAAACATAAATGAAATGGAACAATAAAGACTTCAGACTACATTATTTAAAATATAGAGAGAGATATGTTGGGAAATAATAAAAAAAGGATCAAAAGTGAAATACATGATAGAAAAAGCAAATGGATATCATGAAGGCTTTGAAGGAATTAAGAGGTTAAGGAATAAAGTTAAGCATATTGCTAAGAAACATGACAACAGATACAAAATTGATCTTAACTGGATTGTAAAGTTTGAAATGGATGGATGGGATAGAAACTTCTTTGGAGTTACACAGAGAAGAAAATATAGGCTTCAATTTAAATGAATTAAATTTTGTGAGACTTTCATTCTGCAATGAACCAAAAGATCATTCTATATAAAGAAATAATGAAGGATAAGAAATTATTAAAGTTGCCAATGTTGTCTGGGAATATTTAAATATTTTTATTTTCATTTAGCTAATAATGTTTATTAATTTATATCCAATATTGGATGGCTAACTAGATTGATCTAAAGCAAGTATTTGTAAGGAAAAAATCGGAAAAAATATCTTAGTTCTTTACAGGTTATACCTATCTCTCCGTATGATTGTCTGCCTTTCTTCTGCCTGCCTTTCTGTTTTCCTATCTAACTGCCTACTCTTCTACCTGTCTACCTACTTATCTATCTATCTATATACCTATCTATCTATCTTACTTATCTATCTGTCTATCTCTATAACGAAGTTTTGTAATAAGTATAGATAATAAATAATGAATGCAAAAAAAAGATAGCAAAGCATCAGAAACCAATATAAGTAACAACATAACCAACAACAATTCTTCAGCAGTCATTCTGTGTGACTTTATTCGCCTATCATTAGAAATAATGTTATAAAAAATGAGACATTAATATTTCTTTCTTCATGAACATACAAACATACTAAAATAACTATAAAACTAATCATAAATCAAAAAATTCTGTCATCATTATATCCAATTCTGATTATTATCAGTGCATTTGGCCATCAGGTTTGCCATCATGAAACATATAAATAAATGATGCTGTTTGGAATTTCCTTAGCACTATTTAAATAATTCTATAGACACATAACCCAAGTACCATTATGCCTAGAGCTTACTTTTTGCTTTCTAAGGATCTAATAATTATATGTGTTCATAACCAAAGTCACATAATATTTAAAATAATAATTAATAAATTCATTAATCAATTAATAATAACAATAAAAAATGAAAGACTTGATAAATATTTTACAAATAAATACTAAATATTATTTTCAAATACTGATTAACAAAACTATGTATGTAACATTAATTAAATTGTTGTTTACAAATGTGTAAATTATAAGTAATCTTAACTATTACCTATATGTGTAAAAGCACATATACAGGAGTAAGATGTAACATATACATCTATTAATGTAATAACTAATAAAGCAAGTCGTGTACAGTGTGGCATTGCTTTTATGAGCTTGTATTTACAAATATATAATATAGGGACCATAGCAATAGCTCAAACGAGCTCTTCATTGATAAGTACAGTAAGAGAAAATGTTTAAAATCTTTATCTGGAACATTTCCCCCCAGACCTATTGGTTTCTTGGCTCATCTCAGTGAGGAGCTACAATATTCAGACACTAGATCTAAAATATCACTCAAAGCCCAGCGGTGCATAAATACTCCAATTACTTATTATTGCTTTCCTTAACTTTCATACGTCAAAACATGTTTATAATATTTAAAAATATTACAATTATATTTAATATATGCATTCTCTTACATAAACATAATATATTATACTTGTATATATAAAAATGAAAGTTTGTGTTTGCTACTTTAGAACACAACAATTTTGATGAATTCTTACATGATTTTCTCTTGTCTTTTTGTGGAGATTTACATAGACTCTAAATTTTTACTTGATGGCACTTATATTAAAATATTTCATCATTTATAATATAAAAAGGCACCAGAAGAGCAAGCAGTTTCTAATAATATTATAAAGTGAAAAAAGAGGGAAGCATTGATTAAAAGATTACAGACATTAGAGCATTTTGTGGCCTGCATATTGAAATACATACTAAAAAAATTAAGAGAATAATAGTTTTTGATAATCTGACATAAAGTTTTATTGTGTAAATATATTTTAAATTAATTTAATTTTGTTTGGTACTGCATATTTATATCTCACTTGTAAGTAGAGCATAATCAAATTCTGTAATAAAATTATCGTTTTTAGTAAAATGAAGTCATTTTGTTTGTTTCACATATTTAAAGCAAAATTCTAAAAGTTGAAAAGTTATAGTTTTTGTGACACTTCTCTTAATAACTTGTGTATTATTATTTTTAATATAATGCATTGAATTATTTTTTCATGTGTCACAGCATCAGCCGGGAAGTGAACCTGTTAACCCAGGACAACTACTTGAAAAGCAGCTGTCGCTGACCTCTCGAACACCAATGCTTCACTAATGCATTGAATTTGTGATCCTTTTTATGTAAATATACAAGTCATAAGTACAGTTATGAATTGCATCAATCTTTAAAATCTTGTATATTTTTCTTTGCTGTTTTTAATAGTAATAAACTTGGGTGATTTGCAATATAAAAATGCATTACAATAGTAATTTTTATGTGAACGAGCTGTGTGTAGAGCAAGAGAACACCGAGTAATAAAAATTGTAATTTAGAATCGGTTACACTACTGAATTTAATCAATGTTTAGAATTTCAGTTTAAATATATTTAACATCTTGATGTGGTACAAATGAAATATAATTAATTTATCCAGTTCATTAAAAATGTTACAATTTAAACTATTTAAATTAAAACCATTTTATTTGATAAAATGTATTTTAACAGTTTTTCTTAAATGCTGCTGATACTCATGTACTAATGTTTCATGTAAATATTACTTAAATATATTTTAATTATCAATTACATTATATTCTTTTAAAATTTGTAGTCAATAACCAAGATAAATACTAGAGCTCTAAGACTCATAATTCAGGAATATTAATCCATTATCATTTATTCTTTAACTTACACCATCCAACATCGCATGCTAACCATTCTTCCTGCATCCATTGATTACACTTGCTTGCAGTGAGTGGCACTACTGTATATAGAGTTTTGCCTCTGTGAATTATTCTTTAATTATTATGTCTATTATATATATAAATTTGAAAGTTGGTTTCTTTGTTTGTTATTTAATAACTTAACAAACATTGCACCAATCTTAATGAATCTTGAATTTTTTTTTTTTTTTTGGGGGGGGGGCTCTGTTGCAAGGATAGCTAGTTCTAATATAAAAATAAAATATTTCAATTATTAACTTTATATACTCTTTCTATTTTTGCCTATTTTAAAGATATTAATTGTAATATCATATTTTAGTTTTTTTTATCATTTAATTAAAATAAAACCCTTAAGCATAAAGAAATAACTTTTCTAACTATACAACCTCTCACACTTTTAATAAAATAAAATAAAATTTAGATCAAAAGCCAATCTTAACTTTAACTTGTTTTTATTAAGAAACTTGTAATGTATTTTAAAAATTAGTTGCTTCCTTAAATGCTATTTCATCAATAATGAGTTTTAGCTTTAAAAATATTACTTTAGATACTGTACTGACCAACCAATTTTTCCATCCATGCTTTATTTATATGTGAAAATAGACCTCAGGCATCCATCTATGAGATAACCTTATATATAATTGTGACACTTTTTTACCATGTTTGTGTTTCTATATATATGTATAAAAACTTGTATATAGATAATTATACATTCTTCTTTATTAGAATTAATATTATAACTAATAGTTTTCCATAATATATCATCAATCTGAGTTTTTACACATATTTATAATAGCTTATTTCACTGGAATTTCTCAGTAAGTGACTTCTCATATAGATTGCTTGTATGACATGTTCTGGTTAACTAATAGACAACGTAAAGCTGATAGTCATCAACTCAGATTTATCTTCTATAATTTTCAAATTTCAGATACAGAAAATTCTGTTTGCTATCCACATACTGTGCTGTGAGAAATAACACAAAAGCTTGTGCATATTTGTCTGGGAAGCCTATATTTAACAGCTTGAAAAATAACTGCCCTTCTGTTTATTCTTCTAATTAAAATAACTAATATTTATAGTAGAAGTTATGTAATGTACAAAAATTAACAAATATATGATTAAGTAAATCTTTTTTTATTAATTAAAAAAAAAACAGGATTACAAATCATCAGATTTTCAATGAAATGGAAGGGCGCTGAAGAATTGTAGGGTGGAGTGGATAGAAGCCTGATCATTAAAGTATGAAAATTGGCTATCTTCATATAAGTTGAGCATTGATATATATGTGTGGAGATAATAATCGGGACCAAATGACGAGTGCTGATTTAGCACGAAATACTCTATTGGTGATTATTTATCTTTTCGACAATGTATGATCAAGTGTATCAGCAGTATGACCTAGCATGGATAGTTGAGGGTAATGTGAAAGTCTGACTTTAAACCCCTATGTATTACATATTGGAGTGCAGATATGAAAAAGCCTGTACTGTAGAAAAAAATTTATATATTAATAACAATAATTATTGTTTTTTAACCTACATAAATCAAAACCAGAGATAGAATAAAAAGCTTTTTAATTAAAAACTATTTCTTAGTCTCTTCTGGTATAAACTAAATTAAAATTTTATAATTATATGTACATCCATAAAGATAAACACCGTTTTGCACAAAAGTAGTCTTTTTTTGATATATTGACATCATAGATTTTTTTTGCAAAATTAAAATATATAAATACATTTGTATCAGAGACCTTTTTATATAACTTTAAATAATTAATCGTTTTTCAAAACTATCAAAAAATATTATGTAATTAATCAATATTAAGTCCGGCCAGACTTTATTATTATTTTAAATAATTAGATATGTAAAATTTGATCAGTGTTTCTGTTTCATTTTTTTAAGCTTTAATTATACCACCCATGCTCTTATCAAAATTGCACATTGACTATGTTGTGTATCGTAAGACTAATTTATGTCAATATATATCATCATCATCATTTTTAACCATTATGGATCTACTTTAGAACGAAGGTCTCTCCAAATTCAGTCTATTTTACTGCTCTCTTCCTTCTCTCCTCCACATTATCTCAGCATATTTCCTTATTTTATTCATATCACATGTGGTCTCTTTTTAAGTCTTTTATAATCTCTTGGAATCCAGTTTCATATTTCAACTGTCCACCTAATGTCTTTTTTAGCAATATTCTCAGCCCAACTCTACTTCAGTCTTTTAATTTTTTCAATGATGTCAGTAACGCCTGTTTGTTCTCTCACCCATGTCTTGTCAACAGATTGAGGTTGTTGATTGTTATTAATACTGGGATTGTCTATATGTTGACTGATATATATATATTGTGCCAAGGCCAATTTGGCACATGTATATAAAATAATTTTGTCTAAAAAAAATATTAAAATAAAAAAAAAAATCTTTTATAAAAGAGTTTGAAATAAAAGATTAAAAGTGGGAAGGGGGTTTTCTTAAAGTCAAACTAAAAGTGTTATAAAAGAAAGTAAAGTTTTTCTATATTAGTATTCATAAAAATAAGTAATTTAAAATTTTAAAAATATATAAATCTCTTTTCATTCAAGCTTATTAAATAAATTATATATGTGCATGCGAGTGTAAATAAATGTATGCATGTTAGAATAATATTAAATATATATATATATATGTAAATGAAAGTTAAAAAAGAAATTATATTTGGAAAACACAGCGATGGCTATTAAGTTAAATAAAGATTTTAAAAAAACCACACCAGCAGTGGGCTACTAATTAAAGATATAAAAAAACAATACGTTTATGAAAGCTACTACTAATTAAACAATCGTCAAAAACACGTCATAGGATTAATTACCAATGGAATTTGACAACAGATATTTGCCGGAGGATATTACATGGACAACATGTCGCAGGTATAAATAGACTTTTTTTTATTGGACAATTAATTGAGAGAGTTTTTCAGTCTAGTTTGCAGTGACAGTCTTGTTTTAGTTGAGATAACAGTGCATTTCTATTAATTATCCAGAAACAAAAATGCATTGTTGAGCAGCTTTTGGAAATATATGCTCATGCTTCAGCCTTTTTAGTCCAACAAGATCATCAAAACCTGCCTATGAAATAATGTCTGCATAACAACTCAGAAATCCTCTGTCAAACGTTCAACTGTCTTCAAGAATAAAGCCAATGGATTCGCATAAAATCTCTTCAAGAAACATCCAAATCTAACCGGTTAGATGTAATCCATCAGAAGTAGCCAACAACAAGCAATATCCATGTTCCAAAAATCCTAGGTAAACATTTATTTATTATCATTTATACGTAGTAGCCACCGCTGTAATTCGTCAATCCTACCGAGTAAAGTAATTTGAACTCTTAAGCATGCATAAAATGAACTATTGATGTGCATGTGTGTGAATGTGAGATAATTTAATGATGTCACATATTATTTATGCTTTTCACCAGATATATGTTATAATGTGTTAATTTAAAAATGTGTGTGTATTAAATTAGATTATCAAGATGTTTAAATTTAGTAAATTAATGTTGGTTTATAAATTATCTTTAAAACTTAATTAATGTTGATTAAAATAAATTGTCTTCAAACTTAAACTTTATTGGTCGGTCAATTCTTTTTACCGACCTTTCTATTAGTTCTTTCCACCACTAATTTAGTATGACTTTGTTATTGAATTAAAATTAGACTGAGCTAGTTTTAGGAAATGGTTTCAAGTGCTGGATTATGAGCCTACTGCCCGAATACGTTAGTCATCAGACTAGCTGGCGCACCGGGGTTTACCCCAAAACAAATACAGTATTTGGATAGTAGGGGTTTGAATCTAGCAGCCGAGATGGGCCATTGTTGATAGTTAAAGCTATCCATAAGATCTCCCATTTTGCTCGAACGTGCCGGTTCGTTCACGTAACATCTATAAGATTATAAATGTATTATGAAGGAGTTTGAAACCGGCCAAAACTTATATTTACATATAAGTAAGTGGTTTCAGCGGTTCGACCCGGTACAATATATATATATATATTGCACAGGTCAAGTTTGCACATTCGTATAACAGAATTCAGGCAAATAGACCAAAGCTGACCAGAGTGGAATGGTGACGTCCCTTATCTGACCAGGTTTCAACTTCTTTACTAGTATTCCATGACTCAACACCTTACCAATGACATACCTGAGATTGCACTCAGTTTCTATTTCTTCATGGCTGGCATAGAGCAGGTAGAAACATCAGTCTCTGGGTTCATTTATCAAAAGCTGACTACAAAATTATAAAAGGCTGATGGCATAATGATGGAGGTAGTATTTACAATTTCCCATTAATGTGTATATCATTCCTATCTAATATAACAATTAAAGTTGAATTGGACTGAAATTTAGCTATGAGAAATCTTAGGAAACCAAGATAGTTTAAATATATATTTTAATAACAAAATAAATCAAAAAAATATAGAACATAATTCAGAAGTGTGGTAAATGCATGCAGGCGTCACAGTAAGTGAGAAAATTTATAATATCAGTCTCATCTTTACATATTAATTTATTAATTGTGGGTTTATATCTGTGGTCACTTGAGCTATGCCTGTAATGATAATGCCAACTCCTATCCCTAAGGCTGTGGTTTCTATTTCATAAGTAACTTCACTATCCTTAAATGAATCAATCATTATATGATTATACAATACTAATATTTTGTCTAATGCGAGCATGTAAACCAGCTCAACCAGTTGTAGATTAAACCTATAAGTTTTGGCTAATATTACAAAGAATATCGAATGTCTAGCTGCCTTGATTAAGGTCCAGGTAGTAAAAAAAGAAATTGATCTTTGTGTGTGAACTAAAAACTATTTCCCCAAGATTAAATATTACTAAATTCAAACTTCAGATTGTAGGTTTAATAAATAGATATGCTTTTTATTAAACCATGAATATTTTCTGTAACATATATTCCATAATATTTTCTGTTAAAGCAAATATAATAATACAGACATAAAAAAATTGTTTTTAATTGAGTTTTAAACTGGCATAAATGATATTAGAAAAAAATTTTTTTTTAATTTTTTCCAAGAATATAATTTTAAAGTTAAAAAGTAATGAACTTCAAAGTTCACGTAACCTATTAAATGTAATAAATAAATTTAAAAAATTTGGCTATAAACTAAGTCTCAAAAGCAACATTTTAAACTTAAAAACATTTGATATTTTTACGACGATTTTGGCATATTTCTAAAGAACATTTAGAAAATATTCCACCATGACAGATTAGTTTGACATATTACTTAGAAATATATTGAAAAATAGTAAGTACAAAACAATCAATTAATGGATCTATAAGAATACAAGTGAGTATAAATAAGGGGTGTTTTCAGTTATATATATATTGTAATGATCAAAAATGCACAGCTAATATGAAAATCATCCAAGGATAATCTACATGCAGCTCCACATTATATCCCACTAACTCAGATACAAATGATTCTTATCATAATTTAGTTACCCTTAGTAATTGCAATAAAAACAAATGCTAAAATAATGAGATATTAAGATTTATTTATATGTATACATAATCTCCACATAATTAATAATACAATTAACAGAATGCTTTTGGGCATAATGGTCTACTGGTTTTTAACTCATGGTTTGAATTTAAAATAATGCCTTTTACTGATCTATTGTCTAGTTGGATTTATTTAACTGCCCTAGCTAATTTGCTACTAAATTTCATCAAACTAGATATTCACTGGCTTATTATGCAAAGACAATATATGCCCTATCCATCTTCATTATCCCCAGATAGATGCCAACTCATGTAATACTTATTAATATAACTGGTCCAACTCAGATTCAAGCACTGTCAACATCACTCGTAGACCTCAGGATATGCTAAAGATCATTTATGCAAAATATACTATTAGGAGGATGAGATTAATCTAAACATTCTAAAGCATTTTAGGTTGCAGTGCTTGGAGAATTATACTAAGCAAATAGATTATAAGCAAATAATGAAACTGACACATGCATCATACAATTTTTAACAATTGTTTCAATAGCATTCTAATAAATATAACCAAATTCCCAGATAGAAATTATGCACCTACCTGGAATTAGTGACTGAGACTAAGAACTAAATGATGGGAATAGGTATATATCTGATAAATAGTGATAATAATAGTGCACTAAGTGTAAGCAGCAGGAACAGCATCTTTTTACACTTCTTTATGTACAATCAAAGAATATATAAAACATATGACATACAGTAGGAATGGGTATCTACTGAATAGACAATTATAATAATATGGTAAGTGTAAACAACAGACACATCATCTGCTTTACATTCATTTATGGACCATCAAAAATATATACAAATAAAGCAGCCTGAAATAATATTACATAAGCTCAAGATATTGTTTAAAAGATGTTTAATACTTCACTTATAAGATTTATAAATATCCACCCTATGCCTGCCTATCCCAAATGTGTAAGGGCATTTTAATTACAACTGTAGATTTTTATAATAATGACAATAAGCTTTCTTAATTTATTCAATCTTTCTATGCAGGCTTTCACTCTATCCAGAAACCATTAATCAACATTATTGACATTAGAGGTTGAATTATTATTCTTACACTTACTATATATTTTAGGCTAGTGGAAATGAACCTCCTTTTAACCATAAGGGTAGAATCCTACCCTTATTAATGCTTAATATACTTATATTGACATTAAGGATTGCAACTTGACCACAGAATTTAAAATTATTGCTACAAATTATTGATTAAAATTATTGATAAATCCATTTACCCTTAAGTATTATTACACTAAGTGCTTAAGTAATGCTTTGGGTGCAATTTAAAATTTATAATTGAGATTTGTAATGTTACAATTGATGTATTCATTAGTCTGCATTCAGAATAGGTTCAATATTTCAAACTGTGTGATCAGGATGCAATGTTTAGTGTCTATATAAGTATATCAGACTATTAATAAAAGTGGAATTCCACTCTTATTATTAAAAGGAGGTTGCCTTGACAATAATTAAAAATTGTTGGTTGTTATTAATATTGGGATTGTCTAAGTGTTGACTGGTTTTAATGAGTACTTATATATACACACCAAATAAACCACAACAATTATACAAAATTTCAGTGGAAATAAAGTATACATATATATAAGTTTATATATCTAATGTTATAACTGAAATACAGACTTATTATATACCTATATCAATATATGTAATATATAGGGTATATGATGGTTTGGCATGAAATAGGTATATTGATGATTATTTATCTTTTTGATATATATGTGTTCAAGTGTATCAGTGTTATGAGATAGAGTGGGGAGTGGTGGGTCATGTGAAAGTGTGTGCTCATATATCTAATGTTAGTGAAATAAAGTCATAATAGCATAAAATTAAAGTTCTTACAAATTACTATTTTCATCTTTATTAGCTCATGTTATGAATTCAGATAGCTGTAGACTATTTGTTTAACAGTAAGTATGAACATAGATATGTCTGATGGTTTTCTGCAAATCTATGGAATTGTTCATGCTAACTGCAACAGACTCCATTAATGTGCACTTTTTCACTGATATTGCTTCTATTTTATTCAGTGAATCTCTTATTGAATGTTGGGGGTCTATTTGCCAAAGCTATAGAATATGTTAAACTTGAGTGTCATATAGTTCACACATAATCTGGATACAATGATCAATGAGATAGTTTTACATTATTTTAGGGCCTCTTCACAGCACTTCATGATAGACTAAAGCTCCACTTTGCTGGATGGGCTAGAGTAGAGTGTATAGTGTGCTTTCTCTACTCTTCCATAATACAACAGTCAATTAAAATATTTTAAATAGTGATTCTGATGATCAAGAAAGAATAACTGAATGAATCAAATAAAGAGTAGAAGTGTAATAATCAATCTTTTGAGAGACCCATTTTTATAGTTCACTGAGTTGCCTTATCTATAAAATCAGTTTTCTTCATGATTCAATTTTATATATCTATCCATTGGTTGTAAATTAGTCCTAAATGTTGCTGTGGTCCATGGATTACTGACCAATCAAGAATTTACAAAAATTGCCTTTGAAAAGAAATTATAACAAAATAAAAAATAATACTTTGACTATACAACATAATATTAATCCACAAATTAGCCAGTTTGATTATCAAGAAATTAATTACTTGTATAAAAATGATGTCATTTTCACCCACCTAATTGTAACTTTACAATTGGTAATTAATAAAATATTTTATAAATTTTGTTTAAATTACTTAAAATCAACTTAGGATTAATGAGATCTAATATATTTTAAACATGCACATACTTGTATATATACATTCTTCCCAGTAAACTAAATGTTTTAATAGCTTTTATTTTAAAATTATAATATACATGAGGCACATCCACCTTTAGCATTATCAGGAAAGCTAAATGTCCAACTATTAAAAAAAAAAATTTCCAATAATTTTATTTTTATAGTAAGCTAATTTGTTAGAACTTTATATTTAAATGTTAATACATTCTATTAATCATTTTATGAAAACTTGTATATGTTTTAATTATTTTAAAATTTATTTTGATAACTTGTTGGAATGCTTTAAACTAGTTGTGGATAACTTTCAATTGCTTAATTTAGGAATATCCTTACCCTAAATATTAATGAATTAATATTGGAAAAATATTAAGAATTAAAATTATTTTAATATGGTTATTAATGTGTAAAAAGACAATATTAGATTCTAACTTTAAAGCTAAATTTGAATTTGTAATGCGCATTGTTAATAATTAGATTACTTGCTCATAAGCAAAATGCATTTTATTTAAGTTGTTTGCTAATAAAAAGTATATTTTTCCTAATATCAATAATAATAAAGATTAATTCAGTCCAGTAACTTTTAAGTTAGTAAATTAAATAAGATAAAGAATTAATTTATTAGTAAAAGCTATTAGTTTCAAATAAAAAAACCATTAAGGAATGTGTGTGAGTGTGCTTGAACCATAAATTTTAGTTTAACTTCTTTGTTGTGATATTAAATGTTATTCTTAAATATTTTATTTTATATCTTTAAAAAACATATTCTGGGGACTTACATTTATTAAATAGTATATAAAATTGTTTGAAAGAATAATATAGATTAATGTTATATTTGAAATAATGTAATGTATTATATAATATTTTATTTTATTTTCACTATAATAATTTTGTTTTACAAATAATTTATCTCAAAATGTAACATTTAATTAAAAGAGTAGGCAATTATGTAAATGATTTTATTTTTAGCTACAGTCAAGGATGAGTTGACCTAAGTGTCTATTACATCCATAAAAATAATTCACATGATCAACAATATAAACATAAAAACTTACACACATATGTAAACTTGGAGTTTTGACTTGGGTAAATGTACTGGGGAAATTTTACTTAAACAAGTTGTTTGCAGAATTAGTTGATTAACCTGGGTCTCATTTTATGTGGTAGATAAGTTCCTCAGAAAATGTGCACAAAAGAAATCACACAAAAATAGACTTAACTTATTTTGAAAAATGGGGGATATATATTGTAATTTTCCAAAACTTGCATAAAAGCAAAGCAATAATGTAAAATTACTTTAAAATTTACATAAAAAAAAAGAAAAGAAAATATGACTAATAAAAAATTTCAAATTTGAAAAAAATTGATACAAGACAAACGTTTTTTACTTTTTTTTAGTAACTACAGTATTATAATTTTATTCAAAACAATATATTTTTATGCGTAATTTACATTTTTTATATATGTACCATATTTTAATCATTATCGCTATTTGAGACATCAGATTCATCATGATGCGATGTGATGTGAGGTACTGTAGCTTCTCCTTAAACAAAGTCAAGAGGAAATACAACTAAAACATTTTCCAATTGCAGTTGATCCTTCCCATTTCACTAAGCAATCTAAAATTGAAATTTTTGTTTCCAAAGAAATTCATTTTCTTGGGTGATTTTCCTCTTCATTAGGGTAAACTAAAAGTTTAAAATAAAAATAATAACTTAGACTTATGATAATAAAAAGTCACCAACTCACCACTCTTGGGAAAAATTTAATTAAAAGTAACAATTAAAAATTAAATTCTTATTTTTGTCTTTAATTTTTTAATTTTCAATTCTGTTTAAAAATCAAATTTCATCATTTCACATCATATTAATTTCAGATCACATTATTTAAATTTTAAATTGTTAATTACAATTAAAAATCAGATTTTAATTGTCAAATTTAATTGTGCCCACCACTGTTACTCACCTTTTAAAAATAAACTTGTGGATAGTAAATTATTAATTGATTTTGTACTCTTTTTATAAAAAGCAAAAATAGAATGTTATTTAAAATGCAAAAACAACAACACACATAGTATTTTTCATCTATTACGTTTGAACAGATTTACATTATAATCTTGTAAAATTTAATGTGTGTATATAAAATGGGGAAATCCTGATTTTAAGTGAATTATGAACTTCTTTATTACATAAAATCTATTACAGTACTATTATAAAGTGCTGAAAATATTGAAATTATTAGATGGAAGTCGAACTCCAATAATGCGCTATTATTTTAAATATGATGCGAGTGCATGAAATTTATAATATTTAAAGTAATAGTGCATTATCGGATCTTGACTTCTGATCTAATAATTTTTATTGATAAAAGAAAACCACATACAAAGATATTAAGAAGAAACATGAATCGCATAACTTCAAAACTGCATTAAATAAATCTGCATAAAACGAGACCTGGGTGTATTTAATATTATTCAGTCTAATTGCTTATGGTAAATTTTTGTTTGTTTAAAAGTTAAATATGTCTTGCTAACTAATTTTTATTCAGGCCTGAAAGCTCTAAGCTGAAACTATTAAAATGTTTGAAATCTATCTCACAAGGAAATATAATGGAAAATCTAATTCAATATTTAATAATAATTAAATTATTTCTAGTTAAAGTTTATACTTTGAGGAAATTCTTTATGACTTATCATAATTGCATAAGAACTTTTGTTGATTTTTGTTTTCTCATTAATAGACAATATTATGAGTTTAATATTTTATATGCTGGAAGGTTGAAACTGTTAAAGACTTTATACTATTTGAATATTTTAAAACAGTTCTTAATTATAATAATATACTTTCATTAATAATATTTATCTTTCAGGAGAAGGTTTCTTAAGATTTCATCGTTTAGGAAAAAATTGACTGTTAAATTTTATAATAGTAAACCTACTTTGTAATAAGAGAAAGTTATAAATGTTTTTCATTGAATTATTTATACTCTGATAATAAATATTTATTTGAATTATTTAAATATATTTCAGTAATGAATGACTTTTTAAATTATCATCATATGTGTTTGCTCTTAATTATCAATGTCAATTTAAAAAATAATAACATTCATTTCTTAAAATATGAATTGTTACAAATATCTTTCCTTGGCAGTGACATTTTCATTAATGTTACTGAAGGAGTGAAAACTGTACTTGCTAAATCTGGTTGTTAGATAGAATTCAATGGAAAGAAGAAAATATATTTTTTTTAAATTGACTAACATTAAATTTATTGACTTTTGCTATTATAAAGTTTTATTTCTTTATGCTGTACATTTTGAAAATAATATACTCAGATATTTAATGAACAATTTATTTATTATTTTTATTGTCTTTAAATTATAGTTTCTTTTTAATAACTTGAATAAGTTATTGTATTTATGTAAAACTTGAATAGTCCTGAAATATAGATTTACCCTGTACATTGTATAATATGCTCTACTCTCTTTCTTGTCATCATCATCATCATCATCATCATCATCATTATTATTATTATTATTATTATTATTATTATTATTATTATTATTATTATTATCATTATCATCATCATTATTATTATCAAATCTGCTCTACTCTCTTATCATCATCATCATCAGTAGTAGTAGTAGTAGTAGTAGTAGTAGTAGTAGTAGTAGTAGTAGTAGTAGCAGTAGCAGTAGCAGTAGCAGTAGCAGTAGTATCAAATCTGCTCTATAATGGAAATTTTATTATATTAAAAGAATAAAGTATCCTCAAATAAAAAGCAATGGCACCATATAAAATATTATAAATGCATCATTATTATTGTGCTCTATTTAAAAAATATTTTTTGTGAAATTTGAATGGCCATAAATATATTTTTATGCTCATGTTCATCAAAATATCTATTACTAATTGGTAGTGTTTGAATGCTTTACATGTAATTTAAATTTGCTGTCTTTTAACAAGTAGGAGAAATTTTCAGTGTTTGCAGAATAGTAATTACAGAGACTGTGTGTGTGGGAGAACATCCAGAATGAAAAACATTTATTTATTTATTTATTTTGATAAACTATGTATAGTTTTAAGTTTCGATATTATGCTATTGTAATTTATCTATGTTTGATTTAATTTATGCATTTTGGTTATGATTTTATAAATTATTTGTAAGTTGAATTATCTATAATTTCACAGAATATTTACCTTTTTACAATGCTGTATTTTATAGTGCTTTTCATCCCTTATCATGAGTTATTTATTTATTTGAATGCATATGTGAATGTTGAATAAATTAAATATGGTGTATATTCTTATTGCTTATTTTAGGCCATTCTTTTATTAAGTCAGATATGGTGATTAATTTTACATTATTGGTTTTACATATCAGTTAATTATTGTACTATTATTTAAAAGATGGCAGCTTTAGAGTCTCATTTTAAATTTTTCCAAGATATGTCATATGTTTGTAAAGAGATTAAAACTGTCTCTCTCTCTCTCTCTCTCTCTCTCTCTCTCTCTCTCTCTCTCTCTCTCTCTCTCTCTCTTAGTATTATAATATACTTTGTAAGTTGCACCTTTTATGTCTTCATATATGCTTTAAGGTAATTGCTACCATTCCTATTATTTTTTGATAGTACATTGTCATTGTTCTTATATTTAAAGACTAAGTCCTAGCATATTTATTGCACTCAAATGGAAGTGCTATCCTTTAGTTCATGCCATCACTTATTTTGTATTGTCTTATTTATCTTCAAATTGCAAATGTATTGTATGTTGTACTTTAATTTTGGCAATTGATATTGTAAGTTCTGAAGAACATCATCTTTCTCTTCTATTCCATTCATATTTTGAATGTAGGTTGTTGATTGGACTTAATGTATATGTCTATTTTCTGTCCTTTACCAATATTATAGGATGTAAAACTGATATAAATTTATTTAGAAATTAAAAATGTAATTTGGGGCCTCAGTAAGTGATATACATTTCCTTCAGGATCTATTACAACACTGGATTGGAAAGACCTTTTTAAGGTTTAGATATACTCATTTTGATGATGTCAGAATTGTGTGAATTGTAAGAATGGAGAACTTATTATATAATGTTAATACTGAGAAAAGTTTTCACTAACCAGACAAGGATAATAATTTTCATTATTATTTAATATGCAAATTTATTTTACTTTATCTGTAAACTTTACAAGTCATATTTCATCAGCATTGAATTATACAGTAGAGTGCTAAAATAGTTCATTTTGTGATATGATAGATTTCAAAAGTTGTTATCTGTTCAATGTTTTTATTGTTAATTTTGGTTTTATAGTCTTTCTGTCGTCATCTACATATATTATACAGAAATCTTAATACTATAAAATCTATTATGAAGTTACATTTTATATTGAACAATTAAGAATACATGATATAAAATTCAATATAATAATCCCTTTTTTCAAAGTGGTTGGTAGATGTTAAAAAAAGCATATAAAAATAAATTATTCACTTTCTTAATTATTACATGATCATTTTAATCAATTGTCTTTCTCAAAAAAGACTATCTTTGTAATGAATTATTTTATTTTATTCAGAAGATTATTGTTTTGATTTTACATCATAAGTGTAAGTAATGAAATTAAATATCTCAAATTCATAAAAAAAGATTTAGTAAGAATTAATAGTGTTGTATCCTGAGTGGCCATAAAATCCCTTTTCCATTCATTATAATTGAATGTTGTCATGGTATATTCTTTTATTCAAAATCAAGAGTTTTTCATGGAGTTATTTTAAGTAAAATATTTTCTTTACATTTAATATTATTATTGTAATTTAGACAGACATTATTTTATGAATAAGAGTATATCTCCCCATACTATTACTAGGATTCCATTCATTGCCTAATAATCCTTAAATGAAAAAAGAGTAAATTTTTAGTAGTATAAAATTTTAATTACAGAATCCTGAGATTTTAATTTACAGATGGGGATTAAAGAAATTGTTTTGCAAAAAAAAAAAAAATTTTAAATATAAAAAACATATTATTTATCAAAAGAGATAAATATGGATCAGATTATGGCAATGAGAAGCTGGTGATGGTTATTAGAAGTGTTGTAATAGGAAGAGATTTTAGAAAGAAGATGATTTAATATAATCTAACCATTCTATGATAAATGTCCCCAATATTAAGAGCCTCCCTATAATTTGTGAAAGTGAGCTGAGAGTTGTTTTCCTCTTAAAATTTGCTAAGTGTTGTGTATTATACATACAATGTTTATTAATTGCTATTATTATTCTTGTAGCTTCTTTTTATTGTAGCATATAGCTTTTAATAATCCATCTGAGCTTAGCCCATAGTGTTATAATTTTGATTGACATTTTTCATTTTTAGATAATAATATATATTGAATGGGCTGCAAAAATTCAGCTATTGTTTATTTCAAATGGGAATGTGGCTGAAATAATAAAGTTAAAGAGCATTTCAAATATTATACATATATTGAAATAAATATTTCCATGGATTATTATAATAAATAATAGAAATAAAGAAGTTATGTCCATGTAAATAGAGATAACTTTTAACCATTGATTTTTCCAATAAATTATCAATTACTACTAATTGACAATCCCTGAGACTAAAAAGTTTTCTCATTAACCTCTAATTAGCCCTTTCATTGGATTTTTTGTTGAAATAAAAGGCACCTATTGTAAGTTTGGTATTAGGCATTAGATACTAATGCAATATAGACAAAATTTTCAACTATTTTCTGTTTTATGATGCTTGTCTGCATGAAGAATCTTAAGTAATTATAACTTTTTCAGTATGCAGATTAAATCAAAATTATCCTTTGTGAAATGCTTCTGACTCATTGTAGAATTATCAAATAGATTTTTGATATATCATAAATTTTAAAAATCAAACATAAAAGTTTAATTAAAAAACACTTGGAATTAACAATAATTATTTTACATAAATTAAACTTATCATAACTAACATTATATTAAAATAATAAAAGCATATTTCTGCAGGATGATCAGTTAATATCTTATAACAGCAATCATTAATTATCTGTGAATGTGGTTGGAATTTTAAGCTATGAAATTAAGTGCTTGCCTATATTTTTGTTGACCATGAATGTTGCTGCAGATTCTGCCAAATTTGCACAAATCAATTGTGTGGCCCAAAATCTCTAATAGCATTTTAAATAGCAACAAAAGTGTCATCTTTTTTATGAAGTCAACACCACATAAATTCATCAAAATCTAAATCTAAATGGTGTTATATGGTTTTGCGGTGTTTTTTATTTTACCATTTGATGGAACCTTACAGTCTTTTAATGTTTTGCATATGCATGTCATTACTGCATTCATTTTTGGATGCCAGAATCCTGTAACTTTAAGAATACTTCACTGCATGCTTTTCAAAATGTAAGAGAAAAGCAGAGAGAATTACTTACTAAAATAAAAGTAGCTTATTAAGGATCAAACATGTTGTGACATCACACTTATTCATTAATAGTGTGAAATCACACCATTTGGTGATAGTTTCTGTTTGGCAAAAATGTTCAATGGGAAAATACAGAAGTACCTGAAGTTATTGTAATGGAGACCTATACTTGGTTATTGTGATGTTCCAATTTATATTTAGTAGTGGAAATTTTAATTAGCTGTAATATTTAACTTTGTTATGAAATTTTGTAATATGTGTGTTATGATTAACCATCACGTGACTACCTAAACAAGAGATCATGCTGTGACTTAGTGTAGTGACAGAATAATAGAAGGATTATGGTCAGTGAATAAAAAAATTTTTTATGCATCTTAATTTTGTGCATAAACATTCATTGAACTATGTAGTCAACAGACTGAGTTATATTAAAAGAAAAAAATTCATTTCTTAAATACTTACTTTAATATTTTTGATTAGATAATTTATTATTGTTTTCTTTTCATAGTCAACTACAATAGCTTAGTTTTTAATATTTAATATTAAAATTAATTTTTACCCATGAAACAGTAATTATAACATTAATAATGCATCAGTGCATTAAATATATTGATCACTAAATATTGTAATAACGGTAATAGTTAAATCTTTATTTTATAGCTTGATGCTGAAGTTCAATGTTTTAAAAATATGAAAATCAAAAAGCTATTTTTTAAGCTCAATAAATATTAACATGTATAAATAATTTTCTTTAGAAAAGAACAGATATTACATAATAAAATGAAATTGAAGTTAGTCTTATAAAATTTAATATATCAATTATTAATTATGATAAACTAAAAACAAAATTAGTACTACTTATGTACAGAGTGAAGATTAAAAACTTTAAATCATTTTCAATTCTGGATATTTTATCAAAGGCATCAGTTTGACTAGAGTGCATAGTACTAAATATATATCAAGGTTAGATTAAATGTTTTCAATATTTTTTGTATGTAGGTACTATTAGCATTAATTTTATTATATTAAATTTTGGTGATGAAGTATCGTTTTTTTTTTTCTAATATGAATAATATAAATACCAGCATATGGGTTTAGCTTATGGAAAAGCCATCATTTTTGTAATAGTTTTTTTAATTGGTTACTTTAACAAATTTCAATCATGTATATTATTATTATTGTGGACTAATGAACTATGAGATCTCAAACTACATGATTTCAATTATTCCCTAACCAAAACTAAATGTAAGTATGGTATTATAACATCTATTTTTCTTTGTCACTAAATATCACATTTCAAACATAAATTTATGACCTGTAATCATATTTTTTTCATGATTTAAATACTATACCTATTCAGTTATGTACTGTAGTTAAAAACACATCTATTGATTTTTTTGTGGTTTTTTTTTTTTCAAAAAGTTTTATTCCAATATCATATTATTTTAGAATGTAGAAATTTATCCAATCTTGGAAAGACCGTCCATTTTGTAATAGTTTTTTTTTAATTGGTTGCTTTACCAAATTACTTCATTTGCATAAAATGCTTCATAAAAAAACTACAGTTTGTGAATGGCAGAACAAATAATTTTTTTTCTTGAAAAATAGATCCTCTAACAAAGAAATGTTTAACTTGAATATCACATGATAGCATTACCATTTAGAGATTTTATATATAAGAATTACCTATGACTATCTTAGTTTTGTTTTCTTTTCCAGATATATATACTTTCTAATTTGCAGTTGCTTATTTAAAGTATATTAGGCTCAGTCTATCACTTATCATGTTCAAATGTTTCATGGCCTCCCAAGAAACCAAACATTTATTTACTTTTTACCCTCTGTAGTTTAGCCAAATAGTTAAGTAATGGACTTGAAAGCTAAAATTTTATCATATCTTGTGATCTTACAGTACAGTGTCTCCTGAGAAGTTAGTGATCCATTAATATAATTATTCAGAGATTTAATTCTATAGGAAAGCTATAAAATTGTATTTCAATCAGAATTGACTTTTTATTTTCTCTTAAACATTGGCTCACTCGCAAGTTACTCTGCTACTGAGCTATCTTCTTTATTGTATTTCTTTTTCTAATGTTTGACTACTAAAACTGTAGCAAATCAAGTATTAAAAATATACCTTATATAACGTTAGAGATTTATTTTACATAACAATCATACAACAAATAAGTAAAGATAAAAAAAATTAAATAAATTTTAAAAAATTAAATGTTTAAAAAGATAAAGAGAATTTGCATTCAGAAAAAACAACTGTAATGCTTTGCATAAATTATTAAAGAAACATAAACAATTTTATTCAAGCGTAAATAACATTATAAATGAAAACAATAAATTTGTATCATTTGCTAAACAAATATAATTTACAAAGCACAGAGCGATCACTTTAATATTTAAAAACTGCCAATTTTTTCAGATAAAAAGTATGATTTAAATAATATACGGAATAAATCATTAATAAATTCAAAACTAACACAATGAAACATAACAAGTTATAATAACAATCACGATGTATCAACAGCTGATATTAGAGGTGAAATAAGATCTTAATATTATATTTAAATATTTTATAGAGAACCTTTTGATTATATATAATTGCATGGTCCGTTATTTTGGAAGTTGACATTTAAGTGGGTATGTTGAGCACAACAGTTTTTCTTTTCTTGACTGAAAACCAATGTAGTAACATTTATCTCTAGAGTTAACCACTATAACTGCTGATATAAATTGCACAGGGAAATTCAATCTATGTTACTAGATATTTTTATAGCCATTAAGTCCTGCAATATAATATATATATATAGAAAATAACAATGCATAACGCTATACTGAAATAAATATACAAATATTAAGCAATTAAATCACCCCACATGGTTAAGAAATCCAGTACTGCCCTCTGTGAACTAATATATAAAAACATTAGAATATGAACTGTCAGTACTGTTTGTCTTAATAATTTTTGTTATAAATATGTATCTTACATTTGACTAATTGATTATAATTTCTTGTGTTGAATTTATTAAGAACATTATTCTTTGAACCATATATTTTCTGTTAGTTATAATATAATCCAGTTCTAGAATGTTTTCATTTGGATGCTTCAATGTCCACTTCTGTTAAATAATTTTCTCAAAGAAAGAATTCATATTATAAAGTTTTTCATTTTCTGGCAGCTTCACAAGTCTTGTCCTCTCTCATTTCTCTCACCATAACCAAATTTATTTCAGCATTCTCATCTTTCAATTGTTACCAATTCTATCACTAAAGTCTCCCATAACAATTTTAAAATGTTGTTTGGTCTCATCAAAAGCTTTTTGTACATTCATATAAAAATTATTTTCTTATTCATCATATAGAAAACTTGATGGGGCATAAACCTGAATTATCTACATTTATCAGTTGTTAAGTCAATAACTAATTTTGCCATTTTCTTTGATACACTAACAATATCCACAATATTTTTCTTCCACTTTTTATTTATAATGAATATCACTTTATTATTTGTGATTTTTGTAGTGTAGTATATGAATTTCTTTGCCTTTCTTCTAACTTCACTAAGATCATCAATGACTCATTTAATATTGGATAGTTCTTCTTTCAATTTATACAATCCACTTTCACTTGAAAGTGATCTGAAATTGTAAATGTCTATAAAAAGTCATCAGTTAATGCCAGCCAGTGGTTTGCAGAGACATTTTACTATTCTCCACTTTTGGCCTTCAACTTTATTTTGGTCTGCCAACTTTCACTCTCTCTCTCACACACAATAAGGACTATAATTTAGTTTTGACTGTTATGATTAGTTTATTCACACACATTGATTCTGCCTTCAATAAAAAACTGATATGAAAAAAAAAACCATGGTCTTTCTTGATCTTAAACCAGAAGATAAAAATCCAGTGAAATCATTATGCTGGATTATGCATGGTGATGAGCAAGTCATCCACTTCATATATTATATAAGTAATCATGCAGTAATAGCAGCTGCAATAATAAGATAATATATAATGGATATTAGGAATTTGTCCTGCTAGGATCCTTTATGCCTCAAAAAATAACCAAAGGATCTCTTTTCAATTAGCAGTAAACTTCTTTTTGTGCCAAATAAAATTGCACATTAGCATATATATTTCTAACATAAGTTTTTAAAAATATCTAAAACATTTACTTATTTATCTGATAATTTATTTGGTATTTTAATATTTAAATTTTTTATCACTGAAAATGTTTTCTCAGATACAATTAGATTAATAAAAGGTCTATTGCAATAGAATGCTTGGTTAGCTCATATGACATTTTATGTATATCTATTTAATATTTTTCTGACAATGACCTTAGTCTGATGGTAATAAACTCACTTAAGAAACCTCAGCTATAAGATTGGAAAGAGAATCAGCATTCAAATGTTGTGAATTCACATAAGAAAAACATATAGATTGATTATACATTTACATTACTTTGTCACTGTGAGTGAATAGAGTAAAATTTGTGTCATCATATTTTAAATAAAAAGGATAAATAAAAAAACAGTATTTTATCTCATATTTCCACATTTAGCCTTAAAAAATGACTTCAGTCTTGGAAATAACAGAAAAAATAAATTAAATTCCTAGGAATTTTTGTCTGGAAATTTCTGAATTAAAATCCCTAGTTTTACTAAAGTTTATTTATGGAAGTCTTGCCAGAAATGAAATACAAAAACTGCAGGCTACATAGGAACGATTAAGACTTGGATGATGTATTTGCAAGAGAACAAATGATTTATAGCTTTCTCAATGAAATTTAGTAACAGGCTGAAGTAGAATTAGATTGGAAATTGTGATGTATAATTTAAATGATAATCTGGATCTTATTGGATTTAAAAAAGCCTAGCAAAAAATCTGAGTAGAATTAGAAGGAAAAGGAAATTGTAAGAAATGGTAGGAAAAATAAATGTAGTTTATAAAAAGTTGTATAAAACATAAGAGACTTTAATTATGCAGCAAACTGATAATACTTAAAACAAGATGTGAAGTATAGAAGAGAAATCTGTATAATCAAGCATTAGACCAATTCTTTCTTTTTGATTGTTTCTATGAAGTCTTTAATAAAAAAATTTGCCGCATCTAATATTGAAGATTGAATTGTCAGCTGGTATATGGATATTAAATGGTTGTAGGTATTGGGAAGCTATGTAAAAAAAAAAATATTTTCAATGGCAAATACCTGATGATCATGACAGATATATTATCTAACCATTTTGGAATCATACAAGTCTTATATTCCTAAAAGGATTATTACCTAGATTTGAATTTAGGTCAACTGACAGTCTGAGGATTTTTTTTAAATAGCTAGTCCATATCCAAACTAGATAATTATCTAATATTGGTTGATATGACCATGCCTCAAAATCTCAATAGTCACACTCTGACAATGAAAATTTTGACAACCTAAAATTCCAACAACTAAACTTCTGAAAACTAAAGCTTTAACTATTCAAAATCCCAACAAAGTAAAGTCCTAAAATGTAGAATGCTGACAGATCAAAATTTGGACAATATTATTTTCATTGTAATTTTTAATTAACTTTACTAAATAAAAAATCTGCTTTTAATAAGCAATAACATTCATTATAGGCAGAAAAAATTATAATTTATTTTTAATCGATACAAAATAAATTATTTATTTCTTGATGATTTACATTGTAGATTGACAACATTTTTTTTTCCTTTGTGATTTTCATTGTTGGGATTTTATCTATCAATTTTCGTTGTTAGGATTTTGGGCTGTCAGAATTTTTACTAAAGGCAGCATCAGGTTGTTACATAGTTATAAACGTATTTAAAAACAAAGATGACAAAATACTCCAATTTTTATTGCTCTACTATGTCTGAATATATATAATTTTGCCACTTTGAACAAACATTATGCTTATGAAATTTAAACTATCAGAAAACTAAGACCATATATATATACAATCACTTATTATACCCATACTACAAATATTAATTGTATACAATAGTCTGAAATCATAAAGAAATAATTTAAATCAGCATGTCCTGTAAATTCCCTAGACTTATTTTGGCATGTTCAGAAGGAGATCTCCTCACTGCAGAAATACACTTTAGAGTATTGTATGATGATATTCAGTGATACAGTGTTGCAAATCGATTTTCTCTGAAATAGCTTCCATGAGCAAGTGTGTATTGATTGCAGAACACTGGACCATCTGCTCCATAAATTAATTATCCCAAATCCTTAACATTTCATTAATTGTCAATAACAACTCATGGTAACATTAGTTTATAATTAGCTTATCATAGTTGGGACATCCAGCTTAGGTCAATTTTCTTACTTTCAATTATAAGTCTTGTTGAATTAGTTTACTTTTGGTATTTTAGGAATTCAATTACCCTTGCTTTATTTTTTTCAAGTAATTACAAAAATTATACATTTTTTTAGATCAGACACTCTTTTACTTATTGATTTAATAATTTAGATTTATTTTTATTCTTCACTAATGTTTTGCATTGTTTATTATATGTAACTTTTTATATGTATGTATTCTAACATACAGACACGGATAGCAAAATAAACATACAAAATACCTAACTAAATTCTGGTAATATCATCTTTTACCCATTCCTTTATAAAAGACTGTTGTGTGTGATTTGCAGCAGTTCTCAATTGGAAGACTCTAGAGTTTAAGACCCATGAATCGCAGTTCAGTTCTGTTTCTCAGCATTTGACTTTCTTAAGAACTCCCTAGAAATTGCATTCGATTATTTCAATAAGGGGCTGTTATCGAAACTTTGAATTACAGCGACTGCAAAATCATTTTTACCAATATTATTTCATTTTATACATCAATAAATGCTAAACAGCTGTTAGTTATTATTTGTTTATTCACGAATATTAAATACTTATTTTAATTTTAAGTTTCAAAACTATCTTTATGTAACGTTGAATTTTAAATACTTTTATAAATAAATTAATAAGAAAAAATATATATTTTAAAAAAATATTGATAAGCTCTAACAAGAGTTTTTTTTTTTTTGAAAAATCATATTTTGTTAATAAATCAATATTGAACCATCTGAGCTTAGGCGGCGATATCCCAACTGGGAGAAAACAACTTTCTTCGGCATGAAATATTGGCAGTTTTCTTCCTGCAGTTGTAATATATCAAAACTATTTTAGAAATTGATGGATTTTTTTTTTTTTCGCCTTTTATTTTTCTCCTGATATTCACAAACTCAATAATAAACTGACTTTCAAAGTGAAACGCTCACAGTCATTTTATTTACTTTTTTTATATATTATTTTGCAAACAAGTAATAATAAAAAAAAATAAAGGCTATCGCAAAGAATTGAGAATTGAAATCGCAATCGGTTATAAACAATAAACATAAAAACAATAATTATAATTATTATTCAGAGTGATGAGGGAGAGGCAAAAAATGCATATCCCATTTGTAATCAAAATTTAGTAAAGGAAAAATGCAAAAGTAAAAAAAGATTTAGGTCCTTTTTAAAAAAAATTGTGAAGACATTCTTTCCATTAAAGGATCATGGTTAAAACATGGCTTTGCGATATTTGTTGACGGTAATAATCATGGAGTTTTATCAACTTTAATTTACTTTGTTTTTACTTTTACGTTGTTTTAAATATTATAAATAGGCTTATTGTTAGATATTATTTGTTTATTGTATCTTTTTCTTATTGTTGCAGCAATATGTGCAAAGTATGTTTTTCAGCAGTTTGTTATATTTAATTTCTACCTAATGTAATGATTTATTTAATTTCATGTAAAAATTTTACAAGCACGGCTATTCTTTTGCAGAGATTTGGCTATTTGGAGGATATACATACTTTGAAGATTAACTACATATTATATATTTTGAAAATTCGTTTTTAAATATATATATACACAGGCCCGGATCCAATAAGTGTGGGGCCCAATTGGAGTTTTTTGCGGGGCCCTCTATATATTAAATATTTAAATAAAATGCAAATTCAATATATATATAAATCAAATATCATGGATCATAAGATAGGTAAACTTCTACATACATTTAAAAATGCACAAAATACAAAAACAATTCCATTTTATTGAATATAAATTTACATCATTGAATATGAATATATGAATTTACATATTTCTAAGTTTTTGTTCTGTAAATTCTTCTAAAATAGTTTGAAAATCCAATTTCCTTGCTTCTTCACTTTCAATCGACATAATTGCTAAACTATTTAATCTTTCCTGATTCATTGTAAATCTCAGATAGTTTTTTATTAGATTTAGCCTGGAAAATGATCTCTCTCCAGAAGCAATGCTCACTGGAATTGTTAAATATATTCGGAGAGCAATAAACAAGTTTGGAAATGCCGTTGCTCTATCATTTTCCCATAAAAATTTGAACATTTTAAATGGATTTTCAAAAAATTTTGATGGAAGGATAGATTTTAAAGCTTCCATTTCTTTAACTAACATTTTTCCATCTATATCAGCTTCCTTCACTATTAGTGCATCATTTTCTGTGAACCTAGAATCTGTTAGAGAAATTTCTAATTTAGCTGCATGTTTTTGAAGTGCTTCTTTTTCCATATTTTGAAATTTTCCCAGAAACCCAAATAAGTCATTATGATTTTTCAATTGTTCAAATCGATCTTTTAGTGATTCTGTAGCTTTATCTAAAACAAAATTAAAAAAAGATATCTTGTATGCATTTATCGGATCTACAATAGGTTCATCATCATCTTCATAAATTGAAATTTTTTTTTCTTTTCCGAAGCCTTTTATTTTGAAATTCTGTAGATATTTCCAAATCTTCTGCAAGAGTTTTTGCTTGAACTAAAACTTGTTTGAATCCAGTATTTCTGTAGTCACTTAACCATTTTAAAAGTTTTTCAAATGAAGACGGTGCAATGGATACATCTACAGATTTACTTTGAAGTTCCTTGCTTACATAATTGACTTGGAACAGTAAATCGTACCAAAAAACCAATGATACTAAAAATTTATAGTCTTTCATTGCATTTACAAAAGATTCTGCTTCGCTTTTAATTTGTGGGCCTTTGGAAATTTCTGATATTTCGAAAAGAGCATCATAAAATTCACTTATTTGGTATCTCACTGCTTTTATGCTTTGAATCCAACATTCCAACCTGGTATCACAAAGAGGCTTCACAGTAAATTCTTTTACATATTTGAGAAGTACTAACCATCTTTTTGAAGATGCCTAAACCAAAACATATAGGCATTGGAGAATACCAAAGAAGGTTAAAGCTTCTGGCAAATTTTTGCTACATCTCCCAATACTAGATTATAATTGTGACAAATGCAAGGAGTAGAAAATGCCCTTGGATTTTATTTTAAGAGTCTAGCTTGAACACCGGAGACTTTACCCTTCATGTTCAAACCATTGCCATATCCTTGCCCTCTTATGTTGTTGATGTCAAGCCCTAAACTTTGAATTTCTTTCTTTAACACAAAAAATAGATTTTCTCCTGTGCTGCTCTCTACATATATAAATTTGATAAATTGTTCATATATAGCGATATTCAAGCCTGGTAATGTTCCATCCAAAACATATCTGATGCTAAGAGACATTTGTTCTTGATGACTGACATCTGGAGTACAATCCAGAATCACAGCAAAATATTTTCCATATTTTATTCTATCGATAATTTTATTTTTTAATTTGTTGCCTATTAAGTTTATTTCATTTTGCATTGTTTTGCTTAAATAACTTTGGTGTATTTGTTTTGTGGCAATTCTTTGTATATGATCTTGCATTACTGGGTCAAATTTTCAAGTAATTCAAGTATTCATAGAAAATTTTCATTTCATGCATTGCCTAGGTTTTCGGTGGATCCTCTAAGCGCGATATTTCGTTCAACTAAAAACTGAACTACAGAAAATAATCTTTCAAATATCTTATACAAACGAACTTTTTTTTTGGTTCAACAACTTCTGTTGAACATTATCTATTGTTTGTTCAGCAGAAAGTCTTTTTTGAAGCTCTGTACATTTTAACATAGCTACCAAATGATTTTTTGATTTTTCATGTGTGGCTAATCTATTATATATATTTGGCCAGTTATTAAATCCTACAGTGGCTAGTGCAATTGAGGCACCCATACTGAATAGCCGACAATAAAAACAAAATATTCTGTCTTCTGATTCAGAATATATTATCCAAGGACGGCTTATTATTTCACCATTCGTAAGCTTTCTTTTCAGATGCACTTTTGAAAAGTGTGTTCCATCCTCTTGGCACAGAAACTCATTTAAGATAATTTTTGTAGGACCTTTTTTAACTAAATAATCTCTTATTTTTTGAGTAATAATCTTGGGCCAAGAAGCAGGATCATCAGTTATATTCAGTTTTTCCATTTTTATTCCAATATTTGTTTCTTCCGGTTCCGGTCTGTGTAATTGTGTTTCTTGTTTATTTTTTACCTGTTCTTCTTCATCTTTATCATCATTTTCTTCTTCATTTTTGTCATTTTCTTCTTCTTCACCTTTGTCATCATTATCTATTTTTAAAAATTTGTTCAAAGCACCTCTGAGTTTTTCACTTTTGATTTTCCTTTTTGCACTTAATTTCCTTTTTAGACTATTATATTTTTTTCCCACATCTCTTTCTCGTTTCAGTAGATTCGACATCTAATGATAAAATTAAATTCATTTTTAATCACAAAATATACTTAAATTTTTAATTTTAAATATAATTTCTTGTTAATAAATATTATGTAATATAATTAGTACTTACCTTTTTTAACAATTAGTAATTATAGTCACAAAATATGACACTAATAATTAAAACGATTAGAAGAATAGAGAACTGCAAATGCAATAAACAATTGACATTTGATAGTAGCCACATCTACTTAATAGTGAGCGCAGCGCAACAATGACTAATGCCAAAAAAACGAATGTGAGTGCGCCGAGTAAGACACATATAGAATAGAATAATTGAGAGAGAAGATAGTACTATCTGATTAATTGAACGTTAGTCAAAAACGACACTTACGGATATCCGTTTTGTATATTAGAATGTATATATATATTATAATAAACACAATAATAAATCTCATCCATCAATGCAAACTTAAAATAAATATATTTTTAATTATTTGAATAATTTATAATTTATCCCTTAACGTCAAAAGCAATTTGCTTTAAATTTCGAAAAATAACTTTTTGTTAATTTTGGTGGTGATGCGGGGCCCCTTCAAGTGCGGGGCCCGATTGGGCCCAATCGCTCCAATCACCTTAAATCCGGGCCTGTATGTACATGTATAAGCTGAAGATAGCTGATTCAACCAGAAATGCATCTTGAAAATAATACGTATTTTTCAAATGTTTTTATTCTTGTCTTTGAAATGTAAATAAAATTTAGAAGATTTTAGATATTACACATGAGTAGAAAAAAATGGATGAAGTTCAATTAATAATACAATGCTTGTATTTAATAAAAGATATGTTAAACTTTAAGTAAGTTTAATCCAATTACAGATGGATAATTACCAGACACTCATTTTGATTTTAGGGAATCAAGAAGCAATACAGACATGGATTTTGTTGCAAGACAAATGTAAGAAAAGTGTCAAGAACAAATGATTTACCTACTGCTTTTATTGACTTGGTCAAGGCGTTAATTAGCCATCAAAATTTATTCATATTATACAGATTCTCCTTGATGGATGTGAGAGAAATTGTTAGTACTACAAGTGGAAAATCCAAAGCATTTGAAATGAAAATTAATGTTAAACAAAGATGTTTATTCACACCAACATTGCTTTTAATTTTTATGTCAATGGTCTTCAGAACTGTGTTGTAGACAGTTTAATCAAACAGGGATCAAAATGTAATACAGATTTCATGATGGAATGTTTAATTTGAATCACTTAAAAGCAAAAACAAAAACTTCATCTTCTTGAATCCTGGATTTACAATATGCTGATAATTGTTTTAGTTCGAAAGATGATTTGCAGAATGCTTTTAATGTTTTGAATGCAACTTATGTAGATCTTCATTTATTAATTAATGTTTAAAAACATGAAACTCTTTATCAGCCTGTGATGGAAGAAAAAGTATCAGCAATTTTCAGAATATAGGGTTACTAACTTGAGAATGTAAATCACTTTAAATATCTGCGTAGTTTTATAAGCAGAAAAGTGGACTTAGATGTATAATATCCAACAAGGACTCCAATGTACTGCTGCTGCTTTAACAAATTAAATGCTAGAGTAATTCATCATATGGAAATAATTACTGTAACTAAGGTAGTTATACATAAAGATGTTATTTTATCTAAATTATTGTTTGTGTGTAAATCTTGGGCACCCTAGTATTGCAATATAATGGCATTAGAAAAGTTTCATTTAAGAACAGTGTAAAATTTTAAAAATACAATTGCAAGATTATAAAATCAATCAATATGTTTTTCAGCTTTCAGGATGAGATATTATTGAGCCCTCTATTGTAAAGTCATACCTTTGTTGGATTGGACATGTAAAATAAAGGACCAATAGTAAGTTTCCTAAAAGAGCATTTTATGGTGAACTTGAACATGGGATTCATAGGAGGGATAGACCTCATCTACATTATAAGAATTATTTCAAAGACATTCTAAAGAATTTGCAATATCAATTGTTTCCATTGGGATGATATGGCAGAAAATAGAATACATTGGAGAACTGAAAATAGACATGTTGTTGAAGTGCTTTAGCACAAAAAGTTTTCTGCTGAGAAAACTAAAAGACAATATTGTAAAATATTAGCTAAACAGAAAGTTGAACTGGCATGTTCTTTGGTATATTTGTGGTTCATTGGTTTGTGTAGTTACTACAAAACTCATTTTTAAAGCAGTTTTTTCTCTCTCTATCTACTTTTTTTTCTTTATTATTGGAATAGCCATATTCATTTTTGAGTGGTTGTTTTATTATTATTATTATTATTATTATTATTATTATTATTATTATTATTATTATTATTATTATTATTATTATTATTATTATTATTATTATTATTATTATTATTATTATTATTATTAATTATAATAATAATAGTAATAATAATAATAATATAATAATAATAATAATAATTAAGTTTAATGTTTATATCTGCAATAAAAATAATATAATAATCTCTAGACTAACAGATAATTAGTAATAATCATTTATGTATTTATCTATAGATGATATCATCAAATGAGACATTTGAAAAATATGTTATTGTAAATTAAATTGTAATATTTTCCTATGAATAAATAATGAACTATTTTCAATGAAAATATATGAAAGGTATAATCTGGGAAAGTGGACTCAGTCAAATATGAATTTAAAAACTATTTATCTATTTTAATATGTCTTTATTCATATATCATAAAGTGTGTAAAATCAAAAGCTTTTTTGGGATTAAATGTAAAGGTAATAAAGTGGCTACATTAATGGAATGCTCATTAATATTAAAGTTAGCTAACAACAATAGATGAAAAAATGAATCTGCTTATAAGTTCTTATATAGAAAGTATTGTTCTGATTGTTATACATTTATTAGTGTTGTAATTTTCTGTTACTATATATATATATCAGAAAAATTTGGGGCTTTTAAATTTAAATATTAATTTTTTAATGAGATATATTCTGATTACGATGTAATTTAAGCAAAGTATCAATTACAAAAAAAGACATTGCAAATTGAAAACATACTATCCAATAATAGTCTTTGTCTGAAGTATTATATTCACTTTGTTTTATAGTAATTCAGACAAATACTCTTACTAAAAGTATGTTTTTAGTTTCTAGTGTCGATATTAAAATATTAATGTTTTAATACACAAATATAGATTTTAACTATTATCAATACACTGCAGCATGGTAACAGTCTCTATAAGTTTAATCTAAAAAGGAAGTTTTTTATTAAATGAAAAAGTATTTTTTCTTTTATTGAATATTCTAGTGTTTTTCCTTTCAAATACCATATAGTTATTAACTGAAAAACTTAAGCCAGAAAATTTTTACATGGGTGTATGCATACTCATTTTTTTTTTTTTTATGATTGTGACAGAAAATAAATTATGGATCTTATATCCGAAAAGGTGTAAAAATAATTAGCTTAGCTAAGACAGTATATCAAAGGCATCAAATAGTGCTAAAATACTTTGGTCTTCTATACTGTCATTTGACAATGTTTTTCCTCATTTAACTACCTACAACTGTTGTTTACTTTCAGGCAAAAGAAAACTGCACAAAGAACTATTTAATATTTAATAGGATATTTTTGACTTTTGGAAAGTTAAAAGAGAAAGTGAAACAATGATGGATTTTGAAAGTGGATATACATTTTGGTTGTATTTATTTGTAGGGTAATTTCCATCATTTAATATTGAGTATTGAATGTCTTTAGAAAAAAGTCAATTTTATTGAAATTTCCAAATTGCATTTCTCATCACTGTTGCCTTTGGCAGGATAGCTCAGTTGGTTAGAGCATTACACTAAAATTCAATATTCTAGAATCTAAGAGTCTAGGTTCGATTCCCATACTAGTATGGTCACTGGTCAAGCCAGCAATACCTGAAGAAGAGAGAAAAAGAATACCCCTCACAATGTTGTTTGCATATACTAACCTATACTATTACTAACTGTTGAACATAATTTGGAAATTTAAATAAAGCTAATTTTTTTGAGGACATTTAATACTTAGTATCAGATGCTGGAAATAGTCAAATAAATAAATACAACTAAAATACCATCATCACAACCCTTTAGAAAAAACCTGAATATAGATTTTATTTTTTAAAAATGCATAAGTAGAGTGATATTCCTTATAAATACACAATATCTGCCAGTGAAAAAAAACATGTGACTGATTGTCACTTTATGTTACCTCCAGTGCCATCTCTGAATCAATACATGTATTACATGATATAATTTAATTATTCACTGTAAGAATTTATGGTACTAGTTTGTCTGGATTACAAGTTGTGACAAGAAATATGATTGTGTGTTTTTTACTTTAACACATAATGGAAGAATAAATTAAAAAATACTGCTACAGAAACATTTTAAATAATCTGTAGTGTATATGGCAGTAAAGCCATGAATTGCAAGAACATTTCCAAGTAATTTATAAGATTTCATGATGTTAAAGAGAGTATAAAAGACATCTATGAAGGTATTAAACATTTTATTACATTTTATGTTGTAACTTAAGATGTAGACATGCTGTGACCTTAAAATCTTTGTGACAAGTCTTTAAACTATGAAATTATATAACATGATCAGAGATGATACTGTGAGTATCTTAGAGAGAACCCCAGTCACTTTTTCACTGGCCACTGGATAAAAGATAAAACATCAATGTGGTATTTTATTGTATATCAGACAAAAGGAAGATACCAAATACTTCTGCTTCAACAAGTTCTTATTGTGGTAAAGAAATGGAAGAATTTTTTATAAATGCACAGGAAACTTGATAAGATCAGACAAAAAATTTAAAAGTATCATGGGATGGCTAGAGTGGAGTAGTTTTTATGTTTCTTCTGTGTTGGCTAGTATTCCTGTTGAAGAAAATTTATCTATAACAATTCAATACAATAATTTACCTGCCTACAAATTGCACTTTAATTCCAAAAAAAACTATGATATTCAAATAAAAGCTATTTGCAAATAACACATACTTATTAAAAATAACTATTTAATAATTTTAAAATAAAAAAATTTCAAAAAGAAAACAAAGTCATCATTAGTTGATGATCCAAGATCTTGTACTCTAAATTTATATATATGTTTAATGAGAGATAATTAAAATTTAGATATGGTGACAGAAACAAGAAAAATTGTACCTTAGTGAATTCTTGTTCTGAAAAAGTCCAATTCAAAAATAAATATAGAAACTTCCAAATAAATGCATGACATGGTTGTATTTTAATTATTTTGATTGTTAAAAATTTGTAATTGGGATTTTAATGTTAATAGATTCAACATAGCAATCATTCACTAGTAAGGCTTGTGAATAAAAAACTATAAAAAAGAAAAAATATTTTAAAAAACTGTCAACATCAGATGCTCTTAATCTTAAGAAATATTGTAACAAATTTAAGATAAGATTTGCAAATTACTTTAAAATACAAATACAATTTAAAGATGAGTTAAACTTAAATGGCATCAGTAAGAAGATAACAGATGTTTTACTATGAGTAACTATTAAGATGCAGAACACAATTTACCAGTAAAATATTCAGGTAACATAAGACAATATATGACACAAATTAAAAATATAAAATAATCATTATTGATGTGCTTAGATTTTAATATCTAGAATTGTGTAAACTAATACAAAAATGAGTTATTAATTGCATAAAATACATAAATAAAAGAACAAATAGATATTACTTATATTATTGACAAAATTAAAAGACCGAAATACAATTGGGTTGAATGCATTTTAAACAAAAAAGACAATTGATATCTTAAACAGGGTCTTATTGTAAAAGTCCTTGCTATGCCCACATGAGAGATGAATAAATAACATATACAAATATGCTTGTATTTTTAGTAGTATTGTTTAGATGTTAAAGTGGAAATTACTATAAATCTCCAGTTGGTCATATGTAAACTAATAGAAATCCATTAATAAATTTAAAAATATAGAATGAGTACTTTATCTCAGATTGTATTTAAACATTCAATTTATTGATGTGTTGCAATGCAAAATGTGAATTCTGTGTATTTACAAGATTTTAGTATGACAATAAGACATTTTGGGATCACAATAAACAATCAAAGGATAAAAGCTGCCTCATTTTTAATAACTCCTAAATATTTCTTAAATACTCATTGACTTTGAATTTGGATGAAAAGGTAACCAATTAATATTATACACTAATTAATATCACTGAACTAGCTTAAAACTACCAGAATCACAGTGCTAAATACAATTTTGCAGTAGAGGTACACTTATATAATGAATAAGGCAATTAGCTATTCCATTTTTCAGACAATGGAACACACAAATTTTTTTTGATGGAATGTGGATTCTTTGCAAATGTCCAAGCCTCTGTGTATATTTTTCTACTGTCTCTTTCTGAGCAAACCATTCTAACATTGGATGGTGAAAATGTTCGTCATCAAGAAAGATAGATCTGTATTCAATCATTTGTTTAGCTCTCTTGTATAAATATGCATGTTGGCCAATTCTCATGGATCTATTTGCATGAGATTCCTAATAATACACAGTGTTTCAGGATAGGTTATAACATGCAATTTTATAGATCATCTGAACATAATATTCTACAGGTATTTTATCTTTGGTATTGTCCAACAAATTATTAAGAGATGGTGGCAATCTAAAACGAACCCTCTACATGTTAGCACAAATTGTTTAAGGTTATTAGCAATATGTGGGAAGTGATTAATGCTTATCCATGCTTTAGGTGTATTATTAATGTATTTAACTTTTTTTACATTGGTGTAAAATTTGCTGACTGTTTTAATAAGCATGTTGTGAGTATAATCTAGCCTTATTAGATCATTAATATATGCATCTATGTTTTTTTTTCTACCTGCTTCATACTTACATAGATTTTTGTTTCTATATAAGAAACATTTAAAGCTGATGAGTTTGTGATTTTTGGGGGGACTTTTACATTGAATTTGTAAAGGTTTAAGATTAATTTTAAAATTGAGCTCTTTTTTTTTTGGGGGGGGGGGATATATATTATCTCATGATTGATAGATATTCTATTTCAATAGTATATTCCCATGGCAATGTATTTTCAAGCACCAGCTGTATGTTGTTGATTTGTTCCTCTGTTGCATATATAAACATGTCTATGTATCACATATAGATATTGTAAGTTAAAGGGGCTAAATATTTAGGCAAGATCTTATTTTCAAATTTAAATAGAATGATGCTATAAATAATATCACTTAGTGGTAACTCCATTGGCCAATATCTCTTTATTTTATAGAATTCATCTTTAGTTAATGCTACAATTTCCCTATCAATTCATTTTAAGACTTCTATTATAAAATTACATGTTATAACTCATTCTGTAGCCATGTGAATTATGGGGAATCTTATGCAAATAGATCTATGAGAATTTCCCAAGACATACATTTATATGACAGAGCTAAACAAAAGACTGAATACAGATCTATCTTTCCTGACTATGAATACATCATGAGTCATACATTTTCATCATCCAATGTTAGAACAATTTTCTCAGAAGGAGATGATAGAAAAAGAAAATACAAAGAGGTTTGGGAAAATGCAAAAATCCATATTCCATCCACAAAAAGGATTTGTGTGCTCCATTGTCTGAAAATGAAATATCTAATTGCCTTATTTGCTTATTGGGCCTCATTTACATATTATATAAACATACATGTACTACATAATTTTATTCAGCACTATGATTCTGGAAGTGTTTTTCTGAATGCTAACTCAGTGCTATTAATTAGTTTATATTATTAATCTGTTACATTTTCAACCAAACTCTTAAGTCAACAAGTGTTTAAGAATTACATAATTTGTTGAAAAGAGTTAATAAGTTGAGATTAACCCTAAATATTAAATAAAACTTCAGTTAATAACTAACTAATAATAGCTTAATAGGAATGAAATTAAAGCAGCAGTTACTGTAAACCCCAAATGATCTATATTTAAACTAATACAAATCTGTCAAAAAACAAAAAAAAGCAGAATGAAGTGATCTGAACTTTAGCTCAAATCATATTTAAGCATTCAATTTATTGACATGTTATGATACAGAGGACAAGTACTCTATGCAAATGTGATTTTAGCATGACTATAAGACATTCTGAAATCACTATTAAAAAATCAGAAGGTAAAAACTACACCTCATTTATAACAACTCCTGAACATTAAGTATTAGTTTATATATTACTTTTTGGAGATTTATAATCACTTCTACTTAGCTATTATTATTTATATTTATTAACTGAAGTTTCATTGAATATTTAGAAGTTGTTAAATATAAAGTTCATTCTTGTAGCCTCTGATTGTTTATAGTAATTTCAGAATGGCTTATGATCATACTGAAATCATGTCAATATATATAGTTCATGTTCTGCATTGTAGCAAGTCGATAAATTGAATGCTTAAATATGATCCAAGATATGAATCCATTTGGTACTTTTTCATTTATTGACAGGTTTCTGGGCACATTAACTTCCATGTTAATTTCATTTACATTGACCTACTTTATTATTATTTACATTTATATTGTTTAGATAATAAAAATGATGAAATAAGAGATGACCAATAAACATCACATGACCACCTCCTCTTATGCTTGTGTATAACTTGTTAAAACAGGCAAAACTCACTATATATATATATTGCCACACACAGCAAGCTAGAATAATCAATGGATGTCAGAAGGCTTGAGGGTTGCAGTAGATCCTAAGATCTAGATGCAGTGCTGTCAGATCCAAGGCTCCTCACTGATGAAGGCTATAAGTCAGAAACTAGTCTGGAGATGTTGGATGAGTAGGCACTAGATGGGGATTTTTTTGGCATCCATTGATTACTCTAGCTTGCTGTGTGTGGCAATATATATAGTGGGTTTTGCCTGAAATAAGAGATGAATGAAAAATATTATTTATATAGATTTTTTAAAAGTATTTATTCTTAAATAACAAATTAATGAGAGATTAATGGGAAATTCATAATCTTTAGTATGAAGTGAGTATGAATAGTTTTAGAAATATATTTAGTTAAACATAATAGTTTATATAATAATTAAAAAGTTAAGTTCATTATTTTCTTTCTAAACAGCAAATCCCACAAGCATTAGCAAACTGATATTTGTAAATAATTAGAATTTCTATTTGATGATGCAATGATTATTTGGACCAAAATATATCTTTATTCATTTTAGGTGATATCAGTAGCAAGTGATTTGATGTTTGCCTGAAGGTTTATGATAATGGCATTTTAGTTGTATTTATATGTTGGACTATTGTCATCAAGTAATATTAAATACTGAACATCTTAAAAAATTTAACTTTATTTAAATTTTCTAATTACATTCAACTGTTAGTAATGGCAGACGGGTTAGTATATATATAATGTTTTGAATGGAATTACATTCAGCTGATAGTAATAGTTTGTAGGTTAGTATATATACAATATATTGACTCTTCTTCAGTTTTTGATAGCCTAACCAGAGACAGACCTAGCATGGGAATTGAACCAGGAACTTTAAATTCTTGAATATTGAATTTTAAGGTAATGCTCTAACTAACTGAACCATTTTGCCAAAGACAGCGATCAATAGAAATTTAATAAACTTATCTCTGAGGTTCCTCCTAACTTCTCTACTTTTTACTGACTGTTGCCTTTAGCAATATGACTCAGTTGGTTAGAGTGTTACCTCAAAATTCAATATTTAAGAAACTAAAGGTCCAGGTTTGATTCCCATTCTACTACTTTCACTGATCCAGCCAGCAACAACTGAAAAAGAGAGAAAAATAATACTACTCAAAACATTGTCTATATACTAATCTGTATGCTATTGCTAAAAGTTAAATGTAATTCGAAAATTTAAGTGAAGTTACCTTTTTTAAGGTATTCAATATTTAATATTACATGATAGCAATCGTCCAACATATAAATGCAATGTATCTGAAGTTATTCGGCTGTTTTAAAGGAAAAATTAGAAAAAACTCATTTTTTGTTTTATCAATAATTTAGGTCCATTAGAATTAGAAAATGATTCACTTTTAATATTGTTATTGCTTGATGTAATATTCTTAATAGCCAAATACAACTGAAGTGTAATAGTTTTTAGAGCTTATTGTCTTGTAGATTGCATCTCTATTTCTACTATTTCTTTGGTCAATTTTCTTATGAACTCTCAAGCAATGACCATTTGACTTTTTTTAAAAATATAATTTATTTTAAAATTTGTCATAAAATCATGGAACTAAATATATACTGCTGTCAGTGAAAGTCATATTATTTACTCTCTTGTTTATTTACTCCACCTGATTTCAAAACATATATAATCTGTGTTGGTTAACATATAAACAAACATATAGATATATAATGTTAAAAAAATCCATTATAATTCTTACCAATCAGCTATTAGTGTTATGTTTTTGACTTTGATTTTATTAATAAATATTATTTAATAAAATTTTTAATTTTATTAATAAACATTATTTAATAAAAATTTTAATATAAACCTTTTATTGATTTATAAACAGTGTAAAGCATAGCATGATCTCGTGTGTGTGTATATATATATATATGTGTGTATGTGTGTGTTGTGTGTGTAACATCACATGATGAAGTTAACATGTGGAGGTAATTTTACTATGCCTTTCTTATTTTTATCATTTTCTGATACCACCTAGCCTTTTATAAAATATGTATGAAATGGAAAAGTATATCTTAGCTGCAATTTACAAAAGTATTTAATCATAATACCTAAAAAGAAAAAGTTGGGTGACTAAAGATGAAGATTAGTATGTATATTGTCAAAACAATACCCATTTAAATAATAAAAGAAATTCAAGTTGCGAAAAAATTGTTGGTATTCTATTGGGTTTTTTTAAGCTTGGGTTGTGGTGATATAATTTACATTTATCTTAAATAAATACCCCTTTTTAAATCTCATTAATTTTTATTTACTAATCCTATTTATAACTATTCAGAAGGAAATAACTCACATATATACTGTTTATTTATACTGTATGAATTTTATATGTATTCACCCATAAGTAAGAGTTTTAAAAAAACAAGTGAATCACTTAATCTTAGACCTTACTTATATATAAGCCAACTCTTACTTTCCATGCTTAACTCAGGGCTTGATTCTATTGTATCCTAAATATTTAATTGATAAACAAATTGCAAAGTTAGTTCACATTTCACAGGAGAGAAAAATTACCATGAACTAACTTTTTTATGATTTGTTTGTCAATTGAATTCTCAGGCACACAATAAAATCAAGCCCTGAATTAAGGATGGTAAGTAAGAGTTGGATTATATATGAATAAGCTCTAAGATGAAATGATTCACTTGTTCTTTTAAAATTCTTCACTTACAGGTGAGTGCATATAAAATTCATACAGTATAAATAAACAGCACATGTGTGAAGATTTATTTATTTCTGAACAGTTACAGATAGGTTGGATTAATAATTAATACTGAGAAAAAACTCTTCATACAGTATGCCACTTGGTGCAAGCCTCTGTTTTAACAACTTGAGTAAGAATAGAAAATGGGGATTATGTGATGTTTAGTGGATAAATAATTATTGATTTACATATAATCCCATTTATGTATATACATTTATTCTCGATTACATAAATTCCTTCAATAAAGCTTCTTATTATTTTTAAATCTTTATAAATATTGATACTTGATATTTGATTATTGGAATTTATTTTTTTTAATTTTTTAATGGCAGAAAATAATTTTTATTTCTTAGTTACAATGTTATAATTTGTACACCTGGTATTAGTTTAAGAAGGTACATAAAATGGAGTTAACAAATGTTAAAAAAAAAGAAAGGTCATTTGTTAGAAATTTTACATATTTTGGACCATTTGAAATTTTTTCTTCAAATCCATGTGTTTTGTTTTGTAATCAACTTTTTTGCTCATCTCAGCTACACTAATGTTTAGGTCGAGTCCATTCTCATAATGCTCAGATCTGTCGATAGTTTTAGGGTTTGGTAATGGTTCATGTGATTCGGGTCAGCTGCTGGGCTGTGGACTGGGTTTTGGCACTGGCTCCTGTTTTGAAATGTTCTCTGATGGTTGTATAACTGGTGAATTAGTTTTCATTGGACTGGAAGGTTGCTGAACTTTTGGAGCTGAAGATAGAGGTTGTATGTCATTCTGTGAAGAAGATTGGTGATCAGACTGTGAATGTGGACAAGGAGTCTTGATGTAAATCACATTTTTATCTCCACTTTTAATTGTTATGTTTTATCTTCATAATATTTCTCCAGTTCTTCACTTAGCACTAGAAGTCATGTCTCACTGGGAATGGATTAATAATTTTCACAACATCCTTGTGAGTTATTTCTAACACCCTGATTGTATTCACTTCTATAATACAATCTCCCTGTCTCAAGCCTGCAGTATCTGCATGACTTCCAGGATCATTTTCTGATAATGTGGCCATTTCTACTTTTATCAGCATGAATGTTAAAACCATATCTATCAAAGTCAGGCCATTTCACAAAATGATACAAACAAGGTTCTAGATGACGTGGTACCTCATTGTGTTTCTTTACACAAGCTTGATCTGGAGATTCAGCTTTGGTTGAACCAGAAGTAGACCCCACTTCCAAACTTGAGGATGGCAAACTTGCATTGGTGACATTAGTTGTGGGACAATTAGTAGTCAGGCTGCTGATAGTCTGGGGTGTGGTACGGATGTTTTGGGACATTTTTCATAGTACTCTTAACTACAATTTTTCATTCTTTATAATACCCGTCTGACTCTTCATCTAAAACTAACATTTTTGTTTCATTAGGCAGTAATTTAATCCATTCCACAACTTGTTTATGATTTTCATTTGCAATGTTTACATCATTTACTTCAATTATCCTGTCTCCCTGTCATAATCCCACCAGTTCTACTGGGCTATCTTTATCTACCTTGCTGATATATTGGCCAGTTTTTGATTTTTCAGCATGTAAATTAAATCTGTAACTGTCAAAGTCTGGCCATTTAATTAAATGACACAAATGAGGTGCTGGAGCATTTTCAGGAGTGTCTGCTATGGCCATTATGACAAAGAAAAAAAACCTGTTTTCTAATCCAATAAGTTGGAACTTCAAAATGGAATTAATCTTTTGTACAGTCTTTATCAGCTCTCACCACTAATATTTGTGCTAAGAAAACACACTAATATGTGCTAAGAAAATACTTCTGCAATTTTATAAAAAAAAACTATTCATCACTTATAAGTAACTAAGAAGCATCATAAAGTACTCTGTCTATTTATCCAATTTCAGCATTCTTTTTCATGCACAAACTCAAGACACATTTGTACACAATTGACTCTAGTTTTGGAACTAAAGGTGACAAAGGGTACATTGTCATTGGACTGAACATGGAAAGAAAAAGTGTCAGACTTCTTAAAAAATACATTATCATAAACTTGGGCATAATTTTAATGGGATGCTGACCTTGCTTACATGATAAAAAGTATCTCAGAAAAGTTAAAAACAACATTACAAGATGTCAAATAAATATGCTAACGTATTTGTGATTCATGTCAGTGATTTACCTAATTCTTCAACGTTTTATTCTTTGTCTTTTTTTCTTTTTGTAATTAAAATGGCTTTGTTCATTTATAAAAACCTGATAATGAACAAAAATGTAATAATGAAATAAGACCAATTAAAAACAGTGCTCACAATAGAATGGTTTATTGCAGCTTTATCATGTCTATGTATAGTTTTTAAAGTAACTCTTTCTAGATTTACGTCATTCTCGAAAATATTCTAATAAAGTTCAAACTGAAGTGTTGGATATTTATATTTTGATGCAGAACAAGAGGACCCATCCAAGATAAATATTTGTAAACCAACGACCCATATGTTGCCACTTAATTATAGATTTAGCAAGCTTTGTTTTCTATTGTTCAAAAACTGGAAATGGATGAATGAATTAGGAATAATGAATAATAAAAATGAATATAACTGTATAATGTTTTTTTAATCACAAAAATTAAAATATTTTGATGCAAAAATATTTTAATTTAATCAGCCAACATCCTCTTTTTTTTTTCTCATTGGTATTTACCTTTCATTTTTATTTAAATTCAACAAACTAAATACAATTTATGCAAAAATATTGACGTACAATTATTTTCTTTTTTTATAAGAACAAATACTAGTTCTAATTGAATTTGCATAAATAATTAATTAGGAAAAAAAAATTTTTTTTGTTAATTAGCCTTCGAAATATTGACAAAATGACTTTATTTTATTCCTAGAATCAATAGAGTGAATACAGCCTTAAAAAAAACAATCAAATATTTAAAAAGCTTTTTATTTTATTTTTTTAATTGTTGATATAAAAGCAGATTAAATTTACTTTACATTGATTTTATGGTGAAAACTATTGTATATTATTATTATATGTATGGGAAACAGAAAATTTAAATGTATGTATATTAGTTGCTTTTGTAAAATTATTTTATTAAAATTATGGGTTTTTTAAAATAATAATAATTTTAAAAAGAAAATAAAAATGACCGTGAGACAAGGCTTCTGCAACGAACACTCACAGAGGAACAATAATGGGAAATGCATTACTTATGATTATTGCCAATTACTGGGCGAGAAGATTTTAAAAAGCTTTCATCATTATTTTACTCTAAGACTATCTAGATACCGATGTATTAACCAATATTCATTAATTAATTAGATTGTTTACAGATTGATTACAAAAAAAAAAAAAAAACAAATCTAATTACTTCATGCGAGAAAGATTTTGGCAAACAGATATGCTACCATTATACATTACTTATTATTGTTCCTTATTCATAGACAAAATCCATTAGATTTATAAAAAAAAAAAAAGGCTTCTATTTTGTTTGAATATAACTTTATATATAGCAGAACTAAGATAATTATTGGGGGGGGGGGGGTATTAAAGATGTGAATTTGGAAATTAATTGAAAAGTTGGAAAGATGTATACGTATTTATTTTAAAAAAAAAAAACTCAATGGAAAATATCCGCAAATATTAAATTGCTTTCAAAATGGGAAAAAAATAAAGAAAGTCAATGTAAAATTTGATATGTACTTTTAAAAAAATAATACTAAAGTAGAAATTGTGGGTGGGAGGGGTACATAATTTAAAGAACGGATAGTATAATACAAATTTGCTGTTTAAAGTAAACAACAAATGTAAAAATGATCATAATTTAATACAAGAGTTTTTATTTGATATTGAAACAAAGAAACAACAATAGAAAAAAGGATAAAGCAAATCTTTTTTTTTAAATTGATAATAATTAGCATGAAGGTCTTGAAGAAAATCTAGAAATAAATCCAGAATGTTGCTCTTCTGCTTGAATATTTTACAGCATATGGACACATGTGAGATTATAACAATTCCAGGGATGTGCCTTTCACCATCTTCAGAATTTTACTTACATCAAAGAACAATTGATAACCTATATTTGAGCTTCGATCATTGAATCATCTTCATGTGGTTGAGATATGCATATGTTCTCAACAATGGGAATCAAAACCAATCTATTTTGATGTGATGCACAGAATTTTCAGCAGTCAGTCTCTCTTATTTTTGTTTATCAGTAAATAAGACACACAAGGTCTTCTGATCAGGTCTTTCAGGCCAAGAGGTCTTCTCTCCTCTTAGTCAATAGATTATAACACTTTTTGTAAAAAAAGTAACTTATTCCATAGAGTCACATTTTTTCAATTGCAAAATAATAAATATCTCACTACTTGTGTATTTATTTTTAAATATAAATATCAAACAACACTTAATATTTTATTATTATAAAAATACAGATCAAAATTTATGGTGGCTGACATTCGTTTTGTAAGAATATGAAAAAATGTTCAATTTATTGATTAATATTTCAATGCAGTTTTTGGTGGCTTTATATTGTATGTAAAAGCAGAAGCTGAAATAAAAAATAGCTTGAACATTTAAGTCTGTGGTCAATAGCTAATTTGAGAATTCAAATTTCCTAGATGTATTGTGAAAATAGTGGAGGAATGAATCATGATGGTCCATAATTGTACGATGCTGATAGCAAAATAACATGTAATACACTTTTAAACTTGTTGCAGTATTATTTTGTAGTTTGAGACTATTTTCTTAGAATCTGATGTGGTTAATATGAGAAACTTGCTGTTAAACCATTAAACATCACAAGATCACTCATTCTTTATGCTTACACAAGCTATTAACACAAACGCAAAACTCTTTATACAGTAATGCCACTCAGTGTAAGCCAGAATAACCTTTTTGCATTCATTTATTACTCTAGCTTGCACTAGGTGGTGCTATTGTATGGAGACTTCTGCCTCTGTGAGAATCTTGCTGGTGAAAAAAACGAACTTTCAATATAAAAAAATGGAGTAAAGATTTGATCAGCCTGTTGTGCTTTTCATATGCCATTTGATATAAAAATTAGTATATGTAAATTTTATAATTTCAGTATTTGCTTATTTTTCAAGTTTCCATTGCAATCAATGAGAGATGAGATATATATTTTTTCTCACTATTCTGATAGCTGTTTTGTGAATGTTCAAAATATTTTTTATTATTTTTAATTTTGTCTTTTAATGTCTTAATGGTTTACTTTAATATGAAATATCCCCACTACTAATTTTGTACCTTTCATATAGTCTTATTGTTTAAATAATTTAGTAAAAATTAGCAATATCGATTAAAGCTTAATTTTATCTAAAAGATTCTCATTGTATTTAGAAGTCATTGTAATTTCAACTATATATATATCTTAAGAGTTTTAATAGTTTAAAATAAACTTTAATTACATTTTGTTCATTATTCTTATATAAGGTAAACAACTAATAGGTAAACAACTAATAAGTGGAAAGAAAAATATGTGTTAAAATATATAACTAAATAATTATTAAACAATCATTTGGTTGGATGGAGGGGAATGAGTTCTCAATACAGTCTAATGCACTGGCTAAGAGTTAAAGTCCTTGTATCAAAACTTATCTTAATCCCTTCTAGTATATGAATGTCACATGATTTTCTAAATGACTAACCATTTGACTATATTTTATAATGAATGAAAAATAAATTAGCTATATAGTTATTTTCCTATTCATTAGGTCTGATTCTAAGATTTTTTATGAATATTTAAAATCAGTATCAAATTCTATATTATATACACGTTTAATGTAAGTATGCATATTTACAACATTCTTTAAAAATAGTACCAACTTTTGGCATATAGTAGATGTGTACATATACACAAACATTCTAATTTCCACTGATTACTATGGTTTGCACTGGGTGGCACTACTGTAAGGGGAGAGTTAGTACTATGCACAAGTAATGGTGAGCATTTGATGTTTTAATGATTTAATATTAACTCTGACCATAGATACTGAATTGGGTTCATATCTATATGACTATATAAATAAATTATCTTGGATTAAAAATTTTATTATGTTTTCATTCTGGGATCATAACTTTATAGTTAACTAAAAAAAAAAGTAGCTTCTGGGAAGTTGCTTTACATTCAGAGATCTTGGTGTGGTGCTCTCAGATCCAAGGCTCTTCACTGATAAAATCCACAAGCTATAAGCTTATCTAGGGTATTGCATGAGTAGGCATTAGACAGGAATTATGATGCACAAATATTCTAGCATAAATAATTAACGAAAAAATTAAAATAAAGTAGTTTTGAAAAAGCAGTGCAATATTAAATCTACAAAGAAACAGACTGCATTAAATAATAAAATAATTGACTGAAAGATAATTTATTATGGAACTTATGTAAAATATATAAATTTCTGATTTTTTTATTTAATACTTATTTAAACCATGGATAATTTAAAATTATGGGCGATGATTCTGTGGAGAAGTGGGGGAAATTATTATACAGCTTTCAAATCTACTTTTCAAATTGCTTTCTAGATAAAACTATAAATTAATATCTTCACACACACACCACATTAATATAGAAGAACACACGATTCAAATATTTCTCTCAACTAACAGAAAATAAATTCCATCTAAAAAATTTGATGAGATTCTTTTTTTTTTTCAATTTAAATCCAATTATCATTCAAAAAGAAAAAATATATAAAAATTATGAGTTTAAATTCTCATCTTTGTTTAAAACAAAAGCAGTTCTCTTTACTGCCATCTAGTATAATCAATGATTACCAGATACAGCAAGAATCCTATCTTTAGTATTTGAACATCATCATCATATTAATTTTCAGATTTTGTATGTATCAATGTGAACTGGAATTCAAACGTAGAAGCAAAGCAAATTTTCAATCAACAATTACCTCTAACTCCACTTTTTATGTTAAGTTTAAAATGTGAAATTAAAATTAGCCAAAGATTTTGAATCCAAGTCAATCAGTTTGAACAGTTGTTCAACAACTGTATATTTTAATGCCTTTAGTTTTTCATTAACTATAGGACTGATTTCAAAATCTTAACCTGTTTTGAGTTTTAATATTTAAGCTTGGCAGATAAAATGGAATGAAAAATAGTTGCTAGATGCATATTTGTGTTCTTTCCAACTTTGAATCCCAGAGACTCATTATTAAAGACATAATCCAAAAACTGATCTGAAGTTGGGTATTCAAATACAAAGAATAGAAATTGTGTATGTATCTGATAAGTACTGATATTCTAGCTTACACTAGATGGCAGTAAAATGTAGACTTTTTATCTTATTTATTATACTGAGATTTTTAATTATTTTTTTATGTTCCTAGGGGAATAAAGTAACTACAATTACTAATGAAGTGAAAGTAGTAAAAATATATAATTATTGATCTTATTAGGATTCAAATACTAAGAATAAAAATTATGTGTGCTGCTATTTATTACTCTTAATATGTAAATATGTATTATGATAATTGGATGCTGTTAACTCTTTTGTTAATAATGTTGTTATTTGTGATTTACCAAGACTCCTTTATTCTTCTCTTTCTGTCATTAAATTCTAAGCACATCATTAACTCTGAGACTTATGATAGCAACAATTTTCACTTTTATTGAAATTTTATTATCCACATACTCTACCAATAACAATGAATAATTTTTAATGAAAAAAAATTACCCTTCTATCTAAGCATTATGAATAGACAGCACTCAAAATCAACAAATTTTTAAAAGAATGGGTGGTCTACCTATTCTTTAAACCTATTCATTAAATGAACCAAAAATTGCAGATCATTAAAAATGAGTTGTTTTCTTTGCCATGCGATATATAGTTCAGATCTTTTTATAAGAAACTAATTTTAAAAATCTAGCTATTAAATAAATATTATGCTATACTTCCAGAATTGTCAATGAATGCTAGTTTAATTAATACTCTTAAATAATAAATGATCTTCCCATCCTTTTAAACATTTATTACATTGAGTGCTTATTATTCTTAGTACTTATATATACTATGAACTCACCTAATATTAATTACACCAACATATTTACTGGTGTTGAACCAAAGATTGAATTAAACAGTTGGAAAAAGAACAACCTCTCCCCTATCCACATTCAAGATTTAAAGTAGTCAGAAATTCAGATGTTAACAACAAATATGATTATATCTGGTAAAATGAAAATATTCACAGAAAATGTAGTTTTTTTAATATTTAACTTTATTGCTGCCTAACATGCTTTCACTATATTTTTACTATATCATATTTATAAATGTAATAGAGGTAAAAATATAGTAAAACATTCTACAATAATAAAGCTAAATATTTAAAAAAAAATAGCGTTTTTGTGATTATTTTCATTTTACCATATTCGTTAAAAAAAATAAATAATAACAATTGAAATATGATTATAATAAGTGAAAATGTTGTTGCTTATAAACAAACTTACATTTACAAGATAAGATTAATTAATAATACTTTTTCAAATTTGATAGGTAGTTCAGCTGGAATAATTAACATTAGGTATGTTCATATTTTCTACGTTTGACTTTCAATAAATTTAAAATGGATTATTAGTTAACATTGCTCTGAAAACCTAAACTTTTATTTATGAGCCAATAACATTTAGCCCATTTATATTCATACTGGTTCTTGATGTAGTTTTGAATTTCTGACTAATTAAAATGTTAGCTATGGTTTCTGGCTAACTTCTTGCTTGATACAAGTAGTGCTTCTGGAATAATTAACAGGCACTGACTTAATTTTTATATGCATTAGTTTTGGAAAGTTTCAAGATTGAAAAAACTTATTAATTAATCTTATATGAAACAATAAAATGTAAAGTTATTTATTTATAACTGTTGACATCTTAGCTCTTATTATATTCATGCCTGGTGTTTACATAGTTCAGAATTTTTGATTACTTAATGTCTTAGAAGTTTTGAGTGAGAAAGAGTGGATATAATTTGGCTGCTTAATTCATGTTTTGATTTAATACAGATTGTGTTCTGAAAATACTAATGTTTGATGAGTTCATATTTGGTTACATTTGATTTTTAGTATACCATGATTGCACGAATTTAATTTTCAAATATATATCTTACAAATCATGGTTGAGATTACAATAAACTTTGGTGAAATATTTATAATTAAGTAATAACAATAAATAATGCTTATGCCATCTATTTACAATTTAGTTTGTGAAGGAGCATGCCATGTAAATATTAAATTTAAAATGGTATCGATTATCAGAATATATTTATAAAAACAGACATGATAAACTCCAATATTTAAGAAGATCGTAATTATAAAATGAAGAGTTTATCTTAATTAGAGTTTTAATATTAATAAGATTATAAAACGTTAATTAAATTATTATTTTTAATTTTAAGAATGTAATATCTTTTGCATTGTTAGCCGAGAGGTCATCGCAGCCGCGTCGTCTCTCGGCCGATGCTATGACATATGAGAAGTTTTTTATATTATTTTAACTTTTTACAACAGTAAAAAATGCAATATGACAAAGTCTGAAAAAAATATTTCATAAGATTTTTTTCTTTTCACCGCTCCTTTGCATAAACTTTTGTGCTGTGTTCAATTCAAAATCTACAGATGAATAATTCTTGTTGAGATGGTTTTTATTGGAAATGAAGTAGATAATACTGGCATTGATTTCAAATAATTCATCTAATCAAATATTATTTCAAAATCCATGTAATGTCAATAATTATGGTATTAATAGCAAGTTTCACTCACAACAAATTTATGCCTCGATGTCAACTTCTATTCCCATTGTTTTTCTCCACCCATCTCTTAGTGTCAATTGATTTAATATTGACTTAAAACTCTTTATATAGATTTTGTTTATGCAAAAATATGACAATAGAAAGTTATTGTTTTTCTATTTGTTAGAATGTTTACAAATAAATTACATTAAATTTCACAAGCATGAAAATTGAATAATTTGAGATCATCAGAGATATTTTAGTGTTTAAAAACAGATACTGCTTAGTGTATAAACATAAATATTTAAATGAGAAAAAAAACAGTTTTGGTCAATTATTTTTCTACACAATTTTTTTATATACATGATATTATAAATAAATCAATGTGTTTAATTTAAAAATAAAAAAATACTTATAATTTTATAAATTTAAAATTAAATTTGTAGTAGCTCAACTTCATATATATTAATCATTATTCTAATTATTTTAATAAGTCCATGAAAAACTGACTACTCTTAAGATTATAATGCTGATAATATAAACTTAATCATAAAGCAATTAAGGTTGAATATTTTTTTACAATAAGTCATAATCCCAAAGAATAAGTTTTTAATAAATTCGCAAAAAATGGCCCCTTTTGTTTGATCAGTAAGGTGATATTGATATAAGAAAGTGGGCAATGTTTACAAGTTTGTTATAAAATAGTTTTTTGGAATCTGATTTGTGAATTATTGTGGTAACATATTCTGATTTAGTTATTCTATTATTATTATTATTATTATTATTATTATTATTATTAATATTATTATTATTATTATTATTATTATTATTATTATTATTATTGTTGTTGTTGTTGTTGTTGTTGTTGTTGTTGTTGTTGTTGTTGTTATTATCATCATCATTTTGTTGTATGTCATTCCATTATTACAGAATTAAATCATTTAAACTAATCATCTTCATAAAATTGTATTGTCTAAACAGGATTCTTTGAATCATATTTTTGTCAACTATTAGAGCAGAGTAATCATTAAATAAAATGTCTCTTTGCAGAATAGTTAACACATCTTTCTCATCAGCTTTCCAACTTATATTTAAATTTTCTAAATAAATTTGAAACACACAGGCTTATTATATACCTGTGTTTATATATGTAATATATAGGGTTTATGACCACTGACTTTTACACGACCCATCACTCTCCACACTATCTCATAACACTGATGGACGGTTGAAGAGTTGGAGTGTGGAATAGATTGAAGCCTGTCCATTAAAGTAAAAGGTTTGGCTATCATAATATATATCTGAGCACTTATGGCATATATGTGTAGAGATGTTAATCTGGACCAACTGATGATTGCTGGTTTAGCATGAAATACGTATATTGGTGATTATTTATCTTTTTAACATATATGTGTTCAGGTGCATAAGTGTTATGAGATAGTGTGGAGAGTGATGTGTCATGTGAAAATCTGTGCTCATATACCCTATATATTAAATAAATCTTAAAATATTTTTTTTCAAATTTTTCAAGTTTCAAACAAGCTTAGGATTTTTGTAAATAAATATTCCACAGCTAATCTAGATAAGCCATCTAACAGTAATTGATTTTAGATATTTTTAGCTAGAAGATAAAAGTTTCAGGTTAATCTATATTAATTAGATGAATATCAATATTCTTCTATTGTTAAAATAAAAAAATAACATATTAAAATATTCATATATGAAACCTTCAGTTTGAATATAATTTGTGACAAAATTAAACTAGTTTTTAACATAATTAACATCCAAATTAATATTAAATATAATTAAAAATAAATATTAAAAACAAAAAAATTATTTAAAGAAATTACTTTCTAAGTTAATAAAAATTACAATTTTTATTTTTATTTTCCATGATATAATTTTAAATTCACTTAAAGGCATGGCATAATTATAAAAATAAAATATTTTTTTACTTTTTAAATAAAAACAATCTCAAAACAAAAAAAAAATATTTTTGTAATGCTTTTTGCTTTATAAATAAAATGTAAACAAGCATGAGCATTTTATGCAATTTGAATTTGACATTTTGATCTTTTCACTATAAAGCTTTCTCATATATTGATAACTCCTGAGATCTAGGTATAAAAATCAAAACTAAAATATTTATTCATTACCACCTTATCAGACTCATTAAATACAGATTACAATAAAAAAATTGACATACAAAAAATTCAAAGGTAATACTAGGATACTTCATAACCAATTAAACTTTGATATATAAAACACCTCAAGATGCTCCAAATTTTTTTAAGGATATTAATAAGATACAGTCATCTTTACTTGTGAAAGAGTTACCTATGAACAGTGAGTTCAGAATTACTTTTACCTTTGCCTTAATATTATCTTTTATTAAATGACTAAAATTTTAACTTCATTAACAAAACACAAAGCATTATTTTCTATATTGACAACAAGGTTAAGATTTAATAGGTTTAAAATGCATTAAGAATGAAAACTTGTATTATTATTTGTTTTATGAAGGTTGAGATAACTAAGTAATAGCACTGGGATTTTTTTTAAGTCTGCTAAAAGTTAATAATATTGATAAGTAATCATTACCAGAGTTCTTATTAGTAAGCTTGTAAAAAAATTTACTGTAGACAATGAAACAATTGACATTAACTTTTAAGAGGCATTGAGCAACATAGAATTTTTGAACCATTTTTTGTGTGTGGACACAAAAAATCACTATTTTCATATTTTTTATAAAATTCAGTTTTTCTGTATTAATAAATACACAAACAGCATGTAAAACAAGCTTTATTTTTCTTGTCCTACATTTCTTTTGACGAGATTGGTTACATAGTTATGTTGGTAATTTTTAGCTTTTAGACAAACCTTAATACATGGTTTTTTAAATTGTATTTCTCAAATCATTAACTTAAAAATAGTGGTTAAATCAGTTTAACTTTAAACTATAAGCTTAGATTCTCACTGTTCTTCTCATCATGGATGATCTGATACTGACCTGATATTAAACATTACTTTCTCCTGCTCACCCTGTCCTATCTTTGAAACTAACCTTTATATCCATTAAATCACAGAACTACCTCAGATATGATAGCATTGTCTTGACCAATTGATCTCTTTTTAGAAAAGATTACCTTCATTTTTTCAAAACAAATTTTAAATATAACCTAATTATTTAAAAATTCCTCATTATTGTTTTTATACCTTTTTTGTTAATTACTTGACAAATGTAACATTCAATTTACACATTAATTTGGAAAATATATTTTATTTTTTCAAATAAATAATCCTAATCCTATTTAATTAACTGATAAGATTTTTTTTAAAATATTAATGACTTGTTTTTTAAAAAAATTGTTAAATACTGTTAAATATTCTATTTACTTCTTTTTTTTTTTTTTAAAATTTAAGCCAATAAATAAAACAAATTATTGAAATGAGAAAATTTTTTTTATTTAAAATGCTTTGAATTTGTCAAATGATTACCTATTAAATGCAACTCTTCTACTAAGTTTAATAATTGTATCCTAACTAAACTCTTATTTAAAAATTACATTATGTTGAAAATAACATGAGAAAAAATAATTCTTCTAATTTCTCTCCAGCTAAATGGAAATAAAATAATGCAGATGAAAAAATATCTTATCTTGTTTAAATGTGTATTCATGTTTTTTATTCAAATATTAAGTACAAAAAGTAAACTATTATCAGTAATTTCCTTTTTGATGAAGTCTAAAAAATTGAATGCCATATAAATCTTCATACTGTTTAATTTTTTAATATTGAGGCATTATTCTCTTCATGCTGTGCAATACTACAATATGTCTTTCTGTGTAAGACTAATTGGATATTAATATTCACTCTGTCTGAATTTTACATGAGTAGGACTGATATTAGTAGTGGTGAACTCCTGTTCAAATTATCCACACTACTCATTTTTGGAATTTTTCATTTTTTCTGAGCTATTTTAGTACACTTTCTTCTTTCCCATGTTTTTGGAGACTGCATCTATTAATTCTTTTGATAGCTATTATATTGGCCTTATTTTAGGTTTTTTAGCTGCTTATTTTTAAATTTGGAGACAAAATCACTTCTTTCAAATCCTTCTTGCATTTGCTGAGTCATATCTAAGGAATTCATAATCATTTGATTACTTTATGTGGCAGGTTACATCTAATAATTCTTATTATTTAATAATCTGACAAAATGCAAGTAGTTAAGTCCTTCAACAATAATATCTGGGTTGAAAAGACTGAATATAGGTTTCCCCTATGTCTACTTTGTATCTCTCTTGTGATACCTGATGTTGTATTTTACCCTGATACCCTTCAATCTAGTGTTTATTTAACATGGCATTTTTATATCTTCAGAAATATTATGGTGTATGTGAAATTTTTTGTTTTTTGAAATAATGATTTTCACCAGTAATTTGCTGATCCCTGAAGGTATGCAATGGTCAGTGCCTTTTTGTGATACTTCTTTATTGCTTAATGAAAAGTAATTGCTTATACTATCAACATATTCCATAAGTGATTTCTCTGTATCATTCTCAAATGATTTTTATTTTACAAAATCTGTTAACACCAACTTGGTATAACTTGGGTTCTTGGAGATTTGCTTTTTTTTTTATAATTTCATTCACTAACTTCCATCAGCCTTGTTTCTGGCTTTTCTTTATCTTTTAATAATGTTTCTTTACATGAACCTTTTACATATTTTCCTTTCTCATTGTTATCTGTTTTAAATTTTTACTAGTATCTTTCATATTCTCCAGGAGTCAACATTACTCAACCTCCATTCTTCAGTTTCCTTCTTAATCCTTGATTTCAGCCATTCTATCAATTCATTTTGTCATTCTTTCTTCTCTTGTAAATTTTAGTTGTCTATTCTCATCACTATTTGATTTATTCTGTCAACTTCTTCCCAAACTATACACTACATTGATCCATGGCATCTACTATTTTTTAACCTGCCTTTTTGTATCTTCCTTCATTATTCAGATTATATTTTAGATAGCTTCCTGAACACTCTTATTTATTTTTTTGTTTATTTTTCTTCTGTGATAAATCTCCATAATCTTAACATCTTTTGATAACCCTCTATCTTCTTGTCCTGTTTTTTCTTTCTCCATTTTCATTTTTGATTTTTTTCTTCTCTTCTTATCAATTTCCTTCATCTTCAGCAACATTTATTGATAGTCAATTTCTATTTGTTTGGCAGCATTTCTTCTCTTTGCTGATTACTTACTTCTGCTTTCCTTAACAGCTTCTGATTTTTCTCATGGCTTTCTTCTATTTTTTCAGCTGTGTTTCTTCTGTTCTATTTTGATTATCTTTTTGTTGATTATTTCTCTGAACATTTCTTCTGCTCTCATTTGCTTGTCTTATTTTTGTTGATTGCTTAATTTTATTTTTCTGAAAATTTCTTCTACTCTTTTCATTATTCTTGTCTCTTTGTTGATTGGTTTTTATATATTTCTTCTAGCAGTAACTGCCATATCTTAACTGATAAGGTCATCTTTATTTTCAATTGAGTGTTGATTTTTCCATGTTGGCAATCTCTCTCTATTTTGCAACTGTACCCTTCTTCAACATATTTGTCCTAATACAAAAAACAAAGGTAAACTTTTAGAATAATATTTCATAAAATAAAGCCCACATAACCTTCAACTCTATACAACCTTTCACTGTCACATAAATAATCTAAATTATAATTTCATAATCCTATCATTGAAGATTAAATATAAGTAAGTCAAGACTTAAAATATATGCTTAACTTTTTATTTATATATATATATATATTATAACAGGGCTGGGTTCAAACCCTGTTCTAAGATATAGTATGATATAAGCGAGCATATATATACTTGATCAAAAGTGATATTTAGATTTTATATATATATATGTGTGCGTGTATATATTTTAAATGGGTAAATGAAAATAGTTTGAAACAGAAGAGGGAGGGGGGTTATATGGTTTGTGCTCTTGTATTTTGTTTAGAAGTGTGTGTATTTATATTGCAGCATGGGTAAATAAGTGTAATAAATTCATAAAAAGAAGAAAATTTACATGGCCAAGCTTTAATTCCAAGATGGAAGACTAAGGAAAGAATTTCCAAAAAGATAAGTTAATTGCAAAAAAAGAATCAGAAAAGTTATAGATTGCTATCTTGGAATAAAGTTATTTTAATTAAAAGGAAATTGATTCCAAGATGGACTATGAAAGTCACAAATTCTAAAAGAATAGATTAAATAAAAATAAAGAATTCAAAAATGTATAGATCGCTATCTCGAGATAAAAGCTATTTTAATTAGAAAGAAAATTTTATAAGTAAAAGACAATGAACGGTCGAGTTTGGATTTCAAGGTGTAATTAAAATTCTTGATCAAAAAAAGAAAAGTTGCTGAAGGGTTTTCTATTTGAAAACCATGTGGTTTTCATTAAAAAGAAGAAAATAGAACAATAGTATTTTAATTAAGGAGTTTGGAAAGCCAAACTTTGAGAGAGATTCCAGAACTGTTAATGCCACAAGCAAGATCGCAAAAAGATCAGCTTAAAAATTATATATATTGGTCAGCCATGAATAGGCTGGGGTAAACAGACAAAAATGGACTGGGCTCTGCCAGCCATCCTGTGGAGGTATTGCGGTTGCTGTCCATATATGAATGAAGCCCTTTCTAAACTACAGGAGGAATGACATTCACCGAATGCCACTGATCGTGCTCACGGAATCAATGGAGAGCTGCCAAAAATCACTTATTCACTATGTCACAACATCAAGCAAGCGGATATTAACATTCATTTGCACCCGGGTGAGAAAAATCAAGGTAATATGAGTAATTTCTTAAATGCCAGTTATCTTTTAAATAAGAACTTATTTTCAATAAAATAATAATGCGTAAGGGCTAAAAGAAAATAAAGAAGTATTTGAAATATCTTCCAATGTAATCTTATAAATGAATAGACTGGATAATGATTTATTGCATTTACTTTGTATTCTATAATTTATATGTTTTTGTTATATTTATGAACTTATGCAGAGTATGTGTTTGCATGCATGTTATTCAAATATTTAAGCACAAGCCAGTACATAATTAATGGATTTTGTTTTGTTTTTTATTAAGAAATATTAAATTTGTGTTTTAATTACAAGTGTGTGTGTTCAGTGTTAATTTCTTTAAACTTAGATCATATTGTAAAGTTAGAGAGCAGTATTTAAGAATAAAAATAATATATTCTGGGAATCGTTTATGCGTTTACATGTGCACTTGATTAGTCCCTTACCTCTTTCCCACGATTATCAACCACCACTCCCTGAATGAGCTAGCCAGAGGTATAAGTTCTATCTATTAGAAATTGATACTCGATCTCTCCCAGCATAATTCTTATTTACTTGTAGATAGGATTGGCGCTTGGAGTCAACAACTGACATCTATAAATATGCTGGGTGAGTGATAAGAGTACCATGCAGAACTAACTATATATGTATGTTCACATTATAATTTTCTTTTAAACAAAAAAAGAAGAAACTTAGATTTTAAATACGTAAATACGAGTATACCATATATATACGGGATTCGCACAGGTAGCAAACCATTACAATATATATATAGGTTTTAATTTGAATAAATAATATAAATAAAATTAAATTATTTTAACATAGTTATTATTTAAAACATATTTAAAACTAATAATAAAAATCTTTTAAAAATGTTTATTAAAATTATATTGAGAAGTAAAAAAAATAATCAGAGCTGTTATTTTTATTTACTTTCAAATACTAGTTTTTTTTAAAAAAAAAAACATAATTATATAAATAAAAGAGTTTTTTATATAATATATAATAAATACTTTTATTTACTATCAACTAAAAATTCCAAAAATAATTGCGTTTTTTTTTTCAATCATGATTGGGTTTTTTAAAAATTTAACTTGAAATAAAAACATGGAGGGAGATAGAAATTAATTAAGTCAATATCCTGTTATAAATAGTAGGGATTGACTTAATCAATTTCTGGCCCCCATATACCTTTACTTCAAGTTAAATATAAAAACCCAATTGGGGTTGAAGAAATCATTATTTTCTGCATTTTAATTGACAGTAAAGAAAAGTGTTTATTTTAAAAGCCTCCATTATTTTTAAGTATTTAGCATTCTATAATTTTGCTAAATGTTTGAAAATAACATTGTGAATATTAAATAAAGATCTTCTAAAAAATAGTTTATTTATGAAAGCATTTTTAAAAAAATCAACTTTTCCAATCAAAAAAAAAAATATCAACTTTTACAATCAAAGATTTATTTTTATTAGAATTTTAAAATATCTCTAAAAATACTTTTTTAAATATATATGCCATGCTCTCATGCATATATCTGAAAACTTATTGAACTGATATCAATATATTTGAAATTTAATGTCAATGTATTTGAATTTTATCCATCAAGCCCTACAGACTTAAGAAACTAGGAATCTACCTAAAATATTTTAGTGTCATATTGCATTGCCATGCATTTATAACTAATGTATAAAATTTGAACAAATTCTATTAAAGATAAACAAATTAAACCTTGATTTTAAAAATTTTACTCAAATAAACCATCCAACCAAAAGCAAACAAAAATTCTAACTTAAATAAAAGCATTCAATAAAATATTTTTCATACTTATTATTAAAAATATAATTGAAAAGATATATAAATATATGGGACCATAGTTTACAACAGTTTGAGATTATTAATTGTTATCTGTGTTGGGATTGTCTAAGTGTTGACTAGTTTCAAATGGTTACTTATATACCCATTTAGCCTTGAACATTATTATACTTATTATTTAAGTAATACTTTGGGTGCAATTTGTAATGTTATAATTGACTATTTATTAGTCTGTATTCAGAACAAGTTATATTTACCTGTTTAAGGAGATTTATTTTAACTTTTTTTTATCAATAATTTCAATCTGAATTGTCAAGTTGCAATCTTTAGTGTCTATATAAGTGGGGGTTGCCTTGACAACAGTTTGAGATTGTTGATTATCTATATTGGGATTATCTAAGTATTGACTGATTTTTAATAGTTATATTATATATATATTTGTTTGGAAAATAAATATTTACTTTTTGTTATTATGAAACATAAAAATTTTCATCAAATCGTTTAAAGAGCGATCAAATTTAGAATTGTTGTTTATCCATTAATTATATCTGCCATCTAAAAATAAAAATGAAAACTAAATTACAGATTTATTGCCATGCAAGTAAATCATTAAGTAGCACAAATTCTGACCAAACAAACACTAAATCAAAAGAATATCATTTTAGAAGTGGACAGCTATGCCTTTTTATTGTCACCAATACATTTGTACATATAATAACTTACTGGCAAACTACTTATTTCACAATGTTATAATTACTTAGATAATTATTTGTTTTAATAAATTCTCAACCACATGTTTGTATTTTGCCATTATGAACTGAAAAATGAATTCTCAAGAGTTTTGACTTGGGGTAAATACTATTTAGGAGAAATATAAATTTCTGATTAGATGAAATTAATTGCATATATACCAACAAATTTGACAGATGGCTTGTGAAAGTTGTTTATGAATGATATTTAAGAATATGATGATTGACTAAAGAATTATTTATGAATGATTACTTATCAATTTATATTAATGACTTAATAGCTTTAAATTTCCACTTGGCAAATAGAAAATATTTCTACATTATTTGCTAGTAATTTTCTAAATAAATTAATTTATAAATTAAATCAATAACAAACAAAATACAGTCTTCTATTTTAAAAATATCCCATTAATTTCAATATATAAACAAGTCACATGCAACTTCTTTATAAATCTTGATTTATTATAATAATTCTCCAACATTTTGACTATATTCTTTTATAGTCTTTCTCTCAACTTGAATTCTTTTTTGGCAAACAATATTGAGAAAGACTATAAAAGAATATATTTGAAACATTGAAGTATTATTGTAATTTATAATAGTTCATATAATAAATCAAGATTTATAAAGAAATTGCATGTGACTTGTTTTCTATATTGAAATTAAATTATCTTAATAATAGTACTAAGGTTCCACCAAAGTTAAATAAGAGTTAGATAAAAATTAAAATTTCTGAATTAAAAAGTATTATAGTTCTCAATATTGACATTATGGTGCTGATGTAATGCTATGGATATGGATAATGGTAAAACAGAAATACCTCATTAAGGCATGAATGATAAAAAAAACTAAATGCATTTGATTTATATGCATCATTCCATATCGCACACTTCAAGTAGAGATTTCTGAACTTGAATAAACTTTAAAGGTCAAATGTACATAGATAGTCAACATAAGTTTAGCACTGTCATTAATTGGCTATGTATTGACTGAATATATATCTTTAAATAATAGAATTTTATTTTCATCTAAATTCTCTTCTAATTTTTATAATTAATGCATGTGCTATGGATTATAATAATATACAGCCTCATTCACATAAGAATCACTTTTATTCAAAATTCTTTCATCATATAGGTTGAACCTTTAAACATCACATGATCATTATCTCCCATGCTTGTTCATAACTGTTGTTAAAATAGGCAAAACTCTCTCCATACAGTTGTGCCAAGATCTAGATGCAGTGTTCACAGATCTAAAGCTCCTCACTGATGAAGGCCACAAGCCAGAAACTAGTTTGAGGATATTGGATGAGTAGGCACTAGATAGGGATTTTATGCACAAGCCTTCTGGCATCCATTGATTACTCTGTCTTGCTTTGAATGACACTACTGTTATGGAGAGAGTTTTGTCTATTTTAATCATATAGATTGGGTGGCTTGAGAAAGTTTATCTGACATAGATATCTCTTGGTGTTTGTATTATTTATTTCTATATAATCATATAATAAAAATTCTTAAACATTCTCTTCTGTATTATCACTCCACTTTTTCAAACTTCTAATCTACTAAGCATCATGATATTCATTCTTTATATTGTCTTGAGTTAATTTTCTTCTACCTGGAGGTATAAAGATAACATTTCAAAAAAATCATGTACATATTGAACTTTATCAGAAGCAGAATCATGGGTTCACATAAATTTATATCTCTATTATCTATTTTAGTTGATAATTTGTAATAATATTCAATAATTACAGCACTTAATTCTAATAAAAATAGAAAGAGATGTTTAAATATTTTGTAAAATTTGGAGATGCAAAATAAATAGATTGTTTAAGTCCTATTCCTGTACTTGTTAATATTGTAGTCATACAGAAAATGTCATTCTGGTTCCAGATTAAAGAGGATTTAGAAAAATTAATAAAATAATGAGTCATTACATATTTTTTTACGTATTATAAATATAGGAGTCTCATTGTATCTATCTGCTTCAGAAACAAAAATCAAATAAATTATAACTTTGTAAAAAGAAATTCATAAATTTTTCAAGTACTTATTTGCATGAAATGAATAGTCAATCATGTTATGCTCTTTTACTCAGTTTATAATTGCACTATTTTTTCATAACTAAATTATTCTAATTTTGTGTTCATTATTTTTATTAACAATTTTATGTGCATCATTTTTTATTTAAGTCATCATGGTTTTGGGTATATAATTGCAAATTTACATTAAACAAATTACAGTATTATTTGTGGATTTACGATCCATCTAAAGACTCGGAATCAAATGATATAGATACGGTGGGACTTCTGTAAATATATATTTAACCTAAATTGGTTGCTTAAATTGTTCTTGCTAATGTAAAATAAAAAAATAATGGCAACTATAAGTAAAGTAAACACTTGAATTAAAATAAACTTACTACAATTAGTTGCTCCGGAGGTCATGCCGCATGTGAGCAGAATAGTTGCAGAATATTGACCTGCATGTTTGGGTTGATAAATTAGCAGATTCTATCACTTAAATTCCATGGATCATGCCCTAATTTTTTATTTCCGCTCTAACTTTTGAACTTAGGAATATTATTCAATTGATCAAACTTAGAATTATATTTTATTCTATTCTTTCTAGTTCTTGAATTTATCACTCTAGCATTATGGTAAACCGCATAAACAATTAATAAACAAATCATCGAATGTAAATAAAACCAAATGAGTAAATAATTACTATACTATTTTAAAAATAATTCCGGCATTTTCAGCCTTTTGCAGAATAATCGCAATAGGAAAAAGTACTAAAAATTTCTACAACTTAATTAAAGTTTTTTTAAAAAAAAAAATAGTTAAAAATTCGTTTCGTCTTAATAAAGTATAACTAAAACATTCATTTGCTTCTACTTGCAGCCGTTTTAATTTTTCTAAAACAAAAAGTTAACATCTACAATAGCGCTTCTATTCACAAGAAAAGAAAAGGTTTTTCTTTCTTTTAGTAGAACATTTGAGTAGAAAATAACTAAGGTTTTGGTCAATAAAAAGTTTTGAAGTGGAGCATTTTGATTTAGTGATGTTTTCTTTTAAGTTGAAACTAACTTGATTACTAGTGACAGTGTTTTTCAAGTCATTTTTTTTTTAGTAACAGGTCTGTGACTTGAATTTATAAAAGCTTATTTAAGAATTTACTTAATAATTTATGTATGGTCTCATTTAAAAATAAAAGAAATTGAATAAAACACTATTTTTAGAAGTCTACATTCATTAAGATGTCAAGATGGATTTTATAATGTGACGGTCTAAATCAACAACAATTAACGATCCACAAAACTAGCAACCTCTTTTCATGATGAGCCATTTTCTATGTTTCAAATGTCAATCTATATATATTGTATAGAAAAAAATACATATAAAATTTAATGTTTTAGAACTTATATATTTAATTATAGTAATTTAATTTCGAAATTTTATAATTAAGAAAAGATGTCAAACTAAAATATGTACTAATTCAAGTATTCAAATTGACTGCCAGTTACATTTCAATCTATGCTGATATCGAAAAAATGACGTGCATTTAAAATAGCTCGTGAGATAATGCTGTATATTCAACTTCAATAGCTTACCGTAATTTGGTGATGTATTTAAGTCTTATGTAAAGACTCTAGAATTATTGAATAACAACAATAAGAAAAAACCAGAACACCCCAAATGCCAAGTCTATACATTTTTTTTTATTGTTTATAGTTATTTGATTTATATAGAAAAGTTACGAAACACTAAGTGAATATTGTGCCTAAAATAATAATAATAATAATTTGAGCTGATTTATAATAAAAATACATAATAGGAGTTTTATAATCATATATATTTTTGTTCTACTTTAAATTAAAAGTGTATATCTTTTTGCAAATATATATTGTGTATTCCATCATATTTTTTTTTTCCAAATGAATTTGTTTAAAATCAATCAATCCTACTGATAAATACTAATGCATATCATCATATCAACAATATTAATACCTTTATTCAAATATAAAAGCAAAATATTTAAAGTAAATATTAGGTAACATAGGAATGGAAAGAATGATATTGTATGCATGCATAGATTTGCATAGTATCTAGCCTATGTGTTTGGATTATCCTGATACAAGTCAAAATAATAAGAAATTGTGCACAAAGTAAGATTTATATTATATTTTTATATTGTAAGCAAAATTATGGATCATAAACAAATAAAATTGCAATTTTTGTTACAATAGCTTGAAATAAAATGTTTATTAAAAATAAACATCAGTTTTGTGAGATAGCAATAGGCTTTCATAGAAAATGGGGCAATTTATAATCTCATTCCTGATTTTTGGGAACTGGTACAGCACATCATATCATAGGAGTGACTTATTAAAATGGAGTTGATGGCAACATTAATACTATAATACAAACTTTGTCTTATAAATATCTGTGGTAATTGAGTATGATATTCACCTCTAAATCATCACTAAACTATGATTTCTAATACTATTTCAACATAATTTCAGTTTTACAATTGTTAATTCAGATGACATCTATCATTGTGTACAATTTGCATCTGGAAAAAAAATTATTAAACATCAAAGTACCATAATATGACACTTTATCAAAGCCTTACACTTATTATTTAATGATTTTTTTCACTTTCTATAATACTGAAGAAAACATCCCATTTTTTATTTTAGTTTAAAGACTTGAATAATTATTAAAATTTAATAAAAAGTAACAACCATTTAAATAACTACTTTATCTACTTAAATTAATACACAGTACAGGCTTACACACACCTGCACATAAACATTATAATGTAATGAATACACACTGCAGAATAATTTCCTAATCATAGTTTTTTGCAATTATTGTATATATATATATAGATAGATAGATAGATAGATAGATAGATAGATAGATAGATAGATAGATAGATAGATAGATAGATAGATAGATAGATAGATAGATAGATAGATAGATAGATAGATAGATAGATAGATAGATAGATAGATAGATAGATAGATAGATAGATAGATAGATAGATGGATGTACGGATGGACGGACGGACAAACGGAAAGATAGATAGATAGGTAGATAGATAGATAGATAGATAGATAGATAGATAGATAGATAGATAGATGGATAAAGAGACAGAGAGACAGGCAGACAGGCAGACAGACAGACAGACAGATAGATAGATAGATAGATAGATAGATAGATAGATAGATAGATAGATAGATAGATAGATAGATAGATAGATAGATAGATAGATAGATAGATAGATAGATAAATAGATAGATAGATAGATAGATAGATAGATAGGTAGGTAGGTAGGTAGGTAGGTAGGTAGATAGACAGATAGACAGGCAGACAGGCAGGCAGGCAGACAGATAGATAGATATGTAATTAATCAATAAACTATATTGGTTGATTATTATTTACTTATTTTACATTTGACTACAGATCATTACTTCACAAAGATAAAAAATGAATACAAATTATTTTTGCCTTGTAAAATATAATCGTTGGTCTCACATCTGTACTTGATTTGAGATATACTCTAAATAATAGTACTTGTCAAACTTGTCATCTCTATAAGATCTAAGGCAAAATATATAAATGATTCTTTTATGTATATTAGATAGTTTGATCAAGAGACTACTGCAATGTTATTAACCATATTTGAAAAGTTGATCATTCCAGTATTTACATGTAGTGTGTATATATTTATATATCTGGGTTTACGTTTTAAATGATTTTAATTTTTTTAATAAAAAAAGATATATTTGCGTGTATATAATATATATCTTAAAATATTTTAGAAATAATGTGTTCATCAAAAGCATCTTGAAAATTAAAAACTAGACAAATTTAAAAACTAAAATTTCACAAACATAATACAACTGTATTTTGCCACCATAAAATAGACTTTTGGACAGTCAAAACTACTAGATAATTGAATTAAATAAAGCATTGTGAAAAATGCAAAGAAGAAGTGATACTTCTAAAAAGTTTTAATTATTGTGTGAATTGGCATTATGGTATAACTCATTAGTTTATCTGCATGACATCACTGTAATCTAAGGTTGAAATTATGGATGAATCTTAAAAAATATTTTTAGTTTCTGAGGATTTCTAAGCAAGCCTAACATTTTTAAAGATGTGGATCATAATCGCTTCTGTTAGCAACCAGTGATTGGTTGAGAAATGGATATCTAGTTAAAGGATAAAATTCATAGTACAATTTCAGTTGAATAGATGAGTGTAAGTTCTTTCACCATGAAACAAAAATGTTATTGTTATATAAAACATCATTTATCACTTGTAAATACTGCATCAAATTTTCATGCCGAGACTATAATTTGCCATTATTTTTAAATTGTAATTTTACTTCCTTTTCTTGTGTTCCATAAAATTAGTTTTAAAATCTTACAATCTATACATAAAGGTTACACTCCCTCTTATTATTAATTTAAAAAATTTAATCAGCATTTATATTTAAAGAAAATGGTGAACATGTCTTCAGTGCTTGTAGGAGTAGGATATCTTTAACTCTCCCCATTGATAAAAACAACATATTTCATTTGTATTTTCATTTTTACAATCAATTCATCAATACTCACCTGACTAGTTTGGACCATACAATATGTCTCATAGTTCAGCATTACCCTATTTTCTGTCACTGATCAGGATTCAAATTCAGGCATAAAGAATTTTGAATTTTTAAAAAAAATTCTAATGTTTTTCATTCAGGTAGCTTGACTATAGTCAAATCTGGTAAAAATTAATAATTTGGTCAGAAAATGAACATCCAGCTATTTTTAACTCCATGAAAAAGAGCTCAAACCTTTACCATCAGGCAATTGACAAATCTTCTGCTGTATTATTGCTTTATAAGAAAATGCTGGAGACACCATTACCTTATCCATGGACCAATTACACAAAGCAATCCCTAAGCCAGTTTGTGACTGCTCTATAATTTATAATTATTTTCACATTAAAATTTTTGTCAGCATTTTTTTTACTCTGTATTTCTTTCTTATTATAAATTATTTGCAAAAAAAAAAGGAGAGATTTATAAGAAAAATGAAATATAAAGAATAATAAAAAATAATATTTACAATTCATTAATAAATTATTATTTAAAACATCTGGCTTATTCTGTATTAATGTTTTTTCTAAAAAAAAAAAAAAAGGTTAGGATCGTTGGAAATAATAAATCTTTAAATTATAGACTTAATAAATTTAAAACTTCATCTTTTCTTTTTCTGTAGGTATATATAAATAAATTATATCACCACATCTCTCGTGCTCAAACAGTGGAAATTCATTGGTAATACATACATATCTTTTAGTTATAATGTAACAAGCAAAAAAATATTTAAATCAGCCATTGCAAGCTAAAATTACATCATCTAATAAGTATATTCTTATCTGAAATATTCAAATTAAAAATAAATTCCACTTTTAGCTACTATCCAAGATTTTATGAGGATTGTAATGGAATTCACTTCCATCTTGAGTATTTCTGACACAAATAAATTATTAAACAATGTAATTTCAGCTTAAAATATTTATTTTTAATCATTTTATTTTACCATAGCTAACATTCTACTTATAAAAATATGCACAGTATTTTATTTTCAATAACAAAAATTTATTTTCACAATAATTTGATGGAATGCATTTGGATGCATGCATGTATGTGTGAGTTAATTTATGATAATAGCAAGGAAAATAGTTTATTGTTTAAGGCTGAACAGAATCATTACCAACAACGGAATATACACATAAATGGATAAATGTGGGTGATTTAGTCTCAAGTTATGTAAGGAAGGCAAAGAAAATATTAGCATCTTCTAATTATATGTAAATACTTATATGATATAAATAATGAAGTTGTAGGGAAATAAATATAAGCAAAGTTATATAGAATGTGGGTTCTTGGTTCTTATGTTGGGTTTGGAAAAAAAATAAGGGGGATCTAGATATAAAGGTCATAGAGTGGACAAAAATGGTGTTGTGAAAATGGGATGGATCAGAATAGAGAAGAATAGGGGGAAAACTTAGGGTGGGAATGAAGAGGGAAAGTAAAATGGCTAACAGGTTTCTCTGGGTATAGTGGCTGAGAGATTCCTGATTTCAATAAAGCAGTGGCCATATCACATCACAATACTTTTAATTAATATTCATATTTTTTATATATTTAAAAGTTTTCTCTATTCTTTGTTATATTCTTAGCATATATTTTCATTCCTGTAAAAGTTAATCAAATTTTTAGTGAAACGTTTTATATATGTTTTATATTTTACATTGCTATAATAAATAGGATCACTATAAATATGTTACTGTGTTTATGGTAATTGAATTCTTAGAATTAATTGCATGTTATAGTTTTAATCAAAAAAAAAATTGAAGGACTCAGAAGGATTTGAACCAAGTCTCATATATAAATATATCAAATTTCTACTATAAGTTGCCTTTGACAGAATAGCTCAATTGGTAGAGTATTTGCCTTAAATTCGATATTTAAGAATCTAAAAGTGTGAGTTCAACTTCTAAGCGAATATTGTCACTGTGCATATAGGTCAGCAACACCTGAAAAAGAATGGAGAATACTACTACTTGAAACATTGTGTGATTACTAACCTGTGTTGTCTATTTGTATGTTATTACTAAAAAATTTGTATTTGGAAAGATTAAATAAATTTTAAAATTTTCTAAACATTCAACATTCACTCATAGATGATGGAAATAGTCCAACATATCACATTGAGGAACTACTCTTTATTCTAGCGCCATCTATATGAAGTTTAAGTAATCAATGATTATTAAATGATTGGTAAAGTGATGTTAAAATGTGTGCTACATCCACTACCAGCCTAGGCAAAAGCCAGAAATAAGTCTGGGATGGCAATGGGGATTTAAATGCATCATCACCTGGTAATGACTGATAACTCAAAATTACTATTAAGTTATTAATAGAAATGATTGAAATTTTTACTGAAACTATTAATTATAATGAAGAATGTAGGTAATACATTTAAATGATGCTGCTATCTTTTTGGAATCCTATCAAAAAGTGTAATTCACACTATTTATTTTGCTTCAGAGTTCTCCATTGACCATTGAACCTAATCAGTGTCACTAATAGGTATTACTACATACAAATCCCTGAAATAATTTTTAAATATTGACTTCTTTAAAAAAATGATTAGATTTAATTACATTTTCAGAAACTGTCTTTAATTTTTATATCTTCCAAACCTATAAACTGAGATTCAAAACCAAATGTCCTAATGATTTGAAGTCAAGATAAACTTCCATATACTTCTATAGGACTAATCCTAAACTAAAAATTCTACATGGGAGTGATTTGAATTTCATCATACCAGACACAAATCAATTTATGAATTTTATTCCACATAGCCATGCAATAGACAGAACTAAAGCTGACCACCTTAATTAATCCTCCATGGTGAAATATACATTCTTCTTTTTGTTTCAAATGTCAAATGCATTGACCGGGAGGTGAACCCGGGCCAGCTGCCTGGAAGGCAGCTATGCTAACCGCTAGGCCACCAACACTTGGCAAAAAATATATCTTTTTGATAGCATGTAATGGAATATATTTAACAACTCTATTCTGTGCTCTATTATAGGAAAAGCTATATTAACATTGTTGAACATTTATGTGTACCTTAAAAACCAAGTGAATATAAACCGAAGCAACTCTATGTTTATCTCATATTCTAATATCAATCTGACAAAATCTCTAAAAAGTGATTCATACATAATTTTAAAAAAATCTCTATAATATGTTGAAGTAATTTACTAATTATAGAATAATTTGCACAGGTCACAGAAAAGATTTCTTTTATTTTTCCAGTGACAGTCTCATCACTCTCCCAGTTCAAACCAAAATCTGCTTTATGAGTAATATTATTCAGTAAAAAAAAAAAAAACAACAATAGCATGAAACTACTCTTGAGAATTAAATAGTTTTACTATTTCGTATTATCTAATAATAAGGCATTACCGAGATCAGGTATCTTACGAAAACTGTAATCATCAATACATTATTGAAACACACAAATATGAATCAAAACTGAAAAGTGCTGTATAGCGATAACGCACGATAATGTGTAAAAAGCAAAACGAGACATGGTAGGAAATTAATTAAAGGTCACATTATAATGTGCAAGTCTTGATTTAAAGCGTAAATAAAGAGTATGCGACTCTAACAATGTCAGCTTATCTATTTAAATGTTCTCTTAACAAAGACTTTCACTTATAAAAGCTGCTTCCACGCTTAGGTCACAAGCAAACCTAAGCCAAGTAAAGCTAAGCTAATTTCACAAAGTTGACAGAGTTTGGTAAAAAAAAAAATCCCCAGTATAAATAATCGTTACGTTATGTGAGTAATCATCTTTATAAATAGGTGGCGCTTGAGTTGACTGATGGAATAGGTTCTTAATGATATATATTCTAATTCTTATTTCTTTTTTTTTAAACAAAAAATCAGTCTTACTTTAGAATAAAACAGTGAGGGTGAAAAATACTTCAAATCGGATTTTTCTTTATAAGCTGCAGCTAATTTTTTACATAACTGACAAATTCAATCCAGGGAGTATTACTTGGTATTGAGCCGCAAGAAAAGATACATAATGAAAATTACTATTGCTCTTTTCCTCAGCTTGAGTATTCTACTAATGTTTTGCTATCTCCAAATATTACATTTCTATATAACTTATCAAAAATTTTTTTTTCTTTATAGTTTATTACAATGAAGATTTAAATGTTTAAAGTTTTCGGATGCATTTTCAGCCGAGTAACGTTAAGGTAAAGAATAAATCCTAGTTTTATGGCTTAAATAAAATTACTAATCCTAAAGAAAGTTCTCAGCTGATCAAATACCATATGTCATCATGAATAAATTATTCACATGATCTATTTATTTTATATATTTACAAAAAGCTTTGTCTCACTTGATTTAAATTTCTTTATAGGAATGATCTTCATAATCTGTGTTTTAATTACCAAAGGAAGATAATCATTCTTTCATTGATGTAGAATTACCATATAAAAAAGCCATAGTCTCATAAAGCAGATAATTTATCATATATTGCTAATACTTTAGCCTGCTTTTGACATGTTTGTGCCATTACCATGATTAATGTGAATAAGATTCATTATTATTACTCTACTCTAAAACTATCTGCTCTAAGTTTGAATGTGGTTCTGGCATCCTAGTTCTCAACATAGGATAAAAGGTAATTGATCTTGGAAGCATATGGAATGTTACATAAAGTTGTTATTGGTATTAAACTTCCTAGCCATCAGATTTCAAAAAATATATAGAAACTGATCTGACATCAGATCTATATAACTATTAATATGAGTTATCTTGTGTTTGAAACCTTAGGCTTTTTTAAATTTCAAATTATTTGCCTAAATAGTGCAAAAGTATAATAAGTTACTGTTAGATGTGTAAGTGCAGTAGTTTTAACTTTGTATCCTAATCCTCATCAATAAAGGGACTTTATATCATTATATCAATTTGTGATCATCAATTATTCAAGCTTACAGTAAATAGCTCTATAATAGATGGAGATATATGTTCTGGGAAGTGTATAAATAAACATATGATAAGTCATGTGATATTGTTGTTGGTATTAACATAAATAACAATATTGATATTTAATTCACCCATATTTTTATTTACTTAATTAAATTCCAAATATAAACATAAATACATGCTGTTAGTCCTTTAACTAAGAACACCTTTTGAATGTATAATAATCAATGCCTTTTTGATCTTGTTATTAAGGTCAACTCTTTATATATAATTCTGACATTTTAGAAACAAATATAAAACAGCATTCTATTTTATGATTCAGAAACTATTGTATTTTGAGATTAACTTTTGCTCTATTGTTTTAAAGAATATACTGTATGATTTTATAATTAAATGTGTCATACTTTCATCATAATATGTAAACAGATCATTTGAATTGATATATTAACTGATGATTTTGAAATAATATGATATAGAAGAATTGTTCCTGTACCTTAGACAAATAAGAAAATTAATGAATGGTTTTTGGAGAAGATGGCTACAAAAAGACCATGGTTGGAGATGTTAAATATTTTGGGCATATAGCAAAGCAGATTAGCACACTTAAAAAATATCATGTTTGGTATGATGAATGATCCAAGAGGAAGGAGATGAACATGGTTGTCATGTTTGGAAGACATTACAAATGAATAGGATTGATAATTTAATGGTATACAGGAAGACAAGAGAATGATCTGCAGATGCTTCATACACAGTATTTCCCATCATGAATCAACAGATTAAGAAGAGTATGATAAAAATTATATACTGCCTTTGTATATTTTATCATATTTAATTTCTCTTTAGAATTATTAATTAACCTACTAAGGTTAACCAGATATAAAAAAAAAAAAAACAATGTTATGAATGTATAAGACAAAAGCAATGAAATTCAAAGATTTTTCTTATTTCTATTCATAATTTCTCTTTTAATCTCACTGCACATTTGCAAAATGTTTATACATATTTTATATATTTTTTATCGCATATGTTAAATTCTAAATAGAAAATCTCTTAATCTTGTAACTTTATAAGTCACTAAGACCTTTTACTATAGATGAATAAATTAAGAATATTTGTTGACTTACTATCATTATATAATCTAATTGATTATTCCTAGTTATCATTTGTAAATCTTTTGTTTATTTCAAACCAGATTCTTTATTAGTTCATCAAATAGATGAGCAATCAATATTTCTATTTTTTATAATCCCAATATCATTTAATATTCAATATTTGTATCTGAAAAAATCATTATTATAATTGATATTAAAAAAGTTTGTGCATCTAACATTCTCTCCAAATACTTTGAAATATATCATATCTTATATCTGTATTTTTGTATGTTTGGGTTAACAATAGCATCAATTATTATTTACTTACCCAAAGTGTTTGCAATTGATCTTACTTTATGTAGTATAATTAAGTTACCCCATGACTCGTAAAATAAAGTCTCTAATTTTAATTAGTCAGTGATATCTGGGTTTTTATATTTAACCTTTTATTCAGTTATTTATTAATTTATTTATATTTACCAGACACCCCAAAGAATATCTGATAACTTTTTTGTGTATCAGTGCATTTGCTTTGACAATTTTCTGATTTAGAAACAGCAAATCTTTTTCATCAATGCACAGTTATTCACACTAAAAAATACATATCCTAAAATAATATAGGGGATTTGAGCATAGACTGATGAGCATGGTTCTGCACAAAATATGTATATTGGAGATCATTTATGTTTATCACATGTGTGTGGTCATGTGTATCAGTTATATGAGGTAGAGTGGATAGCTGAAAGGAGCTTGAAAGTCTGTGTTTAAATCCCTTATATTACATTTAATCTCCAAATATATGAATTATGCTTATATTTCAAAAATATCCTAAATTGTAAATACAATAACATCTATACAAATCACTATCTACTTTAAATAAATAATCAATGATTAATTAGAAGGAAGTTTTCAAGTTGAAGCTTAATCTGGGAACTTTTAACCCTTCAGTTGATCATATTTTTTTGAGAATCCCTAACACCAGGTTGAATTAAATTTAAAAGTTTTTATTTGATCAAATTTAATTTTATTCTGAATTATATTTTCAGAAATTTTGAATTATTTGTTAGAAATATATGTTCACTAATGAAAATTACTCTTAAAAATATTATTTCAACTTTGTAAATACAAAAAAAAATTAAACTGAAGTGCATGATAAGAATTATAAAAAAGTAAGTCATTTCTTATTGGTCCATTACCACATTACTGTAAAAATATTAAACTAAAAAAGTCAAAATTGTTTTAACTTAATTAGTAAAATCTGAATCTATTATTATTATTTAGAAAACTTAAAACTAACAAAATTCTATTTAAAATTTAAAATACTATTAATAATTTTAAAAAATGAATAAAAATAAATTGTCTTTTTCAACCAATTACAAGTCAAAGCCATATGCTATTAATTTTTCTTGACTTATCTTCTTATAAAAGTAAATTTTTTGAATAAAATCTCAATCTATTCACATTAATTATCTAAAAAGATAAGTATTAAACCAATATATTGTAAAAAATAATCATAAATATGTAAATAAACAATGGAAAGTATATGTTTTCATTTTCTAAATCTAACAAAAGAATGAATACACTCAAAGGTCTTGCAACTACTTATACAAAGGTAATTAGAATCTAATAAACAAAAAAATGTAGACTGGTTGCTAGCTCATTTGTAAAAACATTTTTCTTAATAATGCTGACACTTTAAGAATTTTTTAAAAATAATAAATCCGTATTATTTTAATTCCAATTTCATCATCAAATAAGTGTAAATCCATAGTCAAAGCACAAGAGTTGCCACAATACTTAATATATAAATGAGAATCAGTTAGTTAATTCTTGAGTTCGTCATTCTACTATTAACATAAAGTAGCACCAGGCAAGGATATATTGATTTGTTTTAAGTTTAATTACTATAATCAATAGTTTTACTTTTAAAAACTAAATATTATTTGTTCCATATATAATAATAATTATGTGAAAGAAAAAGAAAATTTTATATATATATATAAAACAATTCATAGTACAACAACTTTATTAATTACAAAAAATAAAGCAGTATATACAAATATATTTGTAAGTCATAAATAAACTATAAAATTACACTTAAGTAATTGTTTTATATATAAATGGAGTTTTAAATTACAATATTGATTTTATTTTATAAATTTTATTTTATTATATATATATTACAAATAATGTTTTACAAAAAGAAAATCAGAACATCTATCATACTTAAAAATTGTTTTAATATAATGCATGGCATGGTCTTTATAAAGACTTTGTCAACAACAACCTCAAAATAAAAATTAATTGCAGGTTTTAATCTACATTAATTATATGATAATACTTTAAAACATTTTTATTCACACAATTTTTTATATCTTAATATATATATATACTAAAAATGTATACTACAAGTTAAGGCTCTTGCAATTGAAAAAGCAATAAATTAAACCTCTTTAACAAACAAAGCTACAATTTTTTATAAGAACTTTTAAATACCTATTAAATGTCATTATTCATAATTTGAGCTGAAAATATTTATGTAATATACACTCTGGTGATTCATCCATTATAATAAATGAATATAGTCTAACTAAAGGTAAAAATTTAATTCTGGTCATAGTGAAATATGGCTCAGAAGAGTCAACTAGTCAATAAGATATTTCATGAGAGTTAATAATCTAATATTGAAAGGTTTCACTGTCAAAGTTTATTCATCACTTCTGGTATTCAAGCTTTACATAGTCTCTTGTACAAGAAAACATTTTATTATTTATTATCGCTGAATAGTTTAACAGAATGATTGAGGGATAGACTCAAAAAATAAAGACTTTTGGATTAAAGGTCAGTCTACCACAGTTGATGCTTAACATCATATGATCCCTTGGGAAATTAAGCACTTGATTATTTGTTCTCTCTTTGCAGTTTAGTTCCATAGTAAACTGAAGGGTTTGAAGCTTAGGTTTTTTAATTAAATTCAATCTACCATTTTTAGTGCTTAAATTTCACATTCTTTTGAAAAAATAAACAATTCATTGTAATTCAATTTACTTTTTATATACATGAAACTAATATATGATAATGTGTATTTTTTTATATTGGATTTTTCATCGAGTTGGTAGTTTTTATTGGCAAGGAGTGACAAAACAAAATCATTTTGAAAGCTGTAATTAATTTTGAATAAAAACTAAAGCTATAAAAACAAGTGAAACAAAAAAAAATTTATGATGGTGATTGGATATATAATAGATTAGTACTTCAAAGGATTCATTAAGGAATGTTGAAAATGGGAAAATAACAATCATCGTATGTATTTCCCTGTTTACAAGTTATTTATATTATTAGATGCAATTCTCTTTTCTGCAGAGTCATCTATTGTAAGATTGAGTAATTATTGAACACTAGATGGTAGTACTTTTTAATCCTTATTTCATGATTACTTTTTTAAAATAGACAGATTTGAAGTAAAGTTATCAGAACTGTTTTTAAATTGTAATCAACAATGGTATTTTATTGTCTCTAAACTAACTCCATGTACTATAAGCTAAAGTAGTCTTTGGAACAAGAACTGTTCTTAAAAACATGGCCTCCTGAGCAATTAATACTTGATTATTTATTTTCTCTGTGCAGATTGGCATAGTGGTAGAGTGATCGATTTGAAAACTAATCATTTTTGCCTTGAAGCTCAAACTACCATTTCTGTTATTTGAATATCATGTAAACATTTGATTATTATTCCTAACATAGCTTTTTTTCAATGTGCTTTTCATATATAAAGTTACCAATATAAAAACTAAACACTGAACAGGAATAGTAAAAGTATGTTTGCTTTTCCTGTTTGGTAGAGGTGAAGATTTCTGAATGAATCAAAACCAAAAAATAGTACTGCTTGAACAGATTAGATCTGACATTCACTTGATATACAAATAACTAGATAGAATATGTTACTTTGAATATTTTATAAGATGACTTAATTCATTAGAAAAACAAATATTGTATGAAAGTATTAACTGGAAAAAGATTCCCAGCAATAAGATGGATGAACATCTTTAATAGAGTTATGTATGTGTAACCAAAATACCTTAAAAAAAACAAATAAATAATAAGCCATTTAGAAGTATAATTACCAAAAGTTACCACCAATTTGACAGCATTTAGAAACAACATTGGGGATATTGTTCTAACATCAGCATTTTATATAATAATACTTTTTTATTATAAATGTATATAACAATAAAAAGTTTTAACTTAACAGAAGCCTGTTTAAAATATTTACATATGATTTCTCTGTGCTCAATAAATTAATTACTACTTACCAGAAGAAATAATTTAAAATAGTCTTTTTAAAAATATCTTCATGACAAATTTAAAAAAGAAGCTAAAATCACTTTATAAAATACTTGTAAAAGCTTTTGCTACTCAAATAATAAATGTTTTTTTTTTAACTTCAAATTCTATTTGTTATACTTTTTGTCCAAGGAGATCTAAGAATCAGTAAATGATAACAAGATAATAGTCTAATTCCAAGCAGAAACAATCCATTGAAAACCCTAATAAAGTTCTGTATTAATTCCAGTGTTTAGTCCATCAGCACCTTGCTGATATAAATCTAGCATATGAAACTTCTGCGAATTTTTTACATGATTGTTGAAATCTGCTGAATAAGTATTATGCAACTGAAATAAATGAGATTCCCAGTTCTTTCTATCTATGATATCCAGACCAGAATCAAAATAATTAGTTTTGGAAAAACTTAAAGATGGAGTTGGTGTATTAATCATAATGTAGATAGGATTGAAACTTTCAATGGGTTATTTTTTAATAAACAGAATCAACACCGTCATTTATAAAATAAATAAAAATTGCCACCTTTGCCATCCATTCTACCAGAGAAAGCCACCATTTTGCAGTAATGTGTCAATTTTTAATGCATAAGTTTACAGGCAATGCAGTATGTCATAGATAAATAATATTTAATTGTTGTCTTTTTCAAAATATACAAATGTCCTATAGAAAAAAAATTAAAGTTTAAATATTGCTTACTTTAATTAATGAGACTTATGAGCCTGTTATTTTCCTGAGACCTTAAATGTGTGGAGTTAAGTTTGTTAATTTTCAAATTTGAATCAGTCAATCTGATTGCAATACATACAAAAGATAACCAATTGTAAATAAGCTAACAAAATAATAAATAATTGTGAGGAAAATGTCAAAACAATTATGGATCATTCTGGATTAGACAAATAACAATTGTTTACTTACAGGAATAAAAATGTCTTTTTTTGTTTCCTTCATTAAATTTAAATTTTGTTATATATTTTTTCTGAGTATCAATAAAAAATTGACTTTTAATCACAGTATTAGAATTGGGATTAATTTTTTATTTTATCACTGAAGGTGCAATGTGTTAAACTACTAAACATCACATGATTAGCATTCTTTATGCTTACACAAGCTGCTTACACAAAGTCTAAACTCTCACTGATGAAAGCTAGAAACTGGTCTGGGGATATTGGATGAATAGGCACTAGATAGGGATTTTAGGCACAGACCTTCTTGCATCCGTTGATTATTCTGGCTTGCATTGAATGGCACTATTGTATGGAGAGTTTAGCCTCTGTTTAAGATGGAATGTGCCAAATTTAATCCCAATAATGCTCTAAAGCAATGATTCCCAACCTTTTCTAAAGTATGGAACACTGTTGTGAGGAAAATGGTTAGGTGGAATACCGAAGTTAAAATGAAATAAGTTTCATTAGTTCTTTAATTAAAATTGGACAGTAATTTCAAATCAATATTTATTGTTATATTTTAATATTTTTTGAAAAATTATAATTATATAATTATAGTTTATAATTAAAAAATATTTACAGAAAAAAAAATAGTTATATTCAAGGAATTCATTTAATGTGAAATTTGTGCCTGTTGTTTTTTTAGATATTTCTTCTATGTAGGGATGTATACAAAACAAGGCCACTCTTATTTATTCTTCTAAATTTGTTAACCTTTCTCTTTTTTTTAGTTTTTATGTTAATTAACATGAAAAATCCTACTCCACATAAATATGAAGTTGAAAAACATAATGAATTTTTTATGAGTTTTTAAATTGATATTTGTAGATATTCTTGTTGGACAGCTACTCAGAATTTATCAAGACTTGTTTCAGCATGTTTCATTTTCAAGGTGTCATCAGATGACAAGCATATAAGCTATTTTTCCTCTGACACATTAAATTCAGGATTATAAGTGGATTTTTCCCATCATTCTTTATGATCACTCTCTCTACAACACAAAAATTCATTGACTATTCTACTTTCTTTAACAAATATAATGAATCCAAGTAAAATGGATTTTACATTGATATCAGTTGATTTGTCAATTTGAAGAGCAAGTTAATATTGTGAAGTTTACTTGCAAATATGCCTTTAATGTCACATGCCATATCAATTATTCTCCTTTGAAGTATTATTTGAGAGGTATTTTCATAACTTCTTTTTTGCATCTTCCCCAAACATAATATTGGTCATTTTGCAATATTCTGGTAAAATTAGTGACTTGGCTATGGTATGTGGTTTCTGTTCCATAGCTTCTAATTCTATTTTATATGTTGCTATTTGAGTTTTATCTGATAATTTCACAATTTTTTGAAATACATTGCTTGTTTGTTTTTCATATTTAAAAGTCTCTCAAAACAATATTTTCCTTTTGAAGTAAGATTTTCATGCTTAGTTGTAAAATGTCATTTCAATTTTGCAGGAACAAATGCACTATTAGCAAGTTTAAGTCTGTTTACACAACACAATGGTATTGGATAAACTTTATTGCCTGCCCATGTAAAACTGTAAATCATATATTCATCCATATACTGTTGATTAATTTTAGTTTTTTGAACAGCTGGGCTTTTCATTAAAACTGGCTGCCTGTTCATTCTCATCATCATCACTTGAACTTGTATCATAATTATTTTTCCTTATGATAAATCTATCCATCATTTCTAAAGGTATAAAATTTATTATAAATTATAATTACATATATATATATATAATTAACTTACAATTGTTTGTTAATAGAATGTCATTTGTCTTTTATTGTATCTTTATTTATATGAAAAATGAAAAGAGAAAGAAATGGAATTTGTTAATACATCAATAGAATGTTGTTAATAGAATTTTAACTATGTTACAGTTACACATGTACCATCTCCATTTAAAAACAAAGATAAAAACAAACTGTAGTGATAGTTAAATACCTGACCCTCCATGTTTCCATTAGTAATAGGAGGGAGTAGCAGATAACAGTAGAATTCAGAGAGAGAATGCAGAAATTGGGTTAGAAACACACTTGTTCTATGTGATGCGCAAATTCTCTTTCAATGTGATGCTGATCTGCGACATCCACATTGACTTCAGAATGTTATGGGTTGCCAATGTACAATCAACATCCTGCCAGTGCTATAAAATATAATAAAAATAATAACAATCAAAATATTTTGTAATCTAATCAAATTGAGATTTTATATATTAAACTATAAACATAATTGCACGAAAGCTAAATATTATGAAATAGTTTGATATAATAATAATCTAGCCTTATCATGGAACACTTTAGAAATGTTTATGGAACCCAGTGCTCTGTGGAACTCAGGTTGGGAAACACTGCTTTAAATGTTGGCTAATTTCTGCACTATGCTTTCTTCTCTATTTTCTTAAAATGCTATATTAAGTAAGTTAAATAAACATTATTAAATAAATAGTTATTCCCTATTGATTAGAAGAAACAATTGAATTGAGGAGTGTATCAAATAAAATATCATATGATTAATAGTAGGCAAATCATGCATTCATTATCTTTAGTTATAAGACATTCACTCTCACCAACCAAAATTAATCTGAGATCTTTGTCATTTAAATAAAAATAACCAAAAGGTCAGTATATGTAGAAATCATATGACATTCAAGCACTGAAAATAACAGATTGAATTTCAATCCAGAAATAATGTTTTTCTCATGTCTCATTTGCCCACAATTATACACTACCTAGATCACAACAGGAAATATTTTTATCATTGACAATTGAATGGCTATCGGAAATAGCTATTGATGATGTACTTTTATTCATGATTTAATCCATTAATTATGTATACAGATAATTATGATGATAATTTAATGTCTAAAAATCCTTAAGTCTACTTGTGATCTGAAAAAATGTTTCAATTTCACTTCATCTGATTTGAATCACAGGTTGCAGACATAGTAGGCAAATACATTAGAATTTATTTACACCTTGCAAATTCAACTAGATTCATTTCTGTTTAACGTTTTAGCACAATATATATACACACATTGATTTTTATTGCAAAAATGACTACTGTTAAAGTTTTAAATGGGTGTATTTTTTTATAATGTCAATCTCCTGACATCAGTAAAATATTAAACAACTTCATGTAAATTTTTTATGTTGAAATAAAAATGACATTCCACTTGTCTTTCGTATTTATATTTAGAACAACTGTCACAAATGTTAAATTGATAAGATCGCAACTGAAGTTTTATTACTATTATTTTTAAAAAATAATATATAGGTTTTTTTTTTCACAAAGATTAATCAGAATACTGTCCAAATTCTACTTTCTTATAGTCTGGGTAACATTTTGTTAATGCACTTTTATCTTCATTTTTTTAAAACATAATTCTGAAGACTTTTATTATAAATTTTGAATGATTACGATTTCATTATATACTACATATATAATATTAATAAAAATTTAAAAATTTTTTTTTTTGTTTTATTAAAAAAACAAAAAAGGGGGCCCAAAACCTCTCAAAACCCGGAAATTAAAAAAGTGGGGTTTGGGAGAATTTTAAAATCTCTATCCAGAACACTCTGATTTTATGATGCAGTAGTAGTATGATCTGAATTTGAATTCTGTCTGATTAAAAGTCAGTTTTTTCCAATTTCAGTCAGCTGTAAATTTTTCTTTCAAGTAACTACCTCATTGCCAGTCTAATTAACCATCTAATATTGGTGAGTAAATGGATATCTAATTATTTCTATACTTAGAGATGAAAACTAGAATATTATCCAAACCTTTATCACATCAAATCTAGTGAATAGCGCTTCTCTGGCTATTCTTCAATGAAAATCCGTTAGAGTTTTTTCTTCGCAGTTGGCTATTTAAATGCTATTTTAAATCAATCGTTGCTGGTCTAGCAGTTCGCATAATTGCCTTCCAAGCAGCTGGCCCGGGTTCGCTTCCTGGTCAACGCTTTGACATATATATATATATTAATGATTATTACTGGTCATTTATTAAAATAAAAATTACATTATTAACACAGCTATAACATTTAAAAGAAATAGTAACCTGGATCAAATAAAGAGATCTAGTTCAATCAAATGTATTTTTAAGTGTCATATATTTCTTTCAGATGTCCTTATTCATATATTTCAAGAGTGTGTGATGGATGGAAAGTTTTAATTATATCTAATATATATATATTTGGATCGAATTTTGGAATCTGACATTAGTATTTAACAATGCCATGAGGCTTTAAGTAGAATTGGTTTCCAAAATTAGGCCAGTTTCTCTGAATAATACCCATACCAGTATTTCCATACATATCTAGAGGGGCGAGTGGGACTATAATATAATTACCAGATTGTGTTGTCTGATAGTCTCTGTGGATAGAATGGTTAGTGATTACTTTATCCATCACATCAATAGTGTCTTGCAATTCAGTAACTAGCATTTTTAGTTTTATGATTGTATCTAAAAATTGAACAGAACATATTTCCAATCTCATTCTGGTAACATAGATTGGAAGGATTCTATGTCTTTTTTCTTTTATATAACCAAGTGGTACATTATATATATATATATAATCTAATATAAGTATATTGTCTATACTAAATGTAATTAGAAGGAACTTGAACTCAGACTTTCAAGCTTTCTAAAGCTCTGCACTTCATCCTATATAACTGGTACACATGATCACATGCATGTAAAAAAGGTAAATGATCTCCAATATACATATTTCATGCTGGACCAGCACTCATCAGTTGATCCAGATCACTATCTCCCACACATATATACAACCAGTGCTCAGTTTATATTAAGAAATCAATTTTTCAAACTTTAATGGACAAGCTCCAATCTTTTCCACCCTCCAACTCTTCAGTCACCCATAACATTGAAAATCTGATGATGGAACTCTCAATGTCCTATTGATATCAATATTATAATCATACCTATATTGAGTTTAAATCACTCTGACCCCTCACATATATGACCTTAAAATTCCATTCAAATACACATAAGAGGGATAGGCAGAATACAAGCTGAATATGTAATATTCAAATATAAGTATATATTCTATACTAAATTTAATGTAATTAGAAGGGACTTGAATTCAAATTTTTAAGATTCTTACAGCTACAACTGATACACATGACTAGTTGTATAAGATGAAAGCATCACTGTAGGAGCTTGAAAATCAGTTCAACTTCCTTTCAATTACATTAAGTTTAGTATAGACAATATACTGAAATGATCAGTTTCATTCATCTGCCCGTTTCACTTATTTTACCCACACATCTATCTATATGCCAGGTTTAAACCCTCTCAGAGTACCCATTTAAATAACATTAAATTATTATATATGCAGAATCATATATATATATGTGAGTGGTATGTCTGTAATTTAATAGTATATGTATAGATTACAGATATGTATTCATTTTATAAATATTTCTAATTTAGGAAATATTTTAGTTTAAATTATTGTTATGTTATTGGTATATATTATAGAGATATATTCATTTTATAAATATTTTTAGTTTAAGAAATTCATTTTATAAATATTTCTAGTTTAAGAAATATTTTAGTTAAATTATTTAGCCAACTTTATTGTTGTATTATTGAAATCGCATACTATATTTCCTGTTATTCTGCACATATGGTTATAAAATTTGTGTTCTACTAATTACAAAAGTAACTTTGTCAAAATAACATTTTGATTTTGTAAACAATTTTCGAAGTAGGTCATGCATTGGTCCTAAAATAGCATGGACTTGATTTGGTAAATATAAAATGTTAATAACAAAATAATGCAGGAAAACAAAATCTCAATTACTGGTTATAATTAAAAATGTGTTTCTTAAATAAATAAATAAGTTTTTTACTAGTTGTAACTATTAAATACGTTTTGCTAAAATAAATAAATGGACTTTTCAGCTATGTATAAGCTCGTAAAAATTAACAGTGGCCAGAGTTTGAAAAGTATAAATATTAAAAGTTTTGTTGCCAAGGATTCGATCATATATATAATAAGTGAATTGTTAACATAATCTACGTTCGTTTTATCTTCAAAATGGCTGAGTAGATGGCCATAATTCACTGCTTGCCCTTGCGGAATGGAGAACTTTAGTCCAATAAAACCTAACGTCGTATAACCAGCAAAGTAGCCCATAGAAAATCTCTATTAACCTTAAATCATCATCAAAAGTGTCAACTTAATATCCTCCCAAGTGCTCCAGAATTAACTGCAATGGAAACAACTGAATGGTAAATTTTATCTCAGAGCTCTGTTTATAAACTGTGACTTTTGATTCTTTCTTTTAAAAGCTAGCTATTTATTAAATCTTCCTTTCCCAAACACCTTTACTAAAATCTACAAAGAAGACCATTAAATGCTAAATCTTGCCTGATTGTAAAACTTGAATTCTCTTTTAAAATGTAAAACTTGGATTCTCTTTTAAAATGTGAGGTTCTAATAATCTATTTTAAATGTATAATTTCCTGCAGGTCTTTTTATGCCTATTTCTAAATCTATTCGATTTATTCTATGATTTTATCATTTTAATATTCATCATCATCATCATCATCAACCATTATCAATCCTCTGCAGGATGAAGGTCTCTCCAAGTTTAATCCATCTTCTCCGATCTTTAGCTTCTTTTCTCCACAACACCCCTGCACATTTTCTTATTTCATCCATCCATCTCACATGTGGTCTCTTTCTGGGTCTTTTACAATCTCTTGGAATCCAGTTTAAAATTTCAATTGTCCATCTATTATCATCTCTTCTAGCAATATGTCCAGCCCAACTCCATTTCAACCTTTTAATTTTTTCAATAAGGTCAGTAACACCTGTTTGTTGTCTTACCCATACATTGCGTTTTCGATCTCTTCTTGTTACTCCCAACATACATCTCTCCATACTCCTTTGAGTGGTATGAAGTCTCTGTATTGATCTTCTATTAAGTGTCCAAGTCTCAGATCCATAAGTAAGAACTGGTAAAACACATTTGTTAAAAACCATCCTTTTCAACCACATAGGAATATTTCCTTTTAGTATCAAGTTATTTCTACCAAAAGCACTCCAACCAAGTTTAATTCTATGATTAATTTCCTCCATTATGTTTCCATCTGTATTAATAATCTGACCAAGGTATTTGTAACTGTTAACTTCTTCTAATTCTTCATAATCAATCTTTATTTTCATATTTTGAGCAAATCGATAAACATTACTTTAGTCTTTTTAACATTTATCTTTAGTCCTACTTTTCTACTTTCATCTGCTAACTCCTGCAATATTTCCTGCAGCTCTGAAGCATTATTTGCAAAAACAACTGCATCATCTGTGAAATCTAAATGACTTAAATACTCTCCATTTACTTTCACTCCTTTAGTTTCCCATTTTAATCCACAAAATACTTCTTGCAGCACAGCTGTAAAGAGTTTTGGAGATATGGAGTCACCTTGTCTTACACCTTTCTCAATGTTGATTTTTCCAGTATCATTATGTAATTTAATTGTTGCTGTTGCATTTTTATAAATATTCTTTAAAATATGACAATATCCTGGATCTATACCTTGATGATCCAATGCTTTAATCACTGAAGAAATGTGTATAGAATCGAATGCCTTTTCATAATCTACAAATCCAAAACATAATGACAACTCATATTCGTTTGTCCTTTCTATGACTTCTCTCAATACCTGGATATGATCTATTGTACTAAAACCACTTTTAAATCCAGCTTGTTCTCTTGGTTGGTGGAAATCCAAAGTTCTCTGTAAAAATTTTATATAAAACTGATAAAAGGCTGATAGGTCTGTAATTTCTAATATCTTCTTTATCACCTTTTTTAAATATTAATATTATTACTGCATTCTTCCAATCTTCCGGTACATCTTTATCATTTAGACATTTGGTATATAACTTTGCTAAAATTGTTTCTATTTCTTCACCTGCTTCTTTTAATATATCAATTATAATTCCATCATTTCCTGGAGCCTTTCCTTTCTTCATACACTTAATTGCATGTCTCACTTCTTCATTTAAAATTCTGGGCAATTCAGAAGATGTAATAGATATAGGAGGTACTTGTTCTTTATTACTATATAATTCTTGATAAAAATCTTCTACCAATTTCATGATGTCATCTCTCTTTTTAGTAATAATTCCATCTTTTTTTTCTTATTGCAGATTTCCTACCAATACCAAAATGTTGTTTAACATTTTTGAGACTTTTATTTTCTTCTACAGCTTTCCTTGCTATTTCACAGTTATACTTTCTTATATCATTTTCAACTCTTTTTCGTACCATTTTACAAAATTCGAGATATTCAATTCTTTTTAATACATCATTTTTGTATATCTTCATATTCCTTCTTTTCTTCATAAATTCTCTAGTCTCAGTAGAAATTTTATTAGTCAATTGCTGCTTTTTTCTACCAGCTATGTTTGTTGCAGTTTTTAAAAGTGTATCAGTTATTTTCATATTAATTTCATTCAAATCTGTATCATGTTCAAAATCTCCTAACACTTGAAACCTATTTGTAAGTTCTAATTTAAATTTATTAGAATGTTTCTGAAGATTAGGAATATCAACTGTAAATATTGTTTTTCTTAATAATTTTTGTCTCTCTAGTTTTACATTAACACGTAACTTACACCTTACTAATCAATGATCACTTCCTGTGTTAAATTTATTAAGAACATTACAATCTTGAAATATGTATTTTCTGTTAGTCAAAATATAATCCAATTCTGCTGTACCTTCATTTGGATGCTTCCATGTCCATTTCCTTTTAACATTTTTCTCAAAAAATGAATTCATAATATAAAGTTTTTCTTTTTCTGCAAACTCCACAAGTCTATGTCCTCTCTCATTTCTATTACCATAACCAAAATTACCTACAGCAATTTCATCTTTCATTTGTCTACCAATTCTAGCATTAAAGTCTCCCATAACAATTTTAAAATGTTGTTTACTCTGATCAAAAGCCTTTTGTACATCCATATAAAAATCTTCTACTACTTCATCACTATGAGAACTTGTTGGAGCATAAACCTGAATTATCTGCATTTGGTATCTGCTATTAAGTTGTATAACTAATCTTGCCACTCTGTCCGATACACCATCAATCTCCACAATATTGTTCTTCCACTTTTTATTTATAATGAATCCTACTCCACTTGTATTTCCAATATGTGTGCCTTTTATAATAGAGTATATGTCCACTTTTTAAATCAATTGTTTCTTCTCCTTTTCTTCTAACTTCACAAAGTCCAATAATGTCCCATTTAATATAAGACAGTTCTTCTTCTAATTCTTGCAATCTTCCTTCACTTGAAAGTGATCTGCAGTTGTAAGTACCTAAATAAAAAGTCGAAACTGCAAGTATTTATAAATATAATTTTAGCTTATCGATCTGCAAAGATAATTTCAAATCTTCGCTATAATAAATATTAAATAATTGAATTGTTATTTTTCTTTCTCACTCACTGTTTCGAGATCATATTTTATTTTACTGATTAAGTTTTGGGTATTAATATTTCAATAATCAGTTATCTACTTAAAATTGTAGTTTGCTTAATTCTAGTTATGGATTATAACTATTTATATATGTAACTTGTACATCATAGGAACTAGCCACAGAGATATTCTCAAAGTATATTTTAATGTTTTATTCATAATTACCCCACAAATATGCTTTGTCCTCCTTAGATTTATATATGTTGAGGTGCAGATGATAATATTAAACTAGGTTACTAATTAAGTTAGTCCCTAAATAGTATATTTGAAATACTAAATTTGAGAACTGGATTGTATAGATATGCAAATAGATGCTATCTAATTTCAAGGCATGATAATATAATTTTACGCATTTGCATTATATATATATATGTATAAGTTGCGGATGTGTCCTTACAAAATATGCAATGTACAATTATCTGCGTGCTGCATGATTCTTGATGATGTTCTGGTGGAGGTCACACTCATCCTCTTTAGTTCGGGTTCAAGCACACTTTTAGAACTAGGGCACAAGGACCTAGATTATTCATAATGCTTATCTGACTCCCTGAACTACTAATGTTCCTATTCGTGGCAAGTTAAGCGGTTTTAGGGCAAACCAAGCATTCGATGCTGAAGTCCGTGAATAATGACCCATTCGCACCTTTTTGCTTTATTAACATTTTAATATGTGCCATAGAGGATATAGGTAAACCTATTATAAACCAGTTTTCTCTCCTTTTATATTAAATGCTTATATAGCATTAGTGTATATCCTAATCTAGGTTAATACGCTAACCTGCATATCTCTGAGCCTAATTACATGCTTGATTTAACTTTGTATAGATAGACGACATAGGAGCACTATTATAGTTAGTTATATAACTTTGGCTATAAAGTTCTGTATGATTTAGCAGACTACAAAAGAGTTAGAAATTTGGCATATTAAGATAGGCATAAACTCCAATACCGCACTACACTTTATTAAACACTTATAATGAGATAGGTAACATTAATCTCATTAGTTATATAACGCCTGCAAGCAGTAATATCACACCTTCCCATCACATGATTTTATATATTTTGATTTTTTATTTGTTATTGTTTTATTAAATTAATAATATTTAAAATTATAACTCGTTTCATATTTTATTGTCTGTGAGTTCATTTTATCCAACTCTAGATTTAATTGCACATACATCATTATATCTATAGGTAGATTATTCTATTAAATTTCATAATCAATCATGGATACTTTAATTAATCACTTAGTCATATGTGTGTATATCTGACCAAAGCAGTGCTCAATTAGTTTATTTACGAGTCTTATTGTTCCACCCTGAGTGACTGCCGGACCGAGGTTAAATTGAATATCTGTGTATGTTGAGAAATGTCATCCATAGGGTATTAAATCATTGAGCAGAGGTGAAAGGATTGAATGTTGGTCGGATTCTGGATCCCAGTATCTGTACTTGATCAGCTTTAGTATATTTTGCCTGTGTTCTAGATTTTGTTATGTGGAGGGACAATTCTTACCATTACTATATGTATATTTAAATATTACATATTCAGCCAGTATTTTGCCCATCTCTCTTGTGTATTTAAAGGGGCTTATTAATGTCTTATATGTGATGGGTCAGAATGATTTAAAGTCAACTTGGATATGATTATAATATTGGCACCAACAGGGACTTTGAGTATTCCATCAGATTTTCAATGATATTGATGACTGAAGAATTGGAGGGTGGTGAAGATTGTCCCTTAAAGTTTGAAGATTTGCTACGTAATATAAACTGATAAGTGGTCATATGTATGTTTGACAGATGATGATCTGGACCAACCGATGAGTTCTGGTTGGCACAAAATACATATATGGATATCATTAATCTTTTTCACATGTATGTAGTTTTGTATATAAGTTGTATAAGATGGAGTGCATAACTGTAGAAATCTTGAAAATCTGAGTTCAAATTTCTTCCTCAAGTATATATCACAACTAACATTTGTAACAAATAACATAATGATTGTCCCTCAATTGATTTTCATCATATACATTTTTATTACTGTCCATGGGATTACTTATTTAATCATTTATTTAAAGTCTTATTATTACCTGTTCAGAAAAGTGAGTTGAGAAATAAATATACTTTAGTTATTTATTTGCGCATAATATATCATATCTCATAAATCTGGCATTCAATATTAGCGAAAAACATTTAATATTTTTATAGACTTTGTTGTATCTCATTATGAAAAATGAATTTAAATAATTATTTCTATAGAAAATCAATACACAGAAGATTAATTGAAAATGATTCTATTGCTATGAGTGAATCATATCGTAGGTTCCTTTTTTATATAATAAACATCTCACTCAAAATATCTCATTATGTATGCACAAAAAATTTAAATTTCCTAATATGCAGAATGACAATATAAATGTGTCAATATAGTTTAAGCCGAACCAACAGACTTGCAAGTAAGAGAATTCCTGGACCAAAAACTTCCTGGTTAATAAATAAAATATTTAATGGATAAAAAAAAGTTTTACTCTGTGGTTGCTTGAAAATTTAATATATATATATATATTAGATAGAGACAGTAATACTAAGCAGATATTCATGATATTCGACTTGAATTCATCTCATGGAATCTGCAATTTATGGATAATAGCAAAGTGTATTACATGAACCATTTTAAACCACCTATATATTAAGTGCGAATATACTGTATATTTATTATGAACTAAAAAAATAAAATGTAAAAAATTATTTTTGTTATTAATTTCTAAATGTTGGTTAATATAATAAACCAAGATATTTACTAGTGCAGTTTCAAACACATGCTAAACCAATCTTGTTGACTATGAGAAAATTCTTGATCCAAGTTGCATGATAAAGACTTTGAAAAAATAAGAGCAGATGACTTATCTTTGTTCCTAAATGCAATTGTATAGGCCAATCATAAGTATTTTGGATTGAGAGTGTGAATATTTTATATTATTCATTTTACTACCTTTTTATGCATATTAACTCATGAAATGTTAACATTCACTGTGTGATAATGTTAAAAGACTTAGAATTAATGATATTGACCAAGATGTTTACTAACATAGTTTCAATTTATAATCCTAAACAGATAGTAATCAATTGCTATATATGCACTGTAATGTCATAATAAATGTATTGTTTTTATTAACTATAAAGAAACTCTTGATCCAAGTCACACGATAGAGTCTTTGAAAAGATTTCAGTCATCTCATATTTGTATCTAAATGCAACTATGAAGATCAACAATAAATATTTTGAGAGTGTAAATATTCTATATTATTCACTTTTCTTTCATTTTTTTTATTACATGTATTAATATGCTCTCAATCCAAAATATTTAAGAATGGCCTATAGTCATCAAAATAATATTGGTTAATATGGTCAATCCAAAATATTTAAGAATGGCCTATAGTCATCAAAATAATATTGGTTAATATAATAGTACAGCACCTGTAACAATTGATTACCACCTGTTTAGAATTAAATCTTAATATATTTTTCGACTCATGATTAACTGAAACTGCTATGGAAATCATGGATATAAAAAGAATATTGCATTAAAATGTTGCAACAGTGCATTATTAGGACATGTAGTATCATTATGCATGTTATTAACCTTATATAAGAACAAAAATTACCTGGTGTAGTTTAGTGCAGAGATAGAATGGCAGATTTTGGAGCTCAACCCCTATAAGTAGCAGCTCAAACTCTATTACTTCCACTGCTCAAACTTCTTATGAACTCCCAAGCAATTAATCTTTTGATGACATAAATTTTTTAGATAAAACATCTATTTACATAATACCAATAGTATTGGACATCTCGAGCAATCTATGAATAAAAAGCTTCTCTGCTGTTTTTTTTCTCTACAATGCTAAAATTTGCACTAAACTCTGACATTAGTAATCTATTGTTTATCAATTTTAAATTATTTAAAAATACAAATATCAATATGAATTTTTAAGCCACAAATCTAAAAGTGCTTCAGTTACAGGACATATTGTTTCTCCACCATTGTAAGTGATTTTCTGTGTACTTAAGCACTAGCATGTTGTGGGAGACACCAAAATTAAAGATTCTTGAATTAGACAAAACTTATTTGGGTCAACTGAATTAATATTTGTACTCAACTTGCCACATAAGCAACTAATCATATGAAAATACTGAGACAATTTTCACTATTATAGCATTATAAAACACAGTTGCATAGTTCTTGAACTTAAGGAATTTTACAAAGCAGTTGCTCATAATTTTACAAATCATTTTGTTGATATTTTTACTAAAAAGATGAAACTGTCCATTTCAGTCATGGTAAGCAAAATTTTCAAGCTTTTAATTTGTTTACATTTCACAAATAAAAGATTATGAAGTTTGTTTCTAATGCATCTAAACATAGTGCTCATATATGATCCTGTAATCATTGAAAACAACAGCATCTTAATATTTCTAATTTTTCTGGCTTTATTATTGGTTTCAAAAATATAAAATCTCATAGGAAGTCTATCTCTTGTGTCACAGTTTTTTTGATTTATTAATGATGTCTCATATGAACTTTCTCTCAAAAAAATTAAAATGGATATTAAAAAATAATTTTTGACTTGCATTAGGAGCAAATCTAGTCTACTTATCAGTTTTTATGTATATTGAAGATTATAAGAAAGGGTGAGCAGACAGTGTGAGTGGTGATTTTGAATATAATTAATTTTCAGAGAAAGTGATTTGCTATATTTTTTGGTATATATTACTTTTACCAAAGGGGCAAAAATGTGTACAGTTAGCATACAGCTCATAATACTAAAATATATAATAATAATTTTTATTAGTCATTTATTAGACTAGAGATTATCCACTTAATGAATAACATTTCTGTAGTGCAATTTTCATAACATCACTCTCACACAAAATAGGGACTGTTTTCTATCCGCTTTTAACACTTCGTGAAGGGGTGCAATCATACACATATGACCAAAGATATGTGAAAAAGTATGATTCCCCAAAATTCACACTTCTGATCTGGCCAATTGATTAGTTCTGGTTCATCATGAAATGTGAATTTGGGATTATATACATCTTTTTCACGTCTCTTTTGCAATATGTCTATGATTAAACCCATCCACAATTTATTACACATAGAAATTCTTATATGAGAGTGATGTAGTGAAAGTTACACATATTATTCATTAAATGATTAATCTCCAGTCCAATGAATGACTAACAAAATTACTAATATGCTTCCATCAAGTGGTTTATGTCAAAGTTGTAAGAGTGGTAAGTTTGTCATATCAATTAAACTGTAGAAATAGTGAACAATGATAAAGATATGTGTGGGTCAACATGAGTTCTGGTTCAGCATAAAATTGGGATCATAAATATTTTTAACATGTCTTTGGTCATATGTTTATAATTATACCTCTCCACAAGATGGTAAAGCAGATAGAAACCAGTCCCTATTTTATATGGGAATGGTGTAATGAAAATGATATAGAAATATTACTAAAATATATAATCACTAAACTAGTATCAGACCAATATAATTATACAAACAAATTGTTTTGGATCAAATCATGGGTTTTTTTTTAATCTTAGATTATTATCCAACATCAGATCTATATAATTATACAATTTTTTTGAGTTCAAAATATGAGATTTTAAAATTATGAGGAATTTAAATATAACATTACTATTTAATGTTTACTGATTACTCAAGTTTCTATTCTTGAAGTCAAATAAATAGAGTGAATTATTGTTCCTATTGTAAATGCCAATAGTAGCACAGAAAGTTCTATAATATATTGTTTTTAGAGTTTATTGATTACTTAGACTTACAATAGATGATTATTGCATTGACAGGCTTAAATCTGCATTTATATATGTAATATATGTGGGATTCGAACTCAGACTTTCACATGGGTAGGATGACAACCTTGGCACTAATAAGGGCTTTTAACATCCCATCATCAGATTTTCAATGAAATGAAAGGCTGAAGAGTTGTGAGTTGAAATAGTTTGAAGCCTGTCCATTAAAGTATGAAGATTGGCTCTCTTAATATAAATCTGAGCACTGATTATATATGTGTGTGAGGATAATAATCTAGTCCAACTGATGATTGCTGATTTAGCATGAAATATGTATATTGGTGATTATTTATCTTTTCAACATGTGTGATCAGGTGGGTCAGCAATATGAGATGGTACTGAGAGTGGTGGGTCATGTGAAAGTCTGAGTTTGAATCCCAAATAGATGATTATGAAATATAGTGTGAAATACTGTTCCTAATTCTGATACTAATAATAAGCACATAACATTATATGATATATTTGCTAATAATATTTATCACAGTAATGTTTATCTGCATAATCAAGTCATTTAACAAAGTTTTTTCTATAGAATTTGCTTTATATTCTCAATCAGTGATAATCAGATATCCAGAGAAGATTCTTTTTTAGAAACAAATTTTAGGTCAAACTTTGATGTAGCAAATAAGTTAAACCATATTCCAGCAACACTTCAGAATAATGCTGGACCACAATGTTGTTGTTTTATCCTCTGCCTTCAAAAAATAATTGTTAATTTTCAGAGTATTTCCTTATTGTTTAGATAAAAAGTTAATATATTATTTTAGGGTATTAATGAAAATAATCTGAATCTCTAAAGTTTATTTGCAAGGTTTCCATAACTTGTTATAGATCATTTCTAATTCCAGAAAATTATAGAAAAATCATCCACCTAAATAGTCTTTCTGCTTTCAACATATTAAATAATGGTTGTCATACTATTGGATGCAACATATAGTTGACTCTTAATCAATATAACTAACCATTCAACTATTGGTTTGTAAATAGGTATCATAGCTATTCTTATTTGGAAAAGGTATAAACCTTCACCACCCAACAAATTGGTCGGCGTAATATATTTATCTGTTAACTATTTCTCTGTTGACGAATGCTGGAAAGACCTTTATATTCTATTGGGATATTTAAATGAAACATAACTACATGATTATATGAGTATACATGGTTACTGGTAAAATTAATAAGTATTTATATATAATCAGTTTTATCACATCGTTTACACGCAGTTGAAAATATATATATTAAAACAAACTGATTATAATACGTATTTTCTACTCATAAGTTTTTTTTTTTGTATCTTTTAATAAAAAAAAAAAAATGTAGTTCAACCGTATAAAAAAATTAGTAATGTTTTATTTTGATTTAGAAATTAATGATGCAGAGAAAAAGTGAAGAATGAAAAAAAAGAGAAAGAAAAAACCAACCTTTGCATTTCTCCTCTCTTTAGTACCACTAACATTTAAACATATCGTCATAAAACAAGTGGAGACGATAGAAATGAATAAAAAAGAGAGAAAAGTAATTTATTGTAGTGAATGTTTAATACTTTATATGAAGAGATATTTTATATATATAAAAAACTGAACTGTATATATTTAGCAAACATTGTTGAGAGAAATGCAGAAATCTACTTTTTAGCTAAAGAGATTTACGAAATTGAAAGCTTGGCAGTGTACTTTGAACTGCAAAGGATTATGGGATATGTTTTCTATGAGTCATTATTCAAAATTGATAAATTCATCCTGCATATTCTGTTTTTATGCATGGTCTGCTTTCTAATGCTTAATGATTTATATTATTATTTTTTATATGTAAATGTTTCGTTAAAAAAAAAATGGAAATTTTCATTAAAGTTAAGTTTGTAAATTTTTTAAAAAAGATTTATAGTTTAAAAATAATAAAAATTCGAAAACTTTAATTTATCTTTAGCTTTCATTTTGTTAAAATAATTACAAAAAAAAGCCCTATCGTTTAATATCTACAAGCTAAAAAGAATAACTGTAGTGAAATGTAATAAAAATAAAATGAATTCACAACAAAAGAGAAAGAATGGAATTGGAAGAGAGAGAGAGAACGGAATAATTTTAAAAAGGAATGCTAATGGATTTAGAAGTTTCTAAATAAAAACAGGGTAGTAAAATAGTAAAAATAATCACATAGTTACATGCTCGGGCTGTCACGTGACATTCGAATATCCAATAAGAGCGCAGCAGTTTCATTTACATAATCTAAATGATTTATTTAAACTTTTGTCAGATGAAAATTGATCGGTAATTTATTATTCCTGTGTCCATCACTCTATCACTGTGTTTAATTGGAAGGACAGCAGCCCATAAGTAAAGACTACACCAAAATAATAACACACGATTATCATCGGTGATTGTTTGCTATTATTGAACTTATCATTCTCTTAACACATTCTATTTTAGAAGTTGTATGCAGCAGTTTTATGAAAAATATTTATGAATTAAAATGGGAAGCTGAGAGAATAAAAAATAAAGATTAAGTCATTACGATTTTACCCATGATTCAGAGCTTCAGGCAATGTTGCGAGAATTATCTAATAAAAGTAAGAAATTAGGATTAAATATAAATGCTAGAAAAATTAATGTTCACTTGTTTTTCACAGAGGAAGAAAATAAAGCTAATAATCATGAATTAGAAATTAACAACTGCAAATATTGTGGTCAGATTATTGATATAGAATGAAGGAGGGTGGATGAAATTAATCATAAACTAAATTTGGATGGATGGCTTTTGTTGTTATAATCTATGTGTTTGGAGTAAAAAAAGGTTTTAATAAATATATATTTTTAGTCTTTACATATAAACCTGAGATTTGGACATTTATCAGAAGAGCAGTGTGTGGTAAAGTAACAAGGAGTGATCAAAAACAAAATATGTGGATGACAGAATATGAGTTGTGATTAACACACTGAAAAAATTTGAAGACTAAAATAAACTGGACTGTACCAATTGAAGACATAAATTCAATCCCAAAGGTTTTAGAAGACTTTAAAAAAGACCATGTATAAGATGAATGAATGAGATAAGGAAATATTTTGAGTAATGTGGAAAAGAGAGATTGTCGATGAAAGAAACTGAATTATCATGAAGACATCTTCATTATGCAGTAGATTTGGGATCTCCAAACTATGGCCTGTGGGCCATATCCATCCCACATTATGATTTTATCAGGCCTGCAAAAAAATTGTAGGAAAATAGTCAAAATTGAGCAGTGTCTCCATTTGATTTTGACATTTTAGGTGTTATAATGGCACTGTGATTGCTATCTTATCTGTTTTTAAACCTACCTGTAATCTTATATTATGGATTGCTGTGGGTTGTAGTTTCCCTTTTCCCACTTCTACAATTTTAATGTATTATTTTTTTTTAAAAAATCTGAAGATGTCAGAATTATATGGACCTTTTTGCATGATTGACAGTGTCCTATATATATTACGATAAAGCTATGAAGGAGGTAGATAATTTCAGATTGTCTGAATGTATTAACCTGCCTAATTATTAAACCTTAGATATTTGTAAAAAATAAAATGTTATTAGTTTACAAATTAATGATTATGATGCAATCTTTTTGTAATAGGTTTATTTTAAAACCAAAAACAACATCACTAATAGGAAATTATCTTTGAAATACTTTATTTTTAAAAAGTCTGTTATTAGAAAGTTTTTTACAGCAATCTGAAGTTTTTCAGTAAAAAATAAAGCTTTTGTTAAAACAGTAAATATAATACTTTTTAAAATTTTAATAACAATAAAAAATTTATTAACTTTTAGAATTTTTTTTTCTTTCTTTGATGATAACTAAACCCAAATATATATTTTTATTAATAATATAAAATTTAAATATCTAATATTTTATTATTTTAACTTTTGAGTAGATAAATTACATGCAACAGGGGTGTGCTCCATTGCTATAGGTAAAAACTTCATTTAGATATTTTATTTATTTATATATATGTGTGTGTGTGAATGTATTTAACATTGGTATCACTTGATAGCTTATATCTGAAACTTAAACCATTAAAATTATTTATATAATATATAGAAAAAGGGTTTAATTGTAAAAATAAAATATCAAACACGGAGCGTATTTAACAAAAGATTCATTAGTTTCTATTCAAAAACTGATAGGCCAGATTTTTTACTCAAGATGTTAATCTAATTTACCAATGGAAATCTGCAAAAAGCATGAGATGTTCATAAATTTCAAGTGCAATAATTAAAATTGTGTTAAAAATTACTGATATTCCATACAATATTAATATTATTCACAAGTTTATCAATGTTGAACTGCAATTGTATCCATAGTGGAATTTCTTTGTTCTTGTTCAGTCTCAATCAACAGTAACAATTCATGGTGTAGATGGCTCTGGTACAGTGACATTAATCTTTAAATTGAATCTATAGGTATATTGCTAGCTTTTAGGTACTTTGTCTCTGTTGCTGCCCATTACAATTGATTGTCTACAAGAATTCTTGCAGTATTCAGTATAGCAGTGCAGTGTAAAATTTAATTTATAACTACACAAATTTATAGATAAAAGTGCTTTTTCATTTATTTGGATACTTGTTTCTGCAGATGATTTCATAATTATTTATAAATTTATTTTTTAGTTGTAACATGAGTTGGGAAAAGTAAAGCAAAATTGATGATAAATGCCATGTGTTCAATGAAGTGTTTAATGAAGAATGGAATGTAAAATACTTCTTCACACAATCAAAATCAAATGATAATACTATATGACTGATTTGTAAAGACAATAAATTTTCTCTTATACCTTTTTTTATTACCGTCTGCTGAAAGTGCTGAAATAAATAATTTGGACTCATGCCAAAAAGTTTTGAGACCTCTGCAATAGGTTGTTGATAAGTGAAAATGATGATGATATAAAACCATATCATAAATTCTGAGAATTGTGTTTAAACATAATGCATAGTAAGAAGCCTATAAGAATTCATTTTCCAATGTGATATAAGGTGCACAGATATTTTTTAATCAAAAGACAGCACTCATAATAGAAATATACTCTATCAAAGATGTGCCAGTCTTCAAAACAATCCCTATCTGCTATAACCATTATACTTTATATTATTTTAACCACATCCAATACTTCAATTTATTCATGTCCAGTAAAGTAATTAATTCAAGAGAGGGAGAGATTCTTGAACAATAGTCAATCAATCCCTTCTAGTATTTGATTATCATATAACCTCCTGAGTCACTAACTAACTGATTATTTATTTTTATTCCAAATTTAAATGTATTAAATCTAATTCAAATGCAATCTCTACTCATCATCTTCTCCTTTTTAAACATGACAACTTCCTAAAATTTCAAAAGTTTCTCTTAAGTCATTTTATTAATGTTTTATACTTTAAAATTTTTTATAATGCACTCCAAATTTAAGCCAATAAACATCACATGATCACTCCAAATTTACTTACTTATATGCTTTTTAACTTTTAGATCATCAAATTAATTTAACCTTAAATAATAATACACTTCTTTTGCCTAATATCTTAATTACATTACCAGATAGTTACATATATCATAGTGTATTAATGTTTGTATCTTTTTTATGTTATTTTCCCCAATAATTCAATTAAAATTTGTTTCACAATCCTATATATACAGCTAAATTAAATTTTCCTAATCATTCTTAGTTTATTAGTTTACTGAAAATATTCATCATAAAAAAAGATCATTTTTTAGTTTCTTGTTGTCCAATAGCATGCTACTTTTTAAATTTTTCTTTGCATTTTCTACTGCTGTTTGTTTAATATTTTAATAAAGCAGAATTGATTATTCCTCATAGTTAAGGTTGATGTTGTCACACTTTTCTAAAATATTTGTTACACTTTTTCTGGCAGGTAATAATTACTAAGCAATTTTAGATTTTATTCAAATGGCTGCCTATAGCCAATTTACCTAGTCATCCAATCATTGATATAAACAAATATATATCCTCAACTAGAGAATAAAACAAACAATAAAATTAAAACTTTCACCAACTATCAGTTGATTAATCTGGAGAGTAAAGTTACCGCCTTTATTGCTCTTCTATGGAGAGTCTTTGGAAAAGTTTTGTTTTCCTGCAATGGAATACTTAAGGCTGTGTCATCTTTTATATTTACATACAAAATCATTAAAATATATTATGTCTGTAGTTGTCATAGGTTTCTTATGGTTGACAACATGTGGTTAAATTGAACACTTATTCAATTTTTTGATTATTATTATAAAATAATTAATTATTCATAATTATTAATCAAAAATGCACATTATTTACATTTAAAATTAAAATATTTTTTTCACTCATATATGAATTGTAACTTTATGTTGATAAATTGAATGGCTTTATTGCTCAGGTTTTTGTGAGGACACTAAATGCTCAAAGTGATAAAGGTGATCTATGATTTATGGATATTGAGTTCCAGAGTTTGATATTCTAATATTGTACTAAATGATTCAGAGCAACCAAAAATCTGGCTTAATGTAAAAATTAAACATTTTAGCAGGATTTCTTTATATAATAATTTTTAATGGAGTTTAAGGTTTATATTTGGGTTAGAGACAATCTCTAGTTCAACAAATGATTAATGATAATCATTACTGTATTTATCTAGAGATGATTGTGTCAAAGTTGTGAATGGAGTAAATTTGACACTTATAAATCAAAATGTAACAATTTACTTTTGAAAAATATTGAAAATAGAATAAAAATAAATATGAGAGGTGGTGATTTAGGCCAACTGATGATTGCTGGTACAGTATGAAATGCATCTTGGGGTCACATGTTCTTTATTGTATCTTTATTCATATATTTACAAAAGAATGTGTGATGGTGTGGAGGTTATTTAATACATTTATAAATTTTATCTGATGTAATTAGACAAACTACCAATTAGAAACTAGAATTTCCAATTAAAATCATGACATCTAATAATAGTATTTGTCTAATCCACTTTAAAAATAAAAGTGAAACTACTTTTCATTTATTATCTATTATCTACAACTCTTTACAAGATAGTGTTGTTTATTTCTGAAAATATTTAGAAAGTTATCATATATAGAATTAATATCTTATCTAACAATCCTTATATAATCTTAGGTAATAAACCTAATGCAGTTTTATTTTTTATTTAAAGTGTATTAATGAAATGGCTATAAATACCTTGGTTAGATTATTAATACAGATGGAAACATAATGGATGAAATTAATCATAGAATTAAACTTGGTTGGAGTGCTTTTGGTAGAAATAACTTGATACTAAAAGGAAATATGCTTAAAAGGAAGGTTTTTAATAAATATGTTTTACCAGTTTTTACTTATGGATCTGAGACTTGGACACTTAATAGAAGATCAATATAGAGACTTCAGATCATTTAAAGAAGTATGGAGAGATGCATGTTAGGAGTAACAAGAAAAGATCGAAAATGCAATACATGGGTAAGAGAATAAACAGGTGTTACTGACTTCATTGAAAAAATTAAAAGACTGAAATGGAGTTGGGCTGGACATATTGCTAGAAGAAATGATAACAGATGGACAATTAAAATCTTAAACTGGATTCCAAGAGATTGTAAAATACCCAGAAAGAGACCACATGTGACATGGATGGATGAAATAAAAAAGTGTACAGGGGTGATGTGGAGAAGAGAAGCTAAAAATCGGAGATGGATTAAACTTGGAGAGACCTTCATTCTGCAGTAGATTGATAATAGTTGATGATGATGATGAAAGAAATATTATTATTGTATAGTACAGCTTCAACTGGTTTTGTTTATTTGTAATTGGAACTATGCCTGGTTTCATCTTAGCTGAAAAGTATCTATAAAATATCTGACCAAAGTAAAATAGTTATGTAAGCAGTTTATAGAAGTGCAAGCATTGAATACTATGCAAGGACCAAATACCATCCAGAAAAATTTGGACAAATGTATGTTAAGATTAATAAGGGAAATACATAAAGTGAAAAAATAAATATACCTAAAAAAAAATAAGTTTCTAATATAAAGCTGGGATGGGGTTGACTCTATATAAGTAATGACAATAGATAAATAAATGATGTTTTAAACTGGATTCCAAGATATTGGTAAAAAAAATCTACATAAAGAACAAATGTGACATGTATTTATGAGATAAGAACATTTGCTGATGCATCAGAGAAAAAACTCTTTAAAAGGAATTAGATTTGATCAACCTGCAATGAACCAATAACAGTTTAAAGTGGTGATGATGATGATGATGATATTTGTTTTTTAAATGGAAATTCATTTAAACTAAATCAATTAAAAATCCATCAAGCTTATATCTTTTACATTTGCTCTGACGCAATCTGAAAATTGTCTATTTAAAGTATTTATATAACCACCAAAACATCACATGATCACCATTTCCTATGCTTACACGAGCTATTAATAACTGCAGAAAACTCTCCATACAATAGTGTCTCCCAGTGCAAGCCTTAGCTTTATAGTTAATTAAATAGGTAAAAGATGGCTGCTGAAGGATTGCATTAAGTCCTATGATCTATGTGCAGTGATTTCAAATCCAAAGCTTCTCACTGATGAAAGAGCACATAATGGAAACTAGTCTGGAGATATTGGATGATTAGACACTAGATATAAATTTTCTGCACAAACCTTGCAACCATTGATTACGAATGCTTGCATTGGGTGGCACTACTATATGGAGGGTTCGCTACTGCTATTAAAATATTTATCAATGTGTTTTCATAATAATGTAAAGAATGCTTCTGTATTAAATAGATATTTTAAAAGTTTGCAGTTAATGAAAGCATTTATATTTATTTATTATATGTGCATAAAATATATTAAAATGATATAAAAGAATTGCATGAAATCTTCCAACATAAAACACTTTGACATAAAATTAAAAATATGTAGTTTTAAAAAAATAAAAACTTTTTGTTTCAAAAAACATAAATATTATTAAAACAATTACACCTGATAAAATTATTATATAGAATGAAAAGATAAAAGAGTTTTGAAGTAGGCCACTGCTAACAAAGGCTTTCCAACAACTCTCCAAAAAGAAACAATGTATAAAAATAATGGAATGGCTTGATTGCTCAGGTATATTTGTGAAATTTGAGTGCTAAAAACGAGTGGCAGAACTTAGTCACACTCCATAAATTTTAAGCTCCAGGGAAACCTAAAGCATTATAAATTTCTTACTAAAATTGAAAACTACCAGGTGATGAGTTTGAGTAGTTTTTTGTCATTGTTTTATTATATAGACAAAGGTATCTAGATTTATCAACCAACATTAATTACTTTGTTTGGAAGTTGGCCAATTTCTAAGAAAAAATCTTGTGCAGATTAAAATTAGATAAAAATTTATAGCCATAATTTCAATATAGATCATGGGAATGGAGATGGATGTGCTAACCTAATAATGCCCTAAAAATAACATATATATAAATATGCTAAAACTCTCTCTATGTGTGTCTTTATATATATATATAACAAAGAATGGAAATGAGAGGTAATATTCATGTAAATATAAAATAACCTTTAACCTTTTATGTTACCAAGACATTATCAATTACTATTAATTGCTAAATCAGTTTTTTCATTAAACCTAAAATAACTCTTTTGTTTGAGTTTTTGTTGAAGTAAAAGGGTCTTCTTTTACTTCAAACCCAAGTTCTTATATGAATTTAAACCCAGAAAGCAATTTTTACAGAGACTGAAAATGCAAAAGAACAGCATCTTTCTTGACCTTCTGTAAATAATATTTTAACTTCTCCAGAAAATTGCTTATGTTGAATTAAATATTATAGTTATTATAATAAAGAAAACTTAAACAAAAGAGCTATTGTAGGTTTAATAAAAAAAAACAACTTATCAATTAATAGTAATTGGTAATACCTTGATAATATTAAAGCTTAAAGGTTATTTTCTATTTACATGGATATTATCTCTCCTTTTCATTCCTTATTATAATAACAATCCATGAAAAATATTTAATTCAACATATATATTAAAGGAAATGTAGCCAAGAGAAAAAGATGTTTTGTCCAAATTATACATGATTAAAGGAGGCAAGAAGATACATCTACATAAAGTGTTAACTGAAACACACAGGCTTATTATATACCTGTGTCTATATATGTAATATACAGGGTATATGAGCACAGACTTTCACAACACCACCACTCTCCACACCATCTCATAACACTGATACACTTGAACACATATATGTGGAAAAGATAAATAATCACCAATATACGTATTTCATGCTAAACCAGCAATCATCAGTTGGTCCAGATTACCATCTCTACACATATATGCTATAAGTGCTCAGATATATATTAAGATAGCCAAACCTCATACTTTAATGGACAGGCTTCAATCTACTCCACACTCCAACTCTTCAATTTCCACATGTGTTCAAGTGTATCAGTTTTATGAGATGATGTAGAGAGTGGTGGGTGGTGTGAAAGTCTGTGCTCATATACCCTATAAAGTGTTAACAAATTATATGTAAACTAGATAAAGATAACAAGCACACATCATTCAAATTATGTCTAATTTATATTGTTTGGGCTACATGTTAGATCATCAAATTATATATCATGGTTTATCACTACTGTTATGAAATATGACTTACTGTTTTTATTGACTGCCATGTTTATGCAAAAAATGACATGAGGTATTGACTGTTATATAAAGAACAGAACATGTATGATGGTTTAATTTATATACCAAGTCAGAAACAAATCAATTTATGGGAATGTGAATGCTAATCTATTTCACTATGAACCTTTCTACAGAGATTTATATATTATGAAACCTGCCTTTTAGTAATTATTGTAATGTGAGCTGTACTTTTGAGGTCTAATTTTTAGAATAAGTATAACTAATATGTATGTGTGATTAAGAGTAGCTTTCCATGAGTGATCAACATAGCAATAATTGTCAACTCAGCAAAAATAAAAATATCAATTAAATATAAAATAACAGAAACCTCTTATCTCATAGAACATATAATGAAGTATCTGTTGGAGCACCATCTTGAAAGACCAGTTTCCTCCAAGAAATAAATTACAGATCCCTCATAATATTAATTAGTTAATCTGATTAAACTAGCAACACAGTAGAGAAGTAAATTATTTATATATATTAATTCCAATATTCTGATAGTTAAATGGTGAATTTATAGTATTATTTCTGAGAGCTTTTGTGTAATAAAAATATAATAGCTAAATAGCTGACATTTCAGTACAATAACAAGTACTTTCTTCAGAGTTCTTTTTCTCAAATCATATAAATGTGTATGGTGAGATTTAAAATTGTTATTTTCACGTCATTCTCAAATTCTATTGGTTGAGAAATTTTAAAAAATATTTTATTCTCCAATAGCTTTTTTCAAATATTGTTAATTTTTTTTAATTCACACTTTTTATTTGTGCTAGGCCTTTTAAAAATCTCTATAGCTTCCCTTAGCAGTCTCTGGTCATATAGTTCAATTTTTGCCAGAATATGTTTATTAAAATTGATGTCATGGTTAGTTAATTTCCTGTGTGAATAAATTTTCCATAAATTGGATTTTTCTCTAGCTGCCAATATGTGTTTTTCCTTTCTTATGTTTATTTTATGATTAGTCTGTCCAATGTATGAATGTAAACAAACTCCACATGGAATTTCATATACACCATGACACTCCAAAGAAATTCTATTTTTAGGGCGTGGAAATACTTCATTATTTTTTTTAAAAATATAGTATAAATTGGGTGGATATATGTATTGAATTAGTCCATTTTAAATTTAATTTTGCAATATCTCATAATAATTTTATAAGCACATCTCTATTCTTTAATAATTTCAACCAATACCACAATTATCTCCTCTTTCTCCCAACCTACACTACACTCTAAGAACAAAAACTTAAAAAACTAAATTATTAACTATTGTTATAATTATGAATTTTTTTTATGTGTCAAAGCATCGGCTGGGAAGCGAACCACTTGACGGCAGCTGTGCTGACCATTCGTATACTAATGCTTGACTATTTAAAATAACAAAATGTATTTAACAACAAGAATTAAACAATAATAAAAGAATATGAATTAAACAACTATAAACAATAATTAAATTAAAATTAATTGGTATCAGATTTCTATAAACTTTCCCAATAAATAATGTCTTAAGAGTTTAAAAAGAGAAATCATTCAGATATCTCATGATATATACATTCATGTGCAAAGATCTCTCAAAATTAATTAAATACAGCATGATGAGAATTTTAAATTTGTTTATCTATAACGTCATTTATCTTACTCCGTGACAGTACCTGATTAAAAATTATAACTCTGAAATATTCAGAGAGAGAAAATCCATTTCTGTTGGAATAAATGCATTTAGAATAACAAAATATTACAAAACTTATTTAAATCTTATCCAGAAAAAAATATTATTCATAGGTGGTAGGAGTATAAGCAGAGGAACATGACCTGGGAGCTCTTCTTTATCAACTGTTCACATTATTAAGAAATTTTTATGCTTACTGTATATAATATCTATAACCCATGCTTTTCACCAATAACATAAAATAATTTCTCATCTTCATTATATATCTAAAACTCTTAAGTTATCTTTATTAACAAATAGACATTTCTCATTTCTAATGACGCGTATAAAAACATCTGAAAATGCATTCTTTATCAATAAAATAAATTTATCTTTTACAGACATAAGTAATAATTCAATTCTTATAGGATATTGAACTTCTGCAACTAAATTATCTTTATGGAGAGATGTTCGTTTAATAATTTATTGTATTGAAGTAAGCATTGGATCCCATATTGATATAAAGCCATTAGAAAAGATTAATTTAATGATGCTTTGAAAATTAAAAAAAAAAAAACAGTGACAAGATCATAAAATTAATAAATGTTCTTCATCTTGCTGGGTGAGATACAATAAAATTCACTATTTTACATCACAACTTTATTACATTAGACATGCAAAATGAGTGAATAATGCAGAAATTCCTAGAATGATTTGTAGTGAATTTGAACACAGTTTTTATGGAAGAAGAAGATCCTATTCACATTATGATGATTATCTCAAAGTTTATTAAAAAAAAAATAATGTTGATTATTTCTCTAGGTAAGATGTATCAGAGAATAGAATACAGCAGTGGACTGCAATTAGAAATGGTGCTGAAGTATTTCAGAAGAAAAAGTTTTCTGCAGAGAAATTAAGTTGCATTGCAAAATATCAAAAAAAAAAATAGTCCAGTATGTTCTATATGTTTATGTATTTGTGATTTAGTCATCGAAACTCATCTCTAGAGCAGTTTTATTCTTTAATTAGCACTTTGATACAATGAACACTCCTTATCTGTTGCTATATATAAAAAAGTTGAATAATCAGTGATTACCAGATGGTAATGCATGTAAATTATCATAGCTAGACAGGTTTTTGGTTTTTGTTTCGATAAGACAACTGAAAAAATTGCTGTCATGCATCTAGTTTTTAATTCAAAATATTAGAGGTGGGTTGCTAAATATGTAATTGCATTACTTCTAGTTTTGAATTCTAAATCTTATTTAATAAAGATAATGGGAACTTGCATGCAATACTACCTGATAATCAGGGCCAGGGGAAGGTGGTAAGCAAGGCATGACAATACAAATACAAGACAGATGTGGAAATGGTACAGAATTAAGAATACATTTATTTTTGTTCTGTCATAAATATTAATTATTGTGACTTAATTCATTATTTCTACAAAATAAAAAAATATAAACATATTAAAATACATAATTACTTTTTGAATTACGATTTGTCAATTACAATTTTCTACGGTTTGTTTTTATCTTATGATATTCACAGTTGTCTTTTTTTGGGTTTACATGTTGCATATTTCAAATCATGTTGCTATGTGATGCAAAAATGGAACAGTCCATTTTACTATTAATATACATGTCATTTATGTATATATATATTGTGATGGTTATTTGCTATTTCTAAAATAAAACAAGGCAAAACTCTCTCCATACAGTAGCGCCACCCTGTGCCAATTAGAGTCGCACTGCTGTATGGAGAGAATTTTGCCTTGTTTAATAACAATTATATGCTAGTCTGAGATAGTGATCATGTGATATTTGTAAAATAATAATAATAAACATAATTTGAATTTACTATATCAAACAAAATTTTAAAAAAAATCCAAGACATCTGCCCGTATTTTCATAGTATTTGAAATTTTTGTAGCAATTTCGGTTTAGTTTTAAAAACACACACATTTTTAAATAATGTCAATACATTAATAGAGTGCACAATATTATTTATATATGAATAAATTAATTAAAATAAAATCAGTTAAAGCAATATAGTAAAGCTAAATAGTGACAAACGCTTAATGTAATAATTAAATGTGTTGATATGTGTATGAATGTTCATGTTTCTCTGATATATTTAAATATAAAAAAATATCATTTTAAATGTAAATGAATTGATTCAGTGAGAAAATTTCATCAAAACATCATATGATCATACCATTTTATATGCTTACACATGCTGTTAATAAGAGCACCAAACTCTCTATACAATAGTGCTACCAAGTGCAAGCCTTCATAATCAACAATGCAGGAAGATTTGTGCATAAAATCCCTATCTAGTGCCTACCCACCCAACATTCCCAGATTATTTTCTAGCTTGTGCTGAGGATTGCATTAGATCCTAAGATCTAGGGTGCAGTGTTCTCAAATCCAAGGCTCCTCCTGATGAAAGCCACAAGCTGGAAACTAGTCTGGGGATATTGAATGAATAGGTACTAGATGGGGATTTTATGCACAAACCTTCATAAATTCATTGATTATGAAGGTTTGCACTTGGTGGCACTATGGTATGGAGAGTTTGGTACTCATATTACAGATATTTGTTCATAAATTTATCTGTTATATTTATTTTCACATAAACATTTTATTTTACATTCTTGGTATAGCAAGATGTAATTTTTTTATTTCATTTGTTGGTAATATTTAGTAACTATGCCACTATTGACTGTAGAAAAAGATAATTTTCATTGAAAATTCATTTTATAGAATTGTTCATAATGAAATATTAGCCAATAAAATATTATATGATTCTGTCACATGACTACAGCTTATATCTATTATCATATGCAAAACCTTACAGTAAAGGCATATAAATAGTGAACAACACAGAGGCTAAACTCTTCATACAGTAGTGCCACTCAGGGCAAGACAGAGTAATCAATGAATGCAAAAATATTGTTGCATAAAATCTCTATCTAATCATCTACTCATCCAATATCCTCAGACTAGTTCCCAGCTTGTGGCTTTCATCAATGGGAAGCCTTGGATCTCACTGAAGAAAGCCAAAAGCTGAAAACTACTCTGGGGATATTGAATGAGTAGCACTAGATAGGGATTTTATACAAAAACCTTCTTGGATCCATTTATTACTCTAACTTGCACTGAGCGGCACTACTGTATGGAGAGTTTAGCCTCTGTGTAAACAGCTTGTGTAAGCATAAAGAATGATGATCATGTGATGATAGTAAATAAGTATGTTGCTTTAATAATTGCAATTTTTTTTTCCATTTTCTATCATTTTGATAAATAGGAATGATTCACTTTAGTAGATTAATTTTTTTTTGTCATATGCCATAGCATCGGCCGGGACACGAACCCACAACCATCTGCAACCAACTACTTGCTTGAAAGGCAGCTGCAATAACATCTTGGCTAACAATGATGGCAAAATAACTGACTTTTTTTTTAACTTTTAGCATATCACAAAAGCTTTTCTACCCCTCTCCAATTCTGAGATCAACAGTCAAAAAATAATTGCAGCCTACTGAATTCTGAATAGTGGGTGCTTTAGTGGTTATTCATATCTTTTTCACAGCATTAGAAGTTATTCATTTTTTAACTCCTTTAGAACTATTTATTGCAGGTGTAATTAAACAGTAAATGCTAAATGGCAGGGCCACATTTAAACCTCTACACTAATTTTTACTATTAGCCTTTTTTAATGAGGATTATTGAATTTGCGCCTATATATTATACTATCTATTTCTATCAACTCTTCAAAGTTATAATAGATAACTCTCAATAATTGAATTATTGCTTCTAAAACAAATGGTGAAAATAAACTGAGAAAATCATGATACTTAGAAATAAGTAGATACCTATTAGTAATAAATACTAATTTACAATCTCTATGATAGCAGATGCTTAATGGTGAGTATTGACTGCCATTAAATGTCAAAGCTCTGCTGGTGCTGAGCCAGCAACAGCATTCTTCCGAGTCAGTGGAACATCACTATTGGTACAATGGTGAGTAGGAAGTGGTAGATGGTCATTCATTTTATGAGATTCAACTAGTGCATTAAGCTTGTACAGAGATTTTTGCTGGGCAAAGAAGGCAACAGGAAATCACTTTGCCTTATATTTTCCTTGTTTTATTATAATTATAAATTTATTTAAACGCACATTCATTACGTAAATAATATTCATTAAGGCTGTAGCCTCAATCACATGCGTATAAAATGCGATAGTAGGGACCTCTACATGTCAACAGAAATCATTATGTATGTTTTAGAGGGAATGGTGAATGGAAGCAACAAGAAAGGACAGAAAAGACTGACATTGTTGGATGAAATAAAAGATGGAAAGGTTCTGTGGAATTGAAAAGCTGGGCAATGAAGATAATGGAGTGGAAAAAAGGATGAATTGATGGTGTAACTATTCTCTGGACTTTTCCATGGGACAGAATATTTTTGATGACGACTAATTTACCAATAAATACGATGTCTGGCTGAATTAGATGAACCACCAACTGTTTAAAACTCTTAAAAAAAATCCAATCCCAGATCGTGGGCATGACAGATTAACAATTACCCAAAGGCTTTTGCATTACTTATACAATTAATTACTCAAAAATAGCATTCTTATATACTGTTTATATTAAAAATTTTGTGTTTGTTTTTTTTTATAATAAAAAGAAAAAGCACTATTGTTTTTATGATAGCAATTTTACTCATTTTCTTAATTTTAAAAAATAAAGAAAGAAATTTTAAATATTTCTATTTCTATAAATCAATGACGTAGGTAGATTATTAAATATTTCTCCGTCCCTATTTATGCTCCCTCTACATTTAAATAAAAGAAATGTACTTATTACTAAGAAATAATTGAATAAAAACTTTCTAGCTTATAGAATCACCTTGTAGAAATGAGAATATATTATTGGCTAATCATTTATAAGTTTAAATTGTTAATTTTTTAATAAATAATAAAATGATATAATTATTTTTAATTTTAATATTTTAGAAATGTTCTTTGCAATTATGCATTGAAGTGAATCGTTTAACAATACAAATATATTAAAAATATGAATTTTAAAATCAAGTTTTACATAAACAAATAATTAAAATATTATAATTTATTTTATATTTGTAATAATTTTAATATTGTAATGTGTTTGAAAAGATAACATTGTCAATTTATTTACAAACATAAAAATTTTAATAATTAAGCATATTTAAATATTTATGAATTATTTAAAGTGCATTTTTTTAATAGTTGACTTTATATAGATGTCATATATAATTCCAAGTTTAAATAATCTTTTGCATTATTTATATAGATATGGTTATAATATCATTATATTAATTTTCCCTTTGACTCTTGCATAGTTTTTTACTAACATAAAAAAAGTACTTAAAAAAAGTACTTATTTTTGTACTCTTTTAGCTTATGAACAATTTATCAGATGGAACCACATAGAGCATATTAACTGACCAAAGAAAAAACTATTTGATAGTAAATAAAATGAATTAACTTCGAAAAAATTAAAAAATAGAATGTATAAACATTGAAAATAATTTATTTAGCCGAAAAATATATAATTTTTAAATTAATATACTTACTATATAATTTATTATTTAAATACAAATATAGTATAAAGGGGATTTAAATCCAGACTTTCAAGCTCCCTTCAGTCATATATGCTACCTAATATCACTGATACGCATAATCATATATATGAAAAAGATAAATGGTCTTAAATATATGTATTTCATGCTGAACCAGCACTCATCATTTGGTCCGGATCATTATGTTCCACATACATATATAATCAGTGCTTAGTTTTATATTAAGATAGCAAATATACAAACTTTAATGGACAGGTTTCAATTCACCCACTCCGATTCTTCAGCTATCCATATCATTGATATCATCAGAGTTACAATGATATGGATGGCTGAAGAATTGGAGAGTGGAGAGGATTGAAGCATGTCCATTAAAGCTTGTAGATTTGCTATCTTAATATAAAACCAAGCAATGATTATATATGTGTGAGTGATGATGATCCAAACAAACTGATGAGTACTGGTTCATCATGAAATATTTATATTGGAGATCATTTATCATTTTCACATACACATGATCATATGTATCGATGATATTAGATAGTGTAAATAATTGAAGGGAGCTTGAAAGTCTGGGTTCAAATCACCTTTAATTACTTATAGTTTATTAATGTTATGTTAATAAATTAAACAATTTAAAAAATATATAAAATTGTATTTTTATGCATTCTTATGAAATTCCAAAAAGCAATTACTATATAGCAACTGCAGACTTTCAGTTTATTTAGTAGAAAAATACGAAGTTGTATTGTAAATAAATAATTTATCAATTTATATAGATTTAAAAAGCTGTATTGCTATTTTTTAATTAATATACTTATTATATATAGGGTATATGAGCACAGACTTTCACACGACCCTCCACTCTATCACATAACACTGAAACACTTGAACACATATATGTCGAAAAGATAAATAATCACCAATATACATATTTCATGCTAAACCAGCAATCATCAGTTGGTCCAGATTACCATCTCTACACATATATGCTATAAATGCTCAGATATATATTAAGATAGCCAATCTTTACACTTTAATGGACAGGCTTCAATCTACTCCACACTCCAACTCTTCAACTGTCTATCCAATTGAAAATCTGGTGATGGAATGCTCAAAGGCTACCCTGAGGCTGAGATTCTTGTCATACTCATGTTGCCCTAAGATCAATCTGATCCCTCATATACAGGACATAATTAATTTAATACATATACAAGGGATGGGCAGACATCTCTACTTTGTAATAACTGAAACACAAGCTTATTATATACCTGTGACTATATATGTATATATAGGGTATATGAGCACAGACTTTCACACTCTCCACTCTATCTCATAACACTTAAACACTTGAACACATAATCAGCAACATACATATATCATGCTAAACTAGCAATCATCAGTTGGTCCAGATTACCATCTCAACACATATGTGCTATAAGTGCTCAGGTATAGCCAATCTTCATAATTTAATGGACAGGCTTCAATCTACTCCACACTCCAACTCTTCAACCATCCATCCAATTGAAAATCTGATGATGAAATACTCAAAGGCCACCATAATGCCAAGATTCTTGTCACACCCATATTGAACTAAGATCAATCTGACCCCTCATGTACAGGAGATAATCCATTTAATACATGTACAAGGGATGGGCATGCATCTCTACAACATAATAACTGAAACACAGGAATATTATATACCTTTGACTATATATGTAATATATAGGGTATATGAGCACAGACTTTCACACGACCCACCACTCTCCACTCTATCTCATAACACTGAAAAACTTGAACACATATATGTCAAGAAGATAAATAATCACCAATGTATGTATTTCCTGCTAAACCAGCAATCATCAGTTGGTCCAGATTACCATCTCTACACATATATGCTACAAGTGCTCAGATATATATTAAGATAGCCAATCTTTATACTTTAATGGACAGGCTTCAATCTACTCCACACTCCAACTCTTCAACCATCCATCCAATTGAAAATCTGATGAGGGGTCAGATTGATCTTAGGTCAACATGGGTGTGACAAGATTCTCGGCCTCAGGGCAGCCTTTGAGCATTCCATCATTAGATTTTTCAATTGGATAGATGGTTGAAGAGTTGGAGGGTGGAATAGATTGAAGCCTGTCCATTAAAGTATAAATATTGGCTATCTTAATATATATATCTGTAGCACTTATAGCATATATGTGTAGAGATGGTAATTTGGATCAACTGATGATTGCTGTTTTTTTTTCATATGTCATAGCATCGGCCAGAGGGTGAACCTGCAACAACCGTCTGCAACTAACTTCTTGCTTGCAAGGTGGCTGCACTGACCTCTGCCCTGAAGCTGAAATTCTTGTCACAACCATGTTGACCCAAGATCAATCTGACTCCGCATCAGATTTTCATTTGGATGGATGGTTGAAGAGTTGGAGTGTGGAGTAGATTGAAGCCTGTCCATTAAAGTATAAAGATTGGCTATCTTAATATATATCTGAGCACTTGTAGCATACATGTGTAGAGATGGTTATCTGGACCAACTGATGATTGCTGGTTTAGCATGAAATATGTATATTGGTGATTATTTATCTTTTTGACATATATGTGTTCAAGTGTTTCAGTGTTATGAAATAAAGTGGAGAGTGGTGGTCATGTGAAAGTCTGTGCTCATATACCCTATATATTACATATATAGTCACAGATATATAATAAACCTGTGATTCAGTTATTACATAATAGAGATGTCTGCCCATCCCTTATATATGTATTAAATGGATTCTCCTGTACCTGAGGGGTCAGATTGATTTTAGGTCAACATGGGTGTGACAAGAATCTTGGCCTCAGGGTGGCCTTTGAGCATTCCATCATCAGATTTCCAATTGGATGGATGGTTGAAGAGTTGGAGTGTGGAGTATATTGAAGCCTATCTTGATATATATCTGAGCACTTATAGCATATATGTGTAGAGATGGTAATCTGGACCAACTGATGATTGCTGGTTTAGTATGAAATATGTATATTGCTGATTATTTATCTTTTCAACATATATGTGTTCAAGTGTTTCAGTGTTATAAAATAGAGTGAGAGTGGTGGGTTATGTGGAAGTCTGTGCTTATATACCCTATATATTACATATATAGTCACAGGTATATGATAAGCCTGTGTTTCAGTTATTAATATACTTATTATAGAATTTTTTATTATTATTTACTATGTACAAAAACTTTGTATTTTTTAACTAAGCAAATTATTTTTAGTCCATCATTTCTAGACCATAATTGCTTTTTGGATTTTTAAGAACTTGTATAAAAATACAAATTTATATTTCTTAACAATTCCATCACCAACCATGGTTTATCTACATTTGAAAGTTAAATCTGGTGAAGTTATATTTGAAAAAGCATAAAAAAACAGATACACTTTGTACATGTGTATGATTAGTCATGTTATAGTTTATTTCTTTACTCGACAAAGTTTTCAAAATGGCAGTATGATTAATAGTTTTCTTTAATGATTTTTTTTATAAAAATTATATTTAAAAAATTTTTATAGGAAAAAAACATTAAGAATTCACATATGAAAATTTCAATATACATTAGTAAATATTTCAGATATGTAGAATACTAGTAGTTCCATTTGTTTTTTTAAGTAAATTATTTTGATGCAAAACTATTTTTAATTATAAAATGAAAATTAAGTTTATCAGCACACTGTTAATTACATTCTAAATATTAGTTTGTAAAAAAAATGGCCATATAATAATATACACAAAGTATATATTTTTGAATATAATGTGTGCATGTGTGTAAGTAATATTTATTTATTAAGAAAGTAATACCTCCTAAGCAGATATCTTTTATTAAGGTCCCACATTTTGCAGAAGCTATGAAAGTTTTTATTTTTTTCAAAACAAAATACCATTAATAATGTTCAGTAAGTATTATAATAAGTTATTTTATTGGAACTTTTATATATAATAATTATTCATAATTAAAAAAGATCTTATTTTAAAACTAATAAACTAAAATTTACAATTTATAAAAAATAAATAAAAACTAATAAATTTTAAAATGTCTAAATTCTTTATTTTTTATTTTATTTTATGATAGTTATTATATTTTTTTAGTTTTGTTGCCTTTCATAGTAAGTTACTTTTATGGAGCAATCAATATTTTTTATTTATTATTATGTAATTTGTTATTTTGAAATTGCATCTGCAACTAAGTGCCCAAAAAGTAAATATGGTAGTTTCAATAGTTTTTTTTTTTGCTTCTTTTTTTCTCGATTTTAATTTTTCCAATTTTACATATAATTATTAAGTAAAAATATTAGTATTAGAACACAAAATTAATACTGATATTATTTTTTGTTTATAAATATACAATAAAATCTTTATTCAGACTGAAGAGAATAAATGCTAGATATCAAGAAGTAGGTTTTTTTTTATTTAAGACTTAAAAAGGAGGGCAAACAATATATGTAAAAAAAATTATATATAAAGAAATAAAAAGCATTTTTCTACATGTATATATTATAAAAGTTTTGTGGTGCAATCTACTTGCCCTACTACAACCCAGGAGTAAATTCAAATGGAACTTTTTCTGTAGGGACTTGAGAAATCAAACCATCAAACATCACATGATCACCATTATTTATGCTTACACAAGCTGTTTTTCACAGAGGCAAAACTCACCATACAGTACAACCACTCAGTGCAAGCCAGAGCAATCAATAGATGCAAGAAGGTCTGTTCATAAAATTTCTATCTAGTGCCTAATCATCCAATATCCCCAGACTAATTTTTAGTTTGTGGCTTTCATCAGTGAGGAGCCTTGGATCTGAGATCACTGCATCCAGATCTTAGGATCTCATGAACCCTCCAGTAGCCACTTTTACTTTTTAGCTGACTATAAAACTTTTGAGTCTGAAATGAAAACACAATAATATTTCCAAGCTAAGCTCATAAGCTTGTATAATTGTATATGTCTGAAATCAATTCAGTATTCACACTTTTTGGTGTCTTTGGTTCTTTAATAATCACAGTCACCATAATCCTATTAGGCAGGATTGGTATTAAACCATCAAACATAGCATAATCATCATTCTTTAAGCTTACACAAGCTATTTTTCACAGAGGAAAAACTCTTTATACAGTAGTACCGCTCAGTGCAAACCAGAGCAATCCTGCCTGATAGAGTTATGGTGCCACCAAAAACAATGGATACTGAACTGAGTTTAGACCTATATAACTATACAAGCTAATGAGATTAGCTTGAAAACATTATTGTGTTTTCATTTTGGACTCAAAGCTTTATAGTTAGCTAAAAAAAGTAAAAGGTGGCTTCTGAGGGTTGCATTAGATCCTAAGATCTAGGTGTAGTGCTCTAGGATACAAGGCTTCTCACTGATTAAAGCCTTAAGCTAGAAATTAGTCTGGGATATTGAATGAGTAGGCACTAGATAGGGATTTTATGCACAGATCTTCCTGCATCAATTGATTATTCTGGTTAGCACTGTATGGAGAGTTTTGCCTCTTTGTGTAACATGAGAAGTTCCAGCAAAATTTAGGATAAATTATTTAACTGTTTTTAATCTGAGAAATAAAATGAAAAAAAAAAAGAATAAATAATTTTTTTAATTAAAAGATGATCATCCTGGATAAATATAAAAAAAACCTTTAAGGTTGCTTTACCTAGATCAAGTAAAGCAATTCTATTGCAAGTCAGAGGCCTTTCTCAATCTTTCCCCATTTTTATAAAAATATATGAAAGAGAAACTATTATTTCTCAGACATGGCAATTTTCTGATTGTAAGAGTTTTAATCTTGTTTTATCTTTTACCTAAAAATATGCAAATATCTATTTATTGATTTATACAGGATACTTATTTGAGTTATTTATGGACCAAGAAAAAAAAATTATAAGCCTAATTGGAAATTGGAATTTTTTTTAACTTTTATCCAGCCCACATTTAAATTTATGGTAGGCAGATACACTAGAACCATACTATGAGGCCCTCCCATATATATAGACAGGTAGATAGATGGACAGCCAGATAGGTAATCAAAGATAGACATACATAGGTAGGTATGTATGTAGGTAGGTGTGTAGGTGAGGAGATGGGGAGATGGGTAGGTGTGCAGGTAGGTAGGGGATAGATAAGTAGGTAGGTAGATAGATATGTATGTAGGTATGTAGATAGATAGGTAGGTAGATAGATTGCAGTTTGTAAATAAAATGTCAACTATTAATTGAAGAATAAAACGGAGAAAAGTTATCAAAGTTTATCAAATTTACATCTTATTTACTTTGAATGATGATGCTAAGTTAAGTATATCAGTTAGTACAATATTAACAAAAATTTGTGATAAGAAATTATTTGTAGTTTTTTTTTTTTTATATGAAAAAAAAGCATTCAAGTAGATGAAGAGGTAAAATCTTAGAAAGCAGATTATTTAAGGCATTAAAATTTTCTCAAATGACATTATATAGATAAATTATATTTTATATATTTTCCTCATGTTTTAAGTGTTAAGGTCATAAATTTAAAAAATGAAATTAGTCCAAAAAGTAAAATATCAAGTTTGCAAAGTGGGAAAAAATAAACAGAAAAAAATAATTAAAACAATTAAGACTTCCATTTGAGATTTCAAGCTAAGAAAATATATATATTTAAAAAAAGTTTCTCCAAAAACTAGCTATCTATATTTAAAGTAAATTTTATTACTATGTATGGTGGAGTAAAACAAAAATATAAAAGTTATTGGTTTTGGTGTTTTCTGTTTGATGTTAATATATTTTCACTTCGCTATTTTTTTTTACTAAAAAGCTAATGTTGTCAAATAAAATCTGAGTGATAACATTTTGTACTTATCAAAAAGATCTTAATGTATAATACTTAATGTAGTAATTTCTGTCTTGACTATAATTTCTGGGTAAATTTGAAGATTTTTCATTTAAGGTTAGTAATATTTATCAAAGAAGCTTAGGATTTTTGTGTAAATAGGAATCTGAATACTTTTTAAAAGGGTCAATATCCCAGGATAATCTGAATTGTTTTTTCTGAGTATTGATTCTTAAAAAGTGCTGCCCCCACCACAGATAAAAGAGAACTTTTTGGTAATGGAGATAAAATTCTCAGAATATTATAGGTTTATATATATATATTAATAAAACCAAGTAATAAATCACATGACTTATATAGCTTGTAATTACCAATATGTAATAAAGAGCAAATATTTGTAAACAAGCTTATTTTATTATTATTTTTATTTATTTTTTATAATAAATGATATAAGAAAAAAACATTCAAATCTTTATCTGTGATTTTTCCCATTCCCAGACTGTTTTTAAGCTATGGCTCTCTTCAGTGAGGAGGTAGGACATTAGATTCAAAAATACCAACTCTAATCAAGCATTTATCTAATACTTAACTATTAAGAAGAAGGTCTGAAACTTTCAGACATCTAATGTCTTCAAATTCGGCTCTCCAACTGAAATAGCTATATGGGCCTGAGCTAAATTCAGATACTCCATATATTAATAGCCTTAGCAATTTAATATAGCCAAAGCTTCAATAACCAAAATTATAATAGTAATAAAACCAAGTGATAAAACACATGACCTATGTAGCTTAAGTATTAGATAAATGCTTGGTTAGAGTTGGTATTTTTGATTCTGATGTCCTAGCTTCTCACTGAAGAGAGCCATAGCTCGAAACCAGTCTGGAAATGGAGACAATCGCAGATAAAGAATCAAATGTTTCTCCTATAGCATTTATTATAAAAATAAATAAATAAAAATAAGATTGTTTAGAAATACTTGCTCTTTAATATATATAGAAAACAAAAAGCCTTATTCTAATATTATAAAGATATTACCATTAGTAAGGGAAGTTTATTTACACACAGGAATTGAACTTAAGTTTTTTTTTTTTATCTTAAAATATTTATTTCTGATTTTTCTTTATCGTAAAATATTTATTTCTGATAAAGGTTGTATTGCTTATAACTTAGGTTCCAACCCAGACTAGATAAACATTTTTTAAAGATTTAAATCACGCTTGAGGTTTTTCTTTTAAATAGCCATTCTGTGGACAATTCAGCTAAATATCCAACATTGGTCAGGAAAATATATAGTTAAACTTAACTGGAAGATAAAACAATAGATTGTCAAACCCTCGTCGTTTGTTAATTGTCAAGTCTGGTAATATCTTCTTTTTTACTGTTTTCTTCTGAGGGTTAACTTCGTCCTGCATAGAAGACTGGTTTTCTTGGTTTAATTCCTTGGTTAATTTAAAGTGATATGGTAAAAATCAAACTCTTCAAGAGAAAAAAGAATGCATAGATAAACAAAATCTCCATCAAAGTAGTTTTTTTTTTTTTACTAAAAAGATAGATTTGAAAAGTTAGTTTTGCATTTTATTCTAATAATTATTTGATTCGTCTTAAGTTTCAAGTGTTTTTTATTTTATTTTTTAACTTTAAATGAATGTCATTAATTTTAAACTAGAAAACCTTCGCTCTTTCATTTATTTTAAAAGATATTAAAAAAGTTACTTTTTATTACTACTTGCTAAAGATAAGATTTTTTTTTCCTCCAGTATGAATACATTTTTGTAAAGAATTCTCTTATCAATTAATTTAGTTTTTTTTTAAAAAAAAAAAAAATCTTATTAATCATTCATTCTTATAAGTTTGTAAATTTTAAGTGCCTTTGGTGTTATCAATATAAATTTTAAATAGAATCATATATTTATAAAATATATATATATTAAACGAATTTTTCTGTCAATGATAATAAATGTATATAATATTTTTATATTATTTAAAACTTATAAATGGTTTTTAGTAAGTTAAGATTATTTTCAAAGGCACGTTGAGTAACTAAGCAATCGGACACCATAGCTAAGGAAAGACACGTAATCGTATTAGTGACAGTTTAACATTACCTATTATTTTTTATATAATTTATTTTAACACCATAATTTTAAATGTGCATCATGTTTTTTAGTTGAGTGACATTTTGAATCGGTTTTTGATATGCAAGATGAGATAATGAAAAAAAAAACAGATTCATATTTACACATATATCTATATATGAACAGTGAATTCACTATAATTAAAAATGTTTTTCCATTAAAAATAATTTTAAGCGATATTAATTACTAGCAGTAATTTTTTTTAAAAAAACCTTAAAATATTAGAATAAAACCAAAAAAAAAGAAAATAGCTATTAATAAAATTTTACGTAAAAAAGGAAAAAAACCCGGATTAGAGATAAGCTTTATCCCTGATACTGATGTGCTATATTTTGTGTTACATTTTCCGAGATAACGTGCATTAAATCCTTGAAGTTACATTAATAAAATAGAAAACACAACAATAATTTAAACTATTATTTTATTTATAAAAGAAAAAAGAATGCTAAATAATATTAATGAATCTAAATAAGATAATTATTATGTTATCAATGTGAAATAATAACAGTAATAGTGGTAATAAGAGTAGTGACTTCTTTATGAGAGAATTTACATATATCTTTATTCCATTTACTGATAGATCTTTATGCAAGAATTCACGATAACAATCATTATCAATTTGTATCCACTCTTTTGATTTATAATAAACTACTTGCTACTACAATCTTACTTTTTTATAAAAAAATATCTGCCATTTTTCAAGATGGCAGTCAAAATTTTTTGAAAGATTAATGACATCATAGAATAGTAACTTTATTAAAGCTATACCTTCTGAAAGTAAAATGGTAACATTGGTACTAAAAATGTACAGAAGAGTTTACTCATTATACAATATACAATATTGTTTTGATTATACAATTAAAATATGATTAATGCACTTCATTTCATTTTTATCCAATGACTTTAAAAAATATTCAGTGCTTTCATTTTTGACATATTCAAAATAAAGAAGATTTTCATCTTTAAGAACTACAAAATTAGAAAAAACCATTGGTTTCATTCAGCACAATAAATAGCATATTTTGATCATGTACAACAATAAAGTTAGTTATAAAATGTGTAGATTCGCTAATTTATATTCATTCAATTACTTTTCTGGATTCAAATTTTTATAAAACATTTTTTCTTGAGGCAAAAATATTGCACTTTTAATAGTAATAATAATAAATAGTTTTGAAAAAAAAAATGATTTCAAACACTGTGCAGTTAATAATCAACTTTATATAGTGAAAGTATACTAAATGTAAGTTTAAAATACCATTTAATTTTTCAGTTTTACATCAATAATCTTTAAATTTGTGATATAATAATAGTTTTATCATAAATATAGATTGGCAAAATAAAAAGAAAGTATGTACTCATTTACATACCTTAATAAAATTATAGCAATCAACTATATATAAACTAAAAAAAATATGTGATTTTTTTAAAAAAATTAATAAGTGAACATAATGCACATGAAGAATAAATTTTAAAGACAATGAAGCCAATTAGTCAAGGTTTTAATCGGTTAATAAATTTAGATGATAATCAACCCTTAAACTAGCAAAAATCTCAACCTAGAGTCAAGGCAACCTCCTTTAACAATAAAGAATCTGGAAGTTATAATTGACTATTAATTAGTCTGCTTTCAGAACAGGTTATATTTGCCTGATTAATAAAGTTTGTTAAAATTTCTTTGCATTATTAATCTCACACTTCTTGGTCAAGTTACAATCTTTAGGTTCTATATAAATATGTCAGATCATAGATAAAGGTGTTACCAACCTTTATTGTTAAAGGAGGTTGCTGTGACTCTAGGTTGAGATTGTTGATAGTTTAAGGATTGATTGTTATCATTTAAATTTTAAAGTATACATTGTGTTAAATAAAATTTTTTATTTAATTTTAAAATATGCATTGTGATTAGTTTTTTTTCTTATGCTTTATTTTAATTCAATGAATCATGATTCATGAAATATCATTCTGTGGTTATATATATATATATAAGAAGCAAAATAATGATTGGCAATGGAAAGATTATTTGTTTTTAAATATTATATTTATCCACAGATTAGTATTTTTTTAATAATATGCTAAGTAAAATATTTATTCAACAATTAACACATTTTTCAATTTAAGCCGTATTTTTTTAATCAATTTTTTTTATATTTTAAATTTGAAGTAACAAATTATTTTTCCTCCATAAGAACTCATTACAATTGTTTATTTTTATGTGAGATTTCACTTTACAAGGCATTTTAGGGATCAATTGCCATTACTAACTAGAAAAAATGAGCATTACAAATCAATAACATGAAATCTGGAATTTAAAATAAATTATTTTGAAAAACTAAGAATAAACTAAAAAGTAGATTACAGCAGAATTACAGTGACAAAAATTTAACAATTTACAAATACAAAATTAATTAGGAACAAAATTAATGTAAACATTTTATACTTTATTAATAATTACAAAGAAACAATAGTATTGTTATAGTATGTAATCTACTTTAAGATTCATAATCTACACACTAGATGTCAGGTTAGGAAAAAAAGCACTGAAGAAGTTAATCCATAAAAAATTAAATGTGCAATCCATATTTATTTGTACTTAAAAAAATGCAAAATAATAAAAAAAAAATCCATATTAATTTGAATGATGAAAACAAGTGTGGTAAATTACACTCACACAGTAAAATTGGCAAGTAGGTTTTATTAGCAATTTCAAATGAACTGATTTTTTTAAACTAATGAATTTTCCCAATTTATAATTGGAATAGCAATTAAGAGACTTATTTTTTTTCTAATGGCATAAAAAATAAAGTTCTTTATTGAAATTATTAAAAAAAAAGTTAAATTAATAATAAAAAACTAACATTTTTAAAAAGAAAAGCAGCTGCAAGTTTCACATTTGTGATCTTAAAAATTATATTTCAAAAATTTATTGCCTTCATTTTGATCTTAGTACTAATTACTTTTTTTGTTTTTCATTATTTTGGGAATATATATGTATATTGAAGCAGTCAATCCTAATTAATGATTGAGCTTCATAGTCCTTCATACTCACCAAATTATTAACCCATGTTTGAACCTTATGTTTCATCGTGCTCCCATACTTATGTATATTTATTTTATGTATATGTTTGAGATGTGAAACTAAAAAAAGTTTTAAAATTTAGCTTTTAATATTTTTTGACTATTAGTTATTAATAATTCTTTTTATTAAAATCAAAATATATTAGATGCAGCTCAAATATATATATATATATATATATATATATATATATATATAGTAATAATAAAAAGTCAGATGTCACATGATTTATATATAGCTTGCATTTACCAATATGTAAAATTAAGAGCATGCTAATGAGCTCTAAACAAGCTTTTTTTATTATGATAAATGTTACTACAAGAGAAGGCATTCAAATCATCTTTATCTTAGATTGTCCCCAACCTATGGGTCTCTTCAGTGAGGAGTTGGGACACTAGATTCAAAAAACCAACTCAAGCATAGCATTTATCTAAAAGGTAATTGGTTTTTTGAATCTAGTGTCCCAACCCCTCATTGAAGAGACCCATAGGACGAAACTGGTCTGGGGATGAGGACAATCTAAGATAAAGATGATTTGAATGCCTTCTCTTGTAGTAGCATTTATCATAATAAAAATAATAAAAAAAGCTTGTTTAGAGCTCATTAGCATGCTCTTAATTTTATATAAATATATATTGTAGTGTTTTCGGGAAGTTAACGATCTCAGCTGAAATCACAATTTATTAACTTAAGAGTCGGAGACAGTTTTACTTTCCCAAAGCTAGTTTATTAGTTACACGTTATGTGTTATTATACAAAAAAAATGTCTATGCTTAAGACAACAAAATGTGCGGAAAGAAAAACAGTAACAAAATCAAAAGTATACATATAATTAAAGTCTCTTCAAAGAAAAGTTCTATTACTCACAGCAAATGAAAAATAAGACATTTGGTTCCACATGTGGCTATACGTTACGCGATCTTGGTCTCTCTGTTCTCGTCTTTTTTCCCGTTCTCATAAAACTGGACGTTTCTAGAGTCAACGTCTCCGTATTCTACACCTCCCCTCACTCTAGAACATAGTCCTTCAACCTTTCTGGCAGCCTACGCTCACGGTGACCTCTTGGTGCAGGTTTTCCTTCATCTTGTTGGGTTGGCCCACTGTCAGTGTCATGTATCGGGTTCATAACTTCCAGTACACTATCCATCTGGTCTGGTTCATTTTGTCAAAACTCTTCCTGTGTTATTTGTGGCAATACTTCCTTATCATCTTTAGGTAAGATGTCCCATTGACTGGCATTTCCAACGGTTTCTGGAATATCCGTTCGAGCACATGGAAATCTTCTCCTTAAGTGGTCTATGTGTTTATGGACAGATGGACCATTCTCTAGTCTTATTTGGTAAATTGTCCTTGATTTTGTACTTATGATGGTTCCGGGTAGCCATCTCTTTTTTAGTATATCACGCACCCAGACTGGATCATTTCTTTTGAACCTTTTCATATGTTTATGGGAATCATCTTCGAGTTCTCTCTTAGTTCTTTCCTTTTGGGGTAAAATGGTTGACATGTGTGTGCGACACGTTCTGTTGAATAACAGTTCTGCCGGTGATTTACTATCTTTAGACCTTGGCAAAAAATGTTGGAAGAACATGATTTCCAGCAATGCCTCCTCCATCCTGGTCTTCCTTGTTTTCTTCAGGTCCTTTTTTAAACACTGGACTGCCTTCTCTGCCAAATCATTTGATGCAGGGTGGTATGTTGGTGCAAAAATGTGACATATCCCTCTTTCTGTCAGGAAGTTTTCAAAACTGGTGGAGGTAAAGCTTGTTCCATTATCCGATACCAATATCTCAGAGTATCCATGCATGGTAAACATCTCTTGGAGAGCTCTTTCGGTACATGTTGAGTTTGCTGACCTTACCAAATGGTATTCCACCCAATTGTTGTATGTGTCCACCACCACCAAAACCATTTGTCCCTCTATAGGCCCAGCATAATCAATGTGGATCCGTTCCCAGGGTTTGTTTGGTTCTATCCAAGAGCTCAGTGTTTTTCTTGGCAGGTTTGACTCAGCTTGGCAATTGTGGCACTGTCCCACCATTTCTTCAATCTCTTGGTCAATTCCTGGCCACCACACATATGAACAGGACAAAGCTTTCATTCTCACTATTCCTGGGTGTCCAGCATGGAGTAGTCTTAAGACCTGGGCATGACCTTCCATCAGTATGAATACACAATCTGTCTTGGTGATACACCCATTACAGGTAGAAAGGGTTTGATGGGCATTCCAGATAGCAATATGAAGATAATCAGGATGTTGGCTTGGCCATCCTTCCTTTATCCAATTCCTTATTTGGCAACATCCCGAATCACTAGCTGTCCACTCCGCTATTTTTGCACTATTTACTGTATTGTCCAATTTCACCACTTCCAATAAATTCACTTCCACGAATTCACATGGTCTATCTGCCTTCAGTGGTAGATGCGATAGGCCATCAGCATGAGGTATGTCCTTTCCCGGCTTGTGTATTAGTATAATCGTATGCTGCCAGTATATTAATCCATCTTAGCATTCTCTGGCTGCTATATTCGGGTGTTTTTTTATTCTTACCTAATATGCCTAATAGTGGGTGATAATCGGTGCATAACGTGAAATTTCATCCATAGATGTACTGATGAAATTTCTTTACCGCGAAAATGATAGTGAGGGAGTCTTTGTCTAGCTGGCTGTAGTTAGTTTCTGCGGGTGATAGGGTACAAGAGGCATAGGCTATCGGACGTTCTTGTCCATTTATCAAGTGTGATATGACTGCTCCAACCCCATATTCCGAAGCGTCCACAGTTACTATAACTTCTTGATTCCCTTGGTAATGCATTAACAGATTTTCAGATGACAATAAATCCTTGGTTGCCTGGAAAACAGTTTGGTGTTCAGCCTTCCACTTCCAGCACTGACCCTTGTGTAGTAAGGCATAAAGGGGTTTTTGATGATGTGCCTTTCCCTTCAAAAAGGTTTCGTAGAAGGTTAGCATTCCCAGAAATGCTTGTAAGTCTTTTACATTTCTTGGTACTGGAGCATTTTTTATCACAGCGACCTTCTCAGGATTAGGACATTTTTCCAATTTGATCAATAATATGTCCCAGGAACTTTATTTCTCTCATGGACCAAATGCTCTTACTGGTATTTATCCTGATTCCCACTTTTTCCAATCTGTTGCATATGGCAAGCACGCATTCCTTCAGTTCAGTTTCTGATTTAGCATAAATCAGTAGGTCATCCAGGTAGGGGATCACTCCCTCCATATTCTGTGTCATTTGATCTATTTTAGCTTGGAATATATTGGGGGCTGTCATGATTCCATATGGTAGCTTATTGCACTGGAAAAGACCAACATGAGTACAGAGAGTTAGTATTTTTGCTGACCTCTCTGTGACTGGGATTTGATGAAAAGCTGATCTCAAATCTATCTTAGAGAAAACTGCAGCTTCCTGGAGTGATGCCACTATTTCTATGACATTTGGGACTGGATACGCACTTTTTTTTAGGTATTGATTTACAGTAAACCTATAGTCCCCACAGATCTGTAAACTCCCGTCTGGCTTTGTGACTATCACAATTGGAGTGGCCCAATCTGAACTTTCCACTGGCAACAACACTCCTTCCTTTACCAGGGATGCCAGACTTTCTTCAACCTTTGCTCTTAGTGCGAATGGAACCTTCCTGGGTTTGCTTGCTACCGGTTGAGCCTCATCGATAAGTTCTATGTCCACTGTGTCTATCTTCAGCATTTCTATTTTTTCCTCAAATATCCTTGGAAATTTCTGTCACACTAACATTTTCTAACTTTACAGTTTTAATCACTTGTATGGATATGCCCAGTCGGCGGAACCAGTTTTGGCCCAGTAAGGGTTTTATGTTCTTTTTAACTATGTACAAGGGCAAAATTTTGCTTTTATTATTTAATTTCACTGGGACCGAAATTTTTTCACAAATTTGGATGTTGTTTCCATTTACATCAGTGGTGATAACATTAGTCTTATCCAAATTTAGTTTCGACTTGGATATGCTGTTAATTTTTTCCCAGACTTTTATTGACAGGATGGATAGCCCTGCCCCACTGTCTATCTCCATCGTCACTTTTACATTTATTATTTTGACATCCAGAACTATTTGTTTGCTCAGGTTTGTCTCACATTTCTTTATTTCTGCCCTCCTTGTCACTTCCATTCTCTTATCACTTCTGTATTGGTTTCCATCCCTGTTTCTGCAAACGATCGCCATATGGCCCTTAATGCCACATGTTCGGCATTTCAAAGTTCTATTCGTACATGTCCTTTTCATGTGTCCTTTCATACCACAACAATAACAGCTAAAAGACTCTCTCGATGTCTGTGGTTGTGTTTCCATTGGTTCTAGTTTATGTACATCTGTCGTATAATTTTTTTCTTGGATTCCTTCTCGAAATTCCTTTGCATTAGTCACTAGTGTCTCGTGAGCCACACATTTCGCAATTGCTGCATTATAATCAATCTCTGTTTCACTGAGTAGTTGTTTTCTCAGATTGTAGTCCGTCATGCCATATAGGAACTGATCTAGGAGCATGTCATCTATATGTGAGAATGCACAGTCTCATGCTAATATCCACAATGTGAGGTTATATTCCGAATAACTTTCATGTGTGTTCTGTTTTCTCATTCTGAATCTCAAACGAGCGACTTTTTGTAATTGCTGTTTGAAAATAATTTATGAGTTTTTCAACTAATAGCTTATATGGTAGTTGCTCCGGAGTTTCGTTCTCGGCCAACTGTTTAGCAATCTGAACTGCGTCTATTCTGGCAAAATACAATAATGTCGAGATTTTCGTTTCGTCATCTTCGACTTTATTTAATCTCATATATCTTTCTATTTGTTTGATGTAGAGGGTCCATCCTGCTGGGTTTCCAATTTCAAAATCTCTTAATACGTGTGAGGGTACTGCCATTTTTATATCTATTCTTTTTCCAAATCATGCACAAAAAAACAATCTCCGATCTAACATCCTGTCGACTGCACCATCTGTAGTGTTTTCAGGAAGTTAACGATCTCAGCCGAAATCACAATTTATTAACTTAAGAGTCGGAGACAGTTTTACTTTCCAAAAGCTAGTTTATTAGTTACATGTTATGTGTTATTATACAAAAAAAATGTCTATGCTTAAGACAACAAAATGTGCGGAAAGAAAAACAGTAACAAAATCAAAAGTATACATATAATTAAAGTCTCTTCAAAGAAAAGTTCTATTACTCACGGCAAATGAAAAATAAGACATTTGGCTCCACGTGTGGCTATACATTACGCCATCTTGGTCTCTCTGTTCTTGTCTTTTTTCCCATTCTCGTAAAACTGGACGTTTCTAGAGTCAACGTCTCCGTATTCTACATATATATATAACAGTAGCAATTACTAACATAATATTAATTTTACAATTTTTTTTTTTAATTTTGTAAAAAAATAACTTTTCATTTTAAATTCTTTTAAAAACTACTTTTCTTTTAAAAATCCAAGATGGAGTATGCAACTGTTAATTGTCCAAAAATAATTAAAAGGGTGGAAATTTTACATTGTCTAATTTTGGGAAAGAATGTTTAATTAAAATGTACTCAAAGTAAAAAGGGAAATCAAATTAAGAACTTATACTTTTGCCATTAACATTTTATCAAATCTATTTCTAATCTGGAAATAGATTTGAATATATTTTTGGACAAATTATCTAACGGTTGCATCTCCAAAACAATAGGTGATGTAAATGAAATTAAAAAAAGGAATACTAAAAGCATTCCTCAAATACCTGAGGCCAATTTTTGACCACCAAGAAGAACTAGTTTGTAGAAAAGCTGTTGCCAAAAAGGACTCCATGCTATTTTTTTCCCAAATGTTTAACAAGTAAAAAACTAATCACCTTTATTGCCTTTTGCTGGTCATTCTCTTGCCGCTAAGAATCATCTCACTGTTGCCCCAAAATTTAGTAGAAAATATGATCTAAGAATGAAGGAATGCCTAATGGAAGCTTGCTATTGCATTGGAAATTGTTCAATCCTGTTAATTTTGCCATGCTGGAGCCAAACTGTCAAAAATGGACTCTTTAATATAGCAAGGGAATTAAGCTAAGAACCACCTATGAAATTTACATTTAATTCCTTCTAAACTAATCTCAACCTCAGATATCCAGATTTCATTTTCAAATTGTTAAGTTAAAGGTTTTTTTATTAACTGTTAATGTAAATTTGCTCTTATATTAATAATTTTTCTTTTAAATGTAAAGTCTATCATATGCTCTTATTTCTTTAATCTTGGTGCAGTTCATTTCTTAATTTTAAACTATGTGTTATTTTATTATTTTTAAGTTGCCAATCTAAACAATCTTGTGAGTGTAATGTATAAAGTTATTTTCCCTATCTAGTTGACCTCCATAGATTGAGGTTATTAAACCCCCCTCTTTAGTTAGATCTAAATACACTCTTAATATGCTCACCAGATTGCTTTTCCAAGTTAACCTATTATCATGTCTCTCTGTATATTAAAAGAAAAAAAGTAATAGTTATGTAACTCCATTTAGAATAAAGATATTCTACCCAGAGTAATTTTTAAGTTAATTCACTTAAAAGTTAACGCTCTCCAATATTTTTCTATGTTGCTACTATAATTCTGAAATGATGATTTCTTTTTTTTTTTTTTTGTTTGACTATGTTATACTCTTAATATTTCAAAGACTTGATTATTCTCAAATTATAAAATTCGTGAGGGTGGAATTTTAATCTGTTAAATAGCACGAAAGGGAAGGGGTGTAAATTTTAAAAATCTATTTTGTATAAATTAAATTTTTCCCATATATATTAAGTAGCATAGTGTTAATTGCCTAAATTATAGCATTCGAGTGAGGTTCATGTGTATTGAAATAGTAACTTCCATTTCATGTCATTAAAGACATAGTTTTATGCTGTGTTGCTAATATAGGGCTTCGTTTATTAAATATTACATGCTTCTAGCTTGGAGGGTTGTGATGAGTTCAGACCCAAAGATTTTCTTCACGCCTTATCCCGCAGACAGTTGACCTTCCAAGGATCATTTTCATATAACCGACCCCTCATGTTGGTTACACCAGAGAGTCCTGGGGACCATGCCAAGCCTAATTAAACTTATCTAAGCAGTACCCTAGAAAAGGGACTCTTAGCCACTTCATTTTCTTCATTGGAAGCACAATATCATTTCAGATTCTTCTGCCTTTATATCAGCCCTGCTGCTCTTCCATTATTATTAATTTATTTATTTAATAACCTCATTTAGATGTTGTAATCATAAAATTGTGCTTTTCTCATATATATATTTTCAATAATAGTGAGTAGTTTAGTTAATAATGTTGTTTTCTTCTTATTTTAAACAAATCCCACTATTGCAATGTTTCCTATTCATTTAAGAGTATACATATTTTAGAAAAACAAAGCGTTCTTTTCTTCTTAAATCCGAATTTAAAAGATGGTTAAAATATTATGTTCGCTAAGTAAAGATAATTGATTTAAATGTATATTATTTTATTAAATGTTCACAAATGTTGTCTTCCATGATTAAACCATTTTTAAAATAGTTTGTATAATATGTATAATGACTCCTTGAATGCTCCATAAGTTTGTACATTAATCATCACCTTTCAGATCACCGCTAAAGCGTTAATTTAAAAACATGTAATTTGTTTTGCAACCAAATGATTGGCACCTTAATCTCACCCACCAAATATATCTATTTATGTATAATCTGTTGTTTATCCATAAGAGCATACGAATCATGATAGTGTGACCAAATTCCAATAAATATATAATTAATTTACGGTTTCATTAAATGTCTTATTAAATATTTTAGTATTCAAGCAACTTATGTAGTTCGAATTATCTTCTCTCCACTTCCATACTTTCCAACATATATGTGCGTTCTTTTGTTTAAGTGAGTCCCATTGTCTCTTTTGCTCTGCTAGTAGGCCAGATTTAAAATGAATTCTCATGTGCCATCATTATATGTTATTCATTAGATGTTTAATCTGGAGCTTACGGAATGGGTTCAAATTCAGGTTGGTCCTTGACCTAAATCTCAGGCTTGACTGGGTTTGAAGTACATTTTGTGAGTTCCAGCTCATGTTAGATGGATAAACATGTTTTGACTGGTACAATATATATATATATCGTAATCTTCTCACTACTACAGCACCAAGAAGACAACCCTACAATAAAAATATATACACCCTTATTGAGAGAGGTTTTAACATTGCAAAGTATATAAAATATACTTTATAATGGCATTGCTATTATAGAAACTCTCTAGATGTAATATCATATTACAATCATTAGAAAAATCTTCATAATAAACAATGACTATCATAATAATTTCATTAGAAAAATCTTCATAATAAACAATGACTATCATAATAATTTCATTAGAAAAATCTTCATAATAAACAATGACTATCATAATAATTTCATTAGAAAAATCTTCATAATAAACAATGACTATCATAATAATTTCATTAGAAAAATCTTCATAATAAACAATGACTATCATAATAATTTCATAGCTGAATAATTATCAAAACTATTTATACTTATGATAAACTATAACAGAATAAATCTCAAAGACGCATTTTATGTTGATCAAGTTTATTATTGAACTATCTTATTAATATCTCAGGGATAATGATTATTCTTTAATAAGAATAATAATAATGGTTAACAATTAGACAATTGAATAACAAGAGGGATTTTATTAAAATCCAATTATCTAAATAATAATAAAACTCTTATTTATAGATATTAATAAAAAAACAACTATTTAATAATATCAATAGCTTTAATAATACACCAATAGTAATAAATAAATTACTAATTAATATTAAATTAATAACTGATGAAACACTTTTATTATTTAACCACACATTTATACAAATAATAATGATTAAGCAGGATAATCATTTACTGTTAATCAAATCACTTATTATTGATCAAAATATAATATTTTATAAATCAATCTTTAGACCTACAAATTATTTTTAGCATCACTCCATAATATTTATCTTTCCAAACAAACATCAGAAATTAACTTTTATAGTAATGCAGTAATTAAGACTTAATCATATTAAGAAGCTTTTATTAAACTTTATGATCTTATAATTTTATAAAATTTAAACTAACTTTAAAATACATAAGTGACTTTTAAATAATATGAATTTTTATAATGCTCTGAACACAAAATAATTCTTTGTATTTAAATTTCAGATATTTATCCATATATATAAATTTTAAATAAATTAGCAAGTAAATTTAACATTACTTTTATTAAATTATAAGTAAAAAGTGATTTATCTAGTTTTAATTCTTTATTTGAAGTCTTCTGACAAAACATCCAGTAAATAAATTTTATATGAAAACTTTATTGTGTTATGTACTTGAATTATGATTCTAATTATCTAGTTCAAATCAAAAACATAGATTTATTTACAGCAATTGAATATTTATAACAACATTTTTGATTATACATTCCAATTAAACTATTTTTCAACTTATATTAATATTATAACATTTATACATCAGAATGAAAAATAAATAAATAAATACAATCATCCTTTAATTGGTTTCCTCATATCAATATCATTTGATGAATAACAACAAAAAATAAGCAACTGTTTAATCTTATTAACATTCTGGTTCATATTAAAAAATTAATTCTCATTCATATTTCCATAAAGTTTAGCAATTACATTATTCCAATATTAACATTGACCTCTTTTAAATTTATTCAAATACAATGTAGTATAGATTTATTATTATTATATTAATAATGTTATTATGTACTGAATTATCTTTTATACCTTTATATTGTTTATGCAATATATTTAAGATACTTTAAATAACCACTTGAATCAAGAATATTTATTTTCAATCTCATACATTCATCCATCACACTTGTCAAACATATTTATTTTACAATCTTCATTATAAATGATCTCATACCATCATTATGATAATATCTTAATATTCTCTTTTACAAAAATCTAGGTATATTTGTTTTGCATATGGCCATTTCTTCTGCTTGAAGCAATCATTACCAACTATAGGAAGAAAAACTATAAACTCCTATACAAATTACTTACATACAATGACTACCTATAATGCAGTATCTAAGATACCATTTAGGATAAGAAACTAATTTAACATTACATTATATGAATGGAGGCATCTAACATTTATTCTTCAACCATTATAATCTCAGGTAGTTATTATTATTTCAATGATCTTACCACTAGAATCCTGGCTTTCCTCTGAAGTACTTGCAGAATAGGGTGGTTATCTGTCTTATAAAATCCTCACAAATTTCCTAAGAAAATATGGTCATCCTTTGGATAAAACCCATCACATATAACATTAGTTCTTTAGGATGACACTTCCCTATGCTGGCATTTTAAACTTATCCAGTCTACATTTATAAACTTTCAGCATCAGCATAGATTATATTTCCCATCCAAGTATATAACTTTTATATTCCTAGCCTTTATGAATCTTTAATTATAATAGATCATTTGCTAAAACAAATTACATTTATTAATATGATAAACATCACATGACAACTACTTTACAATATTTGAGATCAATGTTCAATATCATTAAATACTACATACACATTATACCATTCATTATTTATAATATCATACATATCTTATACATTTATATTTTACCTTAAAATTATAGCTTTTTCTTGATTCATAATTATTTATTCTGCACCACAAAAATATATTCTAGTACAATACATGAATTAATCTAATATATATATATATATATATATATACCACTTTTTTAAAAAATAAACAATTATCCTTTTTTTTTTGCATATTAAAATACATAATAAAAATTACCAAAATTTTCAATTACTGTCCTTCAACATTTTGTACATCCATAAAGATAATTTATATAAAACATATACATATAAACATAGGATATACCTTTATTTTTTTTAAAAGTCTTAGAATCTAATATCATTTTAAAATTATGTCAATATTAAAAAACATTAATAAACATATAAATTACTTAATTATTTTCCTTATTGTCCTTAAAAAAATACATATTATAAACACATAATATTAATAAAAAAACAAATTTAGATGGAAAACTTTTTTTTTATGTGTCAAATGTTTTTTTAAAAACTTTCTAAACATTAAACAGTTATCACCTTGACAATAGTCTCTGATTTTAACTTCTCCTGTCATCATTTTCTCTCATTCTCCAACTTGCAAATTCATTGTTTAAAAAGTACAATATTTTAAAGAGAAAAAAAATATCTGCAACTAATAAGTGTTTCTAAAACTCCTTAGTGCTCTTCAGTGTTTATTATAAGATTCTTAACTTGAATTTAGTGAACTTCATATCTTGAAAATATAATTATTTTAAAATACTTCTTTAAATATTATATACTATTTTCAAATCTTGGATACTTTATGGGTACATAACACATAACTAGTTTTTTTTTTTGGTAATAATTACTAAATTTTAACTTTTTATCTGTTTATCTTTTCTTCTCTATTTCTATAAGTCATATTCATTTATATCAATTTGTTCTTGTTTTTAAACTATCTTAATTTATATTCTTCTTTGTTATTATTTATCAAAATAAATAATACCTTTAAAAAAAAAAATTATCATCATGTTTCAGCTCATCTTATGTTATACATATTCTTTAATATAAGTGAGTTATTTTCACATTCCATTTTATCATCATATAAAAATATTAATTATTCTGGCAAATTTATTCATGACTGTTAAAAGTATATATTGTTTATTAAACTATTTGGTTTTAATTTTCTTTCAGCATGCAAATCATTCTATCCAACATAATTCTTTTTAAAAAATAAGATCATAATTACTATTAGATAGCTAACTTAAAGTTCTATAAAGCATTTTAATGAGTCTATTACAACTGTTCTTTTTAAATAAATAAAGGTTCAACAAAAGGTATATAAATAAAGGTTCAACAAAAGGTATAAAACACATTCTTATGCAACCATATTTGTAAATTGGTTGAACTTGCTGATGACCAACTTTCATTTTTTCTTGAGAATAATAATAATGTTCATTTGCACTTTAAGTAGTAACTATGGTTTGACTATAATTTAACATTAAGATAGGATTAGTTCCTAGCAAAGTATTTACTCCATAATCACTTTATAATCCTTTTCAAATGTATTGCATACAATTATCCAGCTTGTTAAAGGTAACTTTTAACTTATTCAAAGTAAAACATGATATTTTTTTTAAATTTTAATGAACTAACAGAAATAGGTTTATTATTTTTGACTGTTTATTTAATTCTCCCTAATTTCATTTGCTCATTCCTTTTTATATTGTAGACAGTATGATGTCAGACTATTAATTAAATCAATTTCATTGGTCATCTACTTTTAATTAACTGAAAGTTCTTGAATAAATTAATTTTGTCTATAATTTATAATAATAATAATAACAAAGTTAATAAAATTAACAAAATATTTAAAAATTTAAATAAGTACATTTAATTACTCTTAAATTAAATATAATTATAAGTTTTACTCTTTATAATAATTACTTATTCAAATTTAAAATACATAATTAAAAGTATATTAAAAGATAAAATTATTACTATTTAAAAATTATAATATTAAATAATTTGGTATTCTTGATTGGAATAAAAAAAATATAATTTCCAACCAAAAAATGAAATACATTTATTCTTGTTAAATAGGATTCTGCATACAGAGTCACTGTAATGAAAATTAAATAAATATTTTTATTATAACTATTAAAAAGTTTGATGAATAATGTACATTTTAATAAATATAATTTAAATATACTTATTACTATTAAATAAAATTATAATTGAAATAAGTATGGCATTGAAAGTATGTATGACTATTGCAAAAGGTGTCTGTCTGTTGGTTAAACTAACAGAATCATATAATTTATATTATATAAATTAAGCTTTTAATAATCTATATAAATTAAAAATTAATATTAATACAATTGTGTACTTTAAAAAATGTAAAATTTTGACCATTATGTGAAATCAAAAATTATTCTTTAAAATAGCTATCAAAGTGAAAGGTTACAATATATATATATATATATATATATATATATATATATATATATATATATATATATATATATATATATATATATATATATATATATATATATAGTAACTT
>JAQFVV010000864.1:0-68646 GCA_028023455.1 Epiperipatus broadwayi
CTGTTCAGACTATTTCATATATGCATCTTACTGATTTTTATAATCGGGAAACTATGTTGAGTTCAGAGGAAACTCTCCAACCCAAACACAAGCTAGAGACTGTATAAAGAGCAGCTATTTATCTTAAACTTAAATTCTGACTTATATAGGTCAATATATAGTATTTAATAAATAAATATGAATGTAACAAGTCTTTAAAAAAATGAAAAGAAGTTAATTGACTGTAGAATTCAAAGTGAATGTGCATTTTATTTCTATATTGCATCTTAGAGGTGGAGAATTAGATATTTGAAGAAAAGAATTTTTAAAGATAAAAAAGAAAATATGGAAAAATCTGAGAGTCTCAACAGATACAATGCGAAGTAAGATAAATGTAGGCAAAGTAAAAGATTATATTTATCATCTCAACTACCCCATACTATGGCTATCAATCAGCAAAAAAACATAGACTATTCTTTCTCACCATGCATGCATTTTACAGATAACCCCTCATCAGTAAGTTAAAGGTATCAAATGCCTCAATCTCCATGCTCATGTTGACAAACCCATACTAAGGCAATGCAGCTCCCACATAAGTTAAAAACGGGTTCCTACCATTTTTAATTCTCTGTGGAAGGTAAGTAATCATTCCACTATTTTCATGTGTCAAAGCATCGGCAAGGAAGTGAACCCACAAACCCAGGACAATTGCTTGTAAGGCAGCTGTGCTGACTACTCAACCACCAATGCTTGACTCAAATTTTTGTTAAATCAATATCACAACCACTGACTAACAAAATACCATCTATCACTAGCAAGTTTTTTTGCATGACCTTCATCCATCAGATGATCTAGAGACAATAAATGTTTTATCTCCTTTTTGTCATAGCAAATACAATATTTAAAAAAAGAAGTATTATAATGGTATTTACTCAGTACATAATTATACAGATTTCTCTGCTGCTTGGCAAGCAGGACTAAGTTTTAAATTAAAGGAGGAAATAACCTTCAAAACATAAAGGTTTTCTTTAGAAAAGTGAAGTGGATGAAACAAATGGATTTGGACATGGATTACAGAAATGAGATGCAAGTGTTTTTGGTTTAGAAAACCTTAGTTAATGGAAATAATTTTCTCATAGTGAGGTTATTATGTTCATGGATTATGTTTAGGTATAAACAATGCAATATATAAAGTTTTCATTTATAAGAAACATTCTGACTAAAAGTGATAAACAGAGAAAAAAACTTAAAAACCAATCAATAAGGAAATCAACCATTGAGAAAGCAAAACAATGATTACATGTTTAGATTTTGATAATTACATTGAAGGTGAGAAATCCTGTTTATGATAAAAAGTAAGAGTATTTTTGGATGTATTTCTGGGGGTATTTGATCATCAATTAAAAGTGATGGGTATTGATGATATAACTTAGTTCTTATATGCACTGGTCAATTTGTTCCAGAATTGGTTTTCTTTTTTACTAAAGCTATCTGGTGATCTATTCCTACTCCTTGAATAATTCTTTAATAGACATGTAAATTCCTAGTCATTTTTACACCTTACTAATTGGTTGACTTCTGGACTTTCACATATTTTTTATCAGATGTATACTTCCTAAATAATTTCATTCTATTGGTTGCAACTGTGAATCAACATGACTGCTAAATGTCACTTAATTGATTGGTGGAATATGTACAAATTAAACCATACCAGAAACTTATAGTTCTTCAAGAGTGATATTATCAAAAGAGAATCTCTATATATTCATGAATAATTTTGAAAATTATTTAAAGAAAGGCACATAAAATGTCATTTAAGATAAAAATAGGCTGTCCTTCAGGCTATTCTATGTTTGAATTGCCTTGTAGATCCCACGTAAGGTATATTATCTGACAATATAGTCAAGGACGCTCCATCAGAATGAAAACCTATTTGAATTCAGTCTTTAGTATTTGCAATCTGCAAGGCATGGAAAAAAAAAATTAAAATGTAGTAGTTGAGAATACAAATTAATATTCTTGGTCTGGTTTCTAAATAAGGATACAAATCATCAAATGGATAATAGAAATACAAATTAAAATTTTATAAATGCAGACCAAATAATCTTTCAAATAGTATCATGAAAAACATAAAGAAAATCTAGAAGGATCGAAGAAGATCTTGATGTAAAAAAAATATTTGTAATGAGAAAGAATGATTAAAAAGACAAACGTGGAGATAAATATACAGTTCCAATCATTTGCATTAAGAGCAGAGCAGCAGACAGATAGTTCAGTATATATTTTATCCTGACTATATAACTCGTGTAGAAAATTTGAATTTTAACAATATAAAACAGACAAAACTCTCCATACATAGTGCCACTGGTGCAAGCTCTAGGAATCAATGGATGCTAGAAGGATGGCACATAAAATCCTATCTAGTGCTTACTTAATCAATATTCCCAGACTAGTTTTTAACTTGTGGTTCTCATCAGCAAGGAGCCTTAGATTTGAGAGCACTGCACCTACCTCTTAGGATCTAATGCAACCCTCCAGCAACCATTGTCCTAATGCAACCCTCCAGCAGCCATTGTCTTGCATCCATTGATTACTCTGGCTTGCATTGAGTGGCATTACTGTATGGAGCATTTCAGCTGTTTTAACAGCTTGAGCAAGCATAAGAAATGTTTATCATGTGATGTTTAGTGGTAGAATAATGGTTATAGTTATTAAAGAACCAAAGGCACCAAAATGTATGGGTACTAAACTGAGTTCAGATCTATATGACTATGTAAGCTAATGAGATTGGATTGAAAATATTATTGTGTTTTCAATTTAAGACTCGTAGTTTTGTAGTTAAATGGAGATAAAAGGTGTTTGATGGAGAGTTACATTAGATCCTAAGATCTATGTGCAGTGCTCTTAGATCCAAGGCTCCTCAATTATGAAAGCCACAAGTTAGAAACTAGTCTGGAGATATTGGTTGAGTAGGAAATAGATAGGGTTTATGCACAAAACTTCTTGCATCCATCGACTATTCTGGCTTGCACTGAGTAACACTATTATATAGAGAGTTTTGCCTGTTTTAGCAGCTTGAGCAAGCATAAGAAATGGTTAATGTAGCAGACTGTATTTAAATCATTGAAGTAGAAACCTATAAAATCAGAAGATGTATAAGTAGTAACAAAAAGTAATCAAACTATTCAGATAAAAAGAGAAGAAAAGAATTGTACATAATGAATAGAAATGAATTTAAAAAATGGATCATGAAAGTTAAAGAGGCAGATAGTTTGTTAAAGCACAATCCAATTTTTAAATTCTTTTTAGATTGGAAGGAAACGAAAATGTCCTCTTTGATAACATTTAAATAATACATTATGAATCTTGCTAGAGCTTACATTAAGCTTTAATACAATCTACATGTATTTATCATCATGATAAAATACAAAGAAAATAAATTATTACAATTCAACACTAGTGTATATTAACAAAGCTTCAACATCGTTAAAATCATAAATTGTAAAAATAAACAATCATTATTACTTGATAACACGTGAAAATATGTTCTTTGATTCCAGCCTTTCAATAATTATTTTAGATTAGATTAAAAATAATTATGTGACGCTAAAATAATTAATTAATATTATTTGAGTACATCGTTTTTATTAAAAATCATAGGAAATAAACACTTCTGCTTCCGCCATTTTGCTTTTGTAATGTCAAAACTGTCAAAAAGTAAAATAAATATGATTTCATAACTTTATTTGTAATCAGGATAAAATTTGTTATGAATGAAATAAATTAAAATTGATTGTAAATTTAATTTATGAATTTAAAATCCTAAAATATTTGGATTTACATAAATTAAATGTACAATTCATTTAAAAACAAGGCAATTAGCAAATTTGTTTGTAATTAACTATGGAAAATAAGCATTTAATTAGATCGGAATGATTAAATGAAATAATATCATGTTTACCAAACAACATTAATCATGTGAAATATTGATTTAATATAAATATAAATGTTGGCTGGTGTCAGTATTTATTTTTCCAGTTCAGTTCTTCAGCTCTTCCAATAATTCATTTTATAAAAATTGCAGACCAGCAAGCTGAAGGTAGAAATCAGAAAAAAGAAAGAATAATTCATTAATATTTGTAGAGTTTGAAGTCAAAATTACTAATATGCCTGATAATTGCTACTGAAGATGAAATTGTAAATATTATTATAATTTGTCTGTATCTCCAAAGTTATGTTATTGTTCAACAAAATGAACAAATATAATCAAAATTTCCCTTTTTGGCATTGCTTCCTCAGACATATAGCCCTGCAGTAAGAATAAAGTATATCTTGTTAAATTTGCTAATTCTTAAAAAAAAAAAAAAAGATATTGCTCATTAAATGATGATTTTTGAAAATAATTGGTCTATCCAGAGTGTAGTGTCTCTGCCAAAATATCCTAAACACAGAAGAAGATAAACATTAAAGAAGATAACAGTAATTGGAAAAATGATATACAACTAAGCAAGACAACCACTTTGAAAGGCAAAAACTACACCAAGAACTCTAATAAAGTCTTGTGCAAAGTGCACGAACTACAAATATAAACTATAGGTAAGAATTCAAATTTTTTATGCCTTCAGATTGTTAATTCTTAATCTTTGTTAAATAAATCAATGTATGATGTGACATGTCTATGAAAACATTATACTATCTTACATATATTTATATGTGTCTTTTTTTTTACAAAAAAAAAAAAGACCATTCAAAGAAGTATAAAGAGATGCATGTTGGGAGTAACAAGAAGTGATCGAAAATGCAATGTATGGGTAAGAGAACAAACGGGTGTTACTGACCTCATTGAAAAAGTTAAAAGACTGAAGTGGAGTTGGGCTGGACATATTGTTAGAAGAGATGATAATAGATGGACAATTGAAATTTTAAACTGGATTCCAAGAGATTGTAAAAGACCCAGAAAGAGACCACATGTGAGATGGGTGGATGGATGAAATAAGAAAGTGTGCAGGGGTGATGTGGAGAAAAGAAGCTAAAGATAGGAAAAGATGGATTGAACTTGGAGAGACCTTCATGCAGAGGATTGATAATGGTTGATGAAGTATTTTATTGTCATATAAATATCTAACTATACTTTGATATTCATTGCGAAATCAGTACGTTGCCCTCTCATATCTCACTACTTCCAGATAGTAAGATAAATTTAAGTGCATATTTAGCCATTTTTTCCTAATAATTTGTGGGAAATATATTTTGTAAGTTTCCAATTACTAATAAAGTCATATTCATCTAAATTGTGCTGTGATAAACATATTTGTTACATAGTAAATCCTGTTATATATTATTAAACTTTTCCTATTCTCTAAAATACATTATTTACTGCTGGATCTTACCTTCTTTATAAATTCATATCTGTCTGGTAAGTTATAATCAAAGAGCGATGCTCTAAACATTTGTTCAAAAGTCTGATCAATGGGTAATGTTGGAAGTATCACCATAAATAATGAAAACAGTCTATCTAAGATGTTGATGTGGTACCTTCTTACACAATTAAGATTGCGTTTAAAAGAATAAAACCTGAACATTATCATAAAGCACTTTTTGTACATATGTATAAATATAGTACAGTCAAACATTAAATATTTATACCATTTATGTTCTCTATTATTTTTACAATGCTTTTTACAACCCACAATTGACAGTTTTGATTGCCCCAGCAATTTTTGAAAATACAAATAGACGTTCTGAAGACGATTGCTGGGACAATTGAAACTGTCAATAGTGGGTTATACAAAGCATTGTAAAAATTAATGAAGAACATAAATGATGTTGATATTATAAGGATGTGGCAATGGAATAAGAAAGATAAAGTTATAATACTTCATTTAATGTATAAATTGTTTCTGGTGAAAGTATAGAGTCCTGATTGTCAAACTGCCACCATTTGTCTGATATAGATGTACTGATCTCAATAAATGCCCCATCATTTGTTTGCTTAATATGGTACTATGTACATAGGTTCACTTCAACTTTATTTGCACACATAAATTGGCATATCAATGTCTGACCATGCATATAACTGAAATAATCTCATGCTTATAAATATTCAGTCACAATATATATATACCGAGATTCATTATTTTTGTGAATTTTATATTTTAATGAATAAATGATCTAATTTAATAAAACATAATAAAATATGTCAGTTTTGTTATTTAGAAAAAAAATCACAATAGCAAAATATAAGAAATTTTAAAAGATTTTTAAACGACAATAAAAACTATAACACTACTAACTTATTTCAATCAAATGTTTTATTAATATACATAAAGTTAATACAATTATAAGGGACTTGACCACGTGTGAAAAAGATAAATGATCTCTAATATATGTTTCATGCTGAACCAGCACTCACCAGATAGTTCAGATCACCATCTCCCATACATATATACAATCAGTGCTCAGTCTTTAAACTGTCTAAGTCTTCAGCCATCCATTTCATTGAAAATCCGAGAATGGAATGCTCAATGAACTTGTTGATGCCAATATTACTGTCACACCCATGTTAACCTTAAATCAATCTAACCCTTCACACATGAATGGCTGAAGAGTTGTAGAGTGTAGAAGATTGAAGCTTGTCCATAAAAGTTTAAAGATTTGATATCTTAATATAAACTGAGCACTGATTATATATATATGTGTGTGTGTGTGTGAGATGGTGATCTGAACCAATTAGTGAGTGCTGTTTAAGCATAAAATAGTAATTTTGGAGATCATTTATCTTTTTCACATACATGTGGTCATGTGTATCAGTTATATAAGATGTAATGGATAGATGTAGGGAGCTTGAATATTTGAGTTCAAGTCCCTTATAATTATATTAAGTTTAGTATAGACAATATACATATATTTAAATATTATAAAGTTAATACAAAAAATACATAATAAAAAATGTTTTAAAAATATATTTATTAGAAAAAATACTAAGTAAGAAATTTAATAAATATCAATATATAAAAATGGTCTCTATCATCACCATCATCATTTTCAATCATTGTCAATCTAATGCAGAATGAAGGTCTCTTCATGCTTAATCAGTTTCTCTGATTCATAGCTTTTCTTCTCCACATTTTTTCAACATACTTTCTTATTTCATTAATCTATATCACATGCAGTCTTTTTCATGATCTTTGAAATGTCTTAAGATCGAGTTTGAAACTCCATTTGTTCATCTAGTATCATCTTTTCTAGAAATACACCCAACTTAACTCCATTTGAGTCTGTTAAGTCTTTGTTCTCTCCCAAGTATTTCGTTTTGATTCCTTTTTCTCTATGGATCTAAAACTTGGGTACTTAACAGAGTAGCAATTCAGAGATTTGAAGCCACTCAACAAAGTATGGAGAAATTTATATTGGGGAATAAATCTTTCTATATATATATATAACAAAACAAATATTTACTACTGTCAATTTATCTTAAACAGTACATACATAGTCAAGCGTTGGTGCGCTTCCCGATCAATGTTTTGACATATAAAAAGCAATAAAATAAAAAAAAAACCAGTATATACGTATGTAACAAATCCAGACTTTGAATGTTATTATCATCTTCATGATCGCTAACTAAAATTAAAACAGAAAATGTCTTTGTTTAACCTTTTCCAATACACTAATATATGCATATCTTCACTTTGATATTTATACTGTATTGAAGCTTTGATTTAAAAGTTTGTTTGTTTGTTTTAAAAAAAAAACAACAAAGAACTTTATTAAGGCTTGTGGGCATGGAAATTGGATAGAGATTTTCAATAGATTGAGGAACATTTGATAACAGGTTAATCATTACTTAAATGAAGAATTATGTATCTGGGGATTGTATGAGGACCCGGATATACTTTATCTGGGAGGGATTTTATTTTATTTAGGTTATCCAATTCGGAGATGTCATGCCTACCGCTGTCCATCCCCCTCACTGGGCATGTCTCATCGAATGAAGCATTATTGTGTAATTTTACCTTAAAATATTCGTAGATTTTTTGCAGCATATAGAGTCCAGTGTAAAGTTCTCCATTTATAGTTACTGATGTGGGAGTAGCCTTATTTCCCTTGGAACCCAACGCCCACCTACTTCTTGTTCAGCTGTGTGTTTGAGCTAAGAAAAAAGTTCTTTATTCATTACCAATGTATTATATCTATCTTATTTTTTATTTTCTGATCGTCTCTTTCTTCACATGCAATGGATATACTGTTTCTGCTGCAAGCACAACTCGTGCAGAAAACAACAACTATACTTGGTAATAAATGTAATTAGATTTTTGTAATTAATAAATAAAATGAACAGTGGGAAGAAAAATGAAAATTTACATTTTTTTCAGTTGATAAAAACAGTTATATGTTTACTTTTCTTCAATTTAATTTACGAGTCAAAAATTATAACAATTTATTTGTTTATAAGACTTATTGCTGAAACAAATAATTTGAAGACTAGTCCGTAGAAGTTATGGTAAATCAGTATTATAAAATACCTCTAGTAAATATTGACAGCTTTATAGGCGTATGTTCTAATAATTAACTTCCCATATGGATATACATTAAATAAAGTTAATTGAGAAAATAATTAGTTTGAGGCTACGTAAATTTTTATCTTCACAGATCATATAAATCTTGCCGTTAATTGTTAGCGATAATAATTTGCTTAGAATGTGTTTTAACAATAATGGCATGGAGTAGATTACATGCAAAGACAATATATATAATAAAAGTTTTGTAATCTTTTATAATTATAATGTTTCAAAGCTATTTTTTAAATTTAAAACTGTATATAATTTTAAAATAATTTAGAAGGCTATTTTATGAATTCAAAATTAAATCATTTTAGGCAGCCCTTTTAGCTAGTTGTAAATGTTAAACTACTCGATTAGTATTCATTCCCATAACTAGCAAAGGAATGTTATTGTTCGAATATTTAATCATGTACAGTCTTAAAATGGTCCAATACCGCTACATTCTTCTTAGAATTACTAATGATCCTATTAAGGTTAACACTCCTGCTGTAACTAATATTATAATTATTTTTACCAGTCTCTTTAATTCTAAACATCACATAATCACTAGATCCAAAGCTCATCACTTATGAAAGCCACAAGTTAGAAACTGGTCTGCAATATTGGATGAGTAGATACTATACAGGGATTTTATGCACGAACCTTCCCGCATCCGTTGATGACTCTGGCTTACGCTGAGTGGCGCTATTGTATGAAGAGTTTTGCCTTTATGCTCTTTAATTCTATGAAGTGCTTTGATACTCACCTCTTATCTTTATAATTTTTATTAACTTCTTTTATTATAGATGAAATTATCAGTACATATAATTTTAAACATGACCCTAGTACCATTGTGTCTATTTAAAAGAATTTTGTACTTGAAAATATTATGGTAATTTTTTAGAATTTTGAAATTTAAGATATTCAGTTAAACTTTTCTGAATCATAAGAAACCTTATTTCTTCTGAATTCACATGGATGTATGACAATTCCAGAAGGAAGTCTATTTTATTCCCAATAAAAAGGAAAATCAGAATCATTATTGTACTCAGTTAAATGTAATATTAAAATAGAATACATATGGCAGTTCTTGAATTCTAAATTCTGATTCTTATTTATTTCTTACTAATTTGGATGATTTGTTTTCTAGTTTGGGCTTTTTATTTTCCTTTGATATATTATTTGTATACTATCAATGTCTTTTGAAAATGATTCATTAATCAATATATTTTTGCTAATAAACCATGTGTAATTTGCATCCACAATGGTATACAATTGAAGTCCATTAATGCTTGATAAAAGTGACCATTTTAAAACAACTTCCATCATTGAACATTTGTGAAGATATGGACATTATAAAGTCTAGATCTAATGTCATCAGCAGATTTGGGTTGTCCAATTCAATTATTAGTAATTTTTACATGGATGATTTCTAACATTTTTGAGACCACAAAGTCACAGAATCTTAGAGGATATTCTTTGATAAGATGGTTTCTTGCCTTTGCATCTAAAACATTGGAGTGAGGATTCCTTTATATATAATTATCAGAAGCAATAAATTCTTTGCTTGAAGAATTGGTGTACAAGATTATACTTTTTTTTTTATTAGACCAGTATGAATAACAACAATTTCTTTTTCCTCTAAAAGGGAATAAAAATTTACATTTTTTTCATATAGTTTTAATAATATTTTTAAATCAGATGTATTACAATTTATATAAAACATTTTGATTAGCCCATTTGATGTAAGAGGCCAATAATCCATAACAAAATTTATCTTATATAATTAATATCATCTATGTTCTTTATTACTTTTTAGTGCTTTTTTAAAACTCAGTATTGATGGTTTCGATTGCCCTAGCAATCTTCTTCAGAATTATAAACACAATAAAAATACATGAACATATAAATGTATCTCACTGTTTAGGAAACACACATTATTCTAATATATATTATTATGTAATTCCAATACTAGATATTTGTTAATGAGATATTGTGAAAAATTTTAACAGATTGTAATTCAAAAATTTCATCAACTGAAGAATTCATAATTAAGATATTAAAATCTATAGTAGTAATTATAAGCATTTTGTTAATATTAAACTTTGAAGGAATTAAGTAATTCATGGCATTGAAAAAATAAACTTGCTACATATTTTAAAGATATATATATATATTGATAATATTAGTCATATTACAACTCATTATCAGAAATAGTTGGTTCTAAATTAAGGAATAGTTCTTTGTTTAATAAAAAATACATATAATTGAATGGACTTTATTGCTTGGGAGTTTATAAAAAATTTTAATACCAGAAATGCCAGAACTGAAATTAATCCGAGGTCTTATGGTCCAAAGTCTGATATTTTACCTCTGCACTAATGATGCAGGGCTGCCTTTCATATTAATCATATATATATAATGCCCAAGGTTAGATAAGTAAATAATGTAAATACATGAAAGCAGTCAACACTTAAACAATATCGATAACAATCTCAATCTGTTGTCAAGAAAAAAGAGGTTACCTTGACAACAGTTTGAGATTGTTATTGACATTGGTATTGTATAAGTGTTGACTACAAATGCCATCTCGGTTCTCTCTCTGATAGAAATTTTCTTCAAATTTAAAAGCATTCTTAATTTTTTTTTAACCAAAAGGAAGGATACTTTTTTTACTGAATTCCAAATATGGTAATGTTAGCCGAGAGGTATCGCAGCCACCAAGCAAGCAAGTAGTTGGTTGCAGACGGTTGTGGGTTCGCGTCCCGGCCGATGCTATGACATATGAAAAAAAAAAAAAGTATTGCTTCCATTTATTGATTACATAAAATTTAATATAGAATTTTTGTACTTATTCTTCTTTATAGGTTTTCTTAATTCTTTTTTCGTAAAAAATTTACAAATTCAAGCATTTATATATTAACTTTTTTGATAAAAATGGCAATGCTAGTGATAATTGAACGTTAGTAAACTGTTGGTTCCAGAATACTTTGTTTTGGACCCACATAAGTATGAATGGAATCAGCTTTTGAATCCAATCCATATAGTGTTTTTTCCATTGTGGTAGGATGGCAGTTCAATATTTGAAATTGCTGAGATATTGTTATTCTCGTAAAAGAAATTTCTAAATTAATTTCACAAAATAATAAGTTATATCAATAGTAGCATGATAGTAATTCAAAGATCTTTTCTTACGCCCTGGTTGACTTATTAAATGTATTATAAATAAATTTGCTATTGTCATTCGAGTATTATTGAAAATATTTTTTTTAATATTATTATATAGCAGCAGAATAAAAACAATATTTTATTACGTTCTTTGCTTCATATTGTATACTCGAATGTAATAAATACATATTGAAGCAATCAATCTTAGCTTAAGATTAAGCTTCATGGGTCTATCTACTAACCTGTGTTTAAACCCTATATCCCATCCCGCTCATGTGCCATTATTGTTATGTTATCCATTAGGTGTTTGATCTGGAGCTTAGAGAGTGGGTTCAAATCCAAGCTGGTCCCTGACCTAAATCTCTGGCTTGACTGGGTTTGAAATACATTTGGTGAGTTCCAGCTCATGTTTGATGGATCAACATGTTTTGACCGGTACAATATATATATATAAACTCTATAATATATATATAGACTTTAGTAATTATAAATTTTATTAAACGCTCACTATTATTTCAGTAATAGTTTTAACAAGGCTGTAAACCTTAGCAATGAGCGTCTGAAAAAATCGTCACTAGGGACCTCTGTAGGTCTTTAAAAAGCATGTGTTTTAAAGACCTACAGAGGTCCCTAGTGACGATTTTTTCAGACGCTCATTGCTAAGGTTTACAGCCTTGTTAAAACTATATAGACTTTAGATAATATGTAAGAATACATTTTACTAGAATGTGTACTCAATTGTCAACAATTATGGTAACAAATATTAACAATATTTGTTGTTTTGCTGAGCCAGGCTTCTAATACCGTGTTTCTTTGTCAATGCAAGACTTCAATGAACATTAGCATATACATTAGCATTGTGCCTTGCTTTGACAAAGATACATTATATCGGAAGCCTGGCTCAGCAAAAAACAGAATAACAAATTTAAAGATTTCTTGTTGACAATTAATTATTTATTATAGTAGAATATATATAAGTGAATAATTCTCAAGGCTAAATGGCTTTGTAAGTAATCATTAAAATCCAGTCAACACTTAGACAATTCCAATATCATTAACAACCAACAATTTCAAACTATTGTCAAGGCAACCTCCTTTTAACAATAAGGATTCCACCTTTATTTTTAAAAGAAAGTTGCCTTGACAACAGTTTGAAATTGTTGATTGTTAATGATATTGGGATTAAATGTTGACTGGCTTTTAATGATATATATATTAGAAACATTATACTTTTGAAATGAACAATTCTGTCAATAAATATTGCATAACTGATCCTTTATCAACAAAATCATTTCATTCTCTGAGTTTTATTGGTAAAAAATATATACTAATGACAGATGATCAGAATCAGAAATGATAAATTCAAATATGAAAATTAAAACTTGTATCATTTTAATATTATAATGCAGTATGTAAGTTAACAAATTGTAAAAAAACAAACACATTTTATTGCCCGTGACTTCTTCTTTAATGAATATATATATATGGAATTCATCTAGTTTAATAGTTTAAATTATTTATTTACAACCAATGAGAAACATTATTAAATCATCAAAAGATGAAGCTTTTATTTAAAACATTTAGTTTAATTTGTATTTTGATTAACAATGAAAAATTGAATTTCTTCTCTCTCTAACCTCAGTGCATGTCACAAAGTTATAAAAATTTTGTAATAATTTCAATTCATAATTATGACATTTATAAATTGCTTTTTAAAATTATTTTATAAATATACATTTTTTTATGTGCATTAATGTATTTTTTAATAAAAAAAAAAAACACTAGAAATTTTTTTTTTTAAGTTTTTATTCTATTGTTAATATTAACAATTTGTTTTATAATACAATTTTCTTTTTTGAAACCAGAAGTTTATTTTGATCTGGATAAACTTATGTTAAATTTTTAATTGCATTTTGCTTTTAGATCATTATTTTTTATGTAAGTTATAATAATAGCTTGAAATGCTGCATTATATTTTCAAATAGATGGGAATACTCACATGGTAATAATAGTCATATTAATTTTAATTAATAAAATTTATATCTGGATTAATATAATGTGGTAATCTTTAGTCTGATGAGTAATTATTGTAATCATTAACATATTTATCTAAAGAGAATATTGTCAAAGATGTGAGTGTGGGAAATTTGGCACTTTTAAATTGAATTATATTAATTTGATATAACTAAACACTGAATAAAGGTAATGGAAATATGTTAGAGCTGATTGATGAGTGCTAGCCAGAAATGCATTTCATTTGTCTTTGTTTATGTTCTTAAATTATGTGTAGTGAAATAAAAAAAATTGAAGCATATCTAAGATATTATACATCGACAGAAAGAGGAATAAATTGACTTGTGCCATGTAACTGTACTTAATAAGCAATAGATATATGCTAATATTTAATTAAGAATGTTTATATCTAGACTAACATGATATCTAGTAATAATCCTTAATGTTTGTATCTGAAAGGAACATTAATAAATGTATAGCTGTACAAATTTGACTTGTACAGATTAAATTAGAACAGCTTAATATATAAATAAATTAACTCTCAGCTGAGATTTCTAATTATGTATTCCCTCCCCCTATTTTAAAATTGATTTTGCCTTAGTCTTTAAATAAAGAAACATTAAGCTTTTTGAATAATATTTCTGTTAGGTAATTTTCACTATAGCAGATCTCATGCAAGGTAAGGGACTGGTTTATATCCACTTTTAACATCTTGTGAAAGGGTGTAATCATAAACATATGATGAAATATATCTGAAAAAGATGTATACTCTCCAGGGTACACATTTCATGCTAAGCCAGCACTCATTAGTTGGCCCAGATTGCAATATCTTATACATATCTTTATCATTTTTCAGTATATATATATATAGAGAGAGAGATAAGCATGCTGGACTAGCACTCATCAGTTGATTCAGAGCATCATCTCCCATATATATATATATATATATGCACACACATAAAATCAGAGCTTAGCTTATATTAAGATAGCAAATCTTCAAACTTTAATGGATATGCTTCAATCTACTCCACCTCCAACTCTTCAACTATCCTTACCATTGAAAATCTGATGATTGAACCTCCAAATCCCTTAAATACACTGCATAAATACGTTCACTATGTGGATAATCACTAGTCTAAAGAATGACTAATAAAAATTATTTAATATACATTAAGCTTTTTCTTGGGTTGATTGTTTCTTCTGTTTCTGTAGCACAATTTCATGGCTGCTGTTGTTTTACTCTTTAAAGTTACATAAATTTGATCATTGTCTACTAATCATAAATTTTAGCTATTTCTATAGCTTAATAGTTCTGGAAAATAAAGAGCAAATAAATTCTTATAAATAGTTTTTTTCTTTTTGTGGTTATTAATACATGCAGTGACTAACGTACATTTTTTCAGCTGTTCGATTACTTTGTGTTATAATGCAGTGTGATAAAATTGTGGACCCGCAGCTACAGTTTTAAAATTTATTCTTAGTTCAACAATGTAAACAGAAATATTTTAAAAAAGGGAATTGCACAACCGGCCATGTGGTGTGTTTAAAGGTGACATGATAATCCAATATATATGTAAAACAATAAAAATAATAAATATAATGGTAATAAACTATTATAAGCAGTCTTTTAATCCACAGAAGTACTTTCGGTTAACTCCTTAACCTCCTTCAACTGCCGTTAATGGCTGTTAAAGCTGGTTAAAGAATTAACCGAAAATACTTCTGTGGATTGAAAGACTATTTATAATAGTTTATTATCATTATAATTAATGGACATTTTATTTGTATATATATATTAAAATTATTATTAAAGATATTTAATTACCAAGATTTTTGAAAATTATTATTAACGATATTTATTTATCAAAGTTTACTTTCTTCCAAAAATTGCAATAACTTTCTTACACTAATTTGTGGATTGGTTTAATTGCAATTGATAGATGGTTGCCTTTCATTCTGCAAATAGCATGCATTAACATGCATAACTAATGTCTCCATGTAGAAACTAGACTTCAGTCTTTTGATAAACTTTTGGTCAAAGGCAGAAAATTATGACATCACACATCAAAGCTATTAATGTGGATTCTGATGGTATTGTGGGGAATACATCATGACTGTACAGCTAAGTGTTCTAGATTGTTAAAATTAAAACTGACTGTATAGTAATACTAACATGATATATCTCAAATATCAGTTGTATATACTATGCAGTAAATTTCTCTTAAATTTCCTCTTTCACATTAGTTCTGATAAAAAGCATACTAAATATTGCCTGTATATCTTTGATTCAAATCATCTGCTGCAAACAACTTCTTTTGAATATATTTTTAAAAGACTTAATCGTCATTATTTGAATAGATCATTATTGTAATATAACGTCCACAAATATTCCAATGCTGCTCTTTCAGATTTTTTTAATACCCTTTTATAAGATATAGGAGATTTCAATTTTCATAATAATATTTGGAGATATGCAATTGATGTTGGATTGTTTCAAACAACATTCTTATTTTTTATAATCTCATGCATGGACAAACATTTCATTCAGAAAAATGGAATATAGAGGCAATTATGTTTTTTTTATTTTGATCCTATAAATGTGTTTCATGATTATCTTCTTTACTAATATTGAATCACCTCCCCCCCCCTACAAAATTAACATAACAAAGTCTTTCTACTATTGAAATTCATATATTTATGGTTGAAAGCCACCCAGTCCTAAAATAGAATTTAAAAATAATTAACCAAAGTAAATATTCTGGATGTTTTGAAAGATATTATATTAACAGAATACAACCCATATCCTTTGGGGATAATAGATTTAAGTAGTTTATCACTATTACTGCTAAAGACATCTTTGCTTGTGAATATAAAAAATAATCATATTCTTTATAGCCAATATTGGACAACTAAAGATCAAGAAAATGTGGCTTTTATTCCTTTAAACTCTGCTTGGTTTGCTACAGTTGGCAGAGCATCCAATTTGCAATGTGGAAGTACCAAGATCGATCCTGGCACTCAAACTTCTTATGAACCTCCAAGCAATGAAGCCATTAGCATTTTTTTTACCTTTCATGTTTTGGCACAGTTGGTAGAATATCCAGTTTTTTTATATCCTGTACGGTTTGATGCAATTGGTAGAGCATCTGACTTGGAATTGGGGGGTTCCAGGATTGATTCTGTTTTCAGATCTGGTGATAATATGAACTTTGAACAATAAAGCTATATGCAAATTGTTTTTTTAAATATTTATGCAAATTGTTTTTTTAAATATTGTATGGTTGTGAAACTTGGACAATAAGGAATAAAATTATGAACATATTGGAAGCCTTTGAGATGTGGACATGGAAAAGATTGGAAAAAATCAATTGGATGAAGAAATAATAAATGAAAAAGTTTTGAAAAGAATAAATGAAAAAGGGTAATCATCTGAAATCTGGGCACGGCCGCTTGGGGCATTGATGCTACAAAATCAATCAAATGTAATGTTACCGGGCTACCATAACTTTTTTTTTATAGAACATGATTTTTTTTTGATTAAACAAATTTTTATTTCATTTATAACATGATTTCTTTTTTATTAAATAAATTTTTATATTAATTTTCGTTTTTTTTTTTAACTTGCCATTTTTCTTTATTCAACAAATTTTGGTAATTTAATTTTGTGTTTATTTTTCTGATTTTAACAACTTTGGACTGTTTCATGATGAAAAAATTTGTTTTAATCCCTCCACCAGAAAAATATAATACAATTATTTGGGACTTGTTTCGACTTTGTTCTACCTTTTTTTTTTTATTGGTTGACTAAATTGTTTTTCTTCTTCTTATTAAATCAAAAGTAACTTTTGTGTTGTTGGTGGTTCAAAAATTGTTTTGAAACCCCCACGCCCATTCTCGGATCAATAATTGTAACAAAAAGTCAATAACTTTTTTAAAAAAAAACAACTTTTTTTCACATTTTACTTTTGTTTGAATTAGCCTTTTTTTGGCTTCTACAATAAACAGCTTTTTGGGGAAAAAAAAGTAAAAAAAAAAATAAAAATATATTATAACATTATTGTTTTATTTTAACAAAAATATAATATTACTATTTGAAAATTATTTTTAATTTTTTGTAAATTTTTTGAGTTTTTCCAATTTTTTTTTTTTTATTAAAAAAAAAATTATCTTTTTAAATTTTAAGAAAAAAAAATGTTTTTTAAAACCCCCCACCCCCCCCCCAAAAAACCAACACAAGAAAAAGGCAACAAACTCTTAATAATTTTTTTTTTTTTTATTTAAACACTATTTTCTAATTTTTTAATTTTATTTGAATTTAATTATAATTTTACTTTTTACAATATACACAATAAACTGCTTTTTTTTGGGGGGGGGCTTTCATACTTTGTTATTATTAACAAAAAGTCAACAAAAATAGTTATTTATTTTAATCCCACTGAAAAAAGATAATCCAAATACTTGTCAATTTCTAACGAAATAAAAAAAAAAGTACACTAACTTTGGACTTTTTGAACTTATTTATTATTTTATTGCTGTAATAAAAACAGTCTGGTACTTGGGAGGACATTATGTGCCTGAAAAAAGGACACAATCTCCCTCACTTTCTGTACTCGGCAATTCTGAAAAGTTGAAAAATTGCACATTCTTCTCAGATCTTTTATTGGTCTCATATATTTTCCACGCTGAAACGTGACTTAGCGCGTGAGCTTTGTTGAAGCATGTTTGAACATACCCTTTGCCCATTTTTTTACATATTAACATTTTTTGAGGGAAGGGTGTTGACCATATAACAATTATTAGTAATTAACAACATGATTTAAATATAAATGACATTACCCTATTATGGAGATTTGAAAAGTTGTACCGACTTGAAATTAAAACACCCTCAAGCGATGCGGTAATCAGCTATGAATAGAACAAATATGCATAAATAGTTTTGAAGCACAAAACAGGCCGTAATATTTTTGTGCAATGTCATGTAAAGTGGCCTGAAATGAATTAATACAATATAAATGTTGTATTAGCTATAAGGCCAGCTGCAGAAATGGCATTTTTATGTATTTTGACACATAAACAATGCCATCAGGTGGATGTGCCCAGATTTCAGATGATTACCGAAAAAAGATTGATTGAGGAAATCAGAAAGAGAAACTGGATTGAACATACATTAAGAAGAAATTGTTGTTTAATGAAAGATGTTTTGGAGAGAATGGTGAGTGGAAGTAAGAAGTAAGGATGGAAAAGATTGATATTATTGAATGATATAAGAGATGAAAAGAGTTATGTGAAATTGAAGAGCTGGACAATAAAGGGAATGGAATGGGAAAAAATGAATGAATTAATGATGTGACTACTCTCTGGGCCTGCCCATGGGACAGAATACTACTGATGATGAATGCTATAACAAAATGTTAAAGACCAGAAAATATAAACTTTATCAAATCTGGTCAAAAACTATCATTCTTATATGCTCTTTCAAAAAAAACTACCATTAGATTGGTAATGTTATATACGCATTTTTGAGAATGAGACTTTACTTTTATATGTATTATTTTTTATTATTTTTACTTTTGTGGGTTTGCTAAATACTTTGTCCAAAGATAGATTGAGTAATTTATCAATGAAGTTACTATGATCATTGATATTTGTTTGCTTTTGACTAATCTTTTTTTAACACAATTTATTCTATCATTTTAATTTTTGGAACCACATTTTGTTTTTACAACTATGGTGAAAACATACAGGTTTCTCAATGGAAATGTAATTCATCATCTTCATCATCAATGATTATCAATCCACTGCAGGATGAAAGTTTCTCCAAGTTTAATCCATCTTCTCTGATCTTTAGTTTTTCTTCTCCACATCACCCCTGTGCACTTTCTTATTCCATCTATCCATCTCACATGTGGTCTCTTTCTGGGTTTTTTACAATCTCTTGGAATCCAGTTTAAGATTTTAATAGTCCATTTATTATCATCTCTTTTAGCAATATGTCCATCCCAACTCCACTTCAGTCTTTTAATTTTTTCAATGAGGTCAGTAATACCTGTTTGTTCTCTTACCCATATATTGTGTTTTCGCACCACCTTGCTGTTAAATTTGGACACTGAATATGTAATGGAGAAAGCTAGATTAAGTAAAGATAAAATGGATCCATAATTGATGAAAGAAACCCCTAAAATGATCTGAATATACTTATTATGAACGTTAAAGAACAGAGTGGAGCAACTGATTTTTTTTGCTATGAAGAATTATATTTGTAATGATAGAGAAACCACAGATGCTTTTAAATTTGATAGTAAAAACTAGATGTCATCCACAGTTTCTGCCTTTTTGGATAATTTATTCATAACACAAAATCTATCAATCAAAAGAGGCATCTCAGATTAACACTTGTATACAAGTATTTTAAGGAAAATCCTTCTACTATCAGGTGATTTTGAGACCTTTTAAAACACCTGAATATTTTCACCAGAAATCGTACTTCCTATTTTACATTTATGTATTGTGATTGCGATTTGTGTGAGTTTAAAGTTTGAATGTATTTACAATTAGTTGTACGTATATATTTATCTATTAATGTGACCTTTTACACATATGATCCAAGATGGCGACTGTTCAGCCACATCATAATGCTGTTCAGAGTTACGATAAGAAGTCTGGAAAAGGTCTATTTTTGAAATATAGCATTTAAATGCTCAAGATATCTACTTCCTCTGATTCTTTATGCCTGTGAAAGTTGAGTGCTGAATACAAAGTGTTGACCGGAAGGCGAACCTGGGCCTGCTGCTTGGAAGGCAGCTATGCTAACCGCTAGGCCACCAACGCTCGACAAAATTTATATACTGTAGTTGTTTGTGAATTTCAATGCAGGAGAACAACTTTTAAGAGATAACGTGAACATCTTCGAAAGTGAACAACTAAAAGTCAATCAGATTAGACTCTGGTTTGAAGCAGAAATGATGTGCCATTCCTTTTCAAAGTGATTAATTGGAAGTATAATGCTTAGAAAGATTAATAGTAAAAGAGAAATGGACAACCAGCCGTGAGAGGGATGGATTCTATCTTTAATGAGCATGCCGCTGCGGAGCTCGATAAATTACATTCTTCACGTGAATGTGTGAAATGTTAATAATGATCTGAAATTTTATATATTGTATCCGCAAAATAAAAATAAAATGTAGTTTCAGGTGCGTATATATATAAGAATTAATATAGATTTCTTTCAGAAATTAGTATTTTGACCTTTTCTAAAAGCAAGTGAAAAACAAACAATTTTTCATTCGTATTAGGCAATAAATTAAAATGTCAGCCTCTGGTCCTTTCTCAATGTCAAGACAATAAATGTTACCGACGTTTAGCTTTTAAAGCTTAACTGTTTCATCGATATAATGGATATGACAATACTTTTAAAATACAATACTGCAATAGCAAACAGCCAATAAAATGTAAAATTATTATTATATTAATGAAAACTCGAAGCTTATTAAAAATAAACAAATTATATAAAAATATTTATAATTTATGCTAGTCGTAGTTTTATTAAATAAAATTCTGCAAAGCTAATTTAAATATCAAATGTTAAGTTTCAATGCAATATACAGCTTAAGGATTTATTTTATAAATGAAACAAAACAATTTTTTTTAAAAAAATGATATTTTTAGATGTCATTTTATATTAAGATCTTTTCTTTTTTAGAAAGTTGATAGTTTCGGAAACATTTTTTTTTTTATATATCTAAAAATATCAGATTAGATTTAATTCTAAAACCATATCATGTTTTCTTTAATATATATATATTGGCTCTAATTATTGCTAAATGCATATATAAGTTGGTGTGAAAATGAAAAAGAATGATAGATTAGATTAATAGAATTAAAATAATTCAGATCTGATAATTTAATGTAGACCGCAATATATATATTTTCATATGTCAAAGCATCGGCCGGGAAGCGAACCCGCTACAACTGTCTGTAAGTAACTGCTTGCTTGCAAGGAAGCTGCGCTGACCTCTCGGCTACCAACGCTTGATAAGACCGCAATATTAATGAATTTTGTTAATAGAAGAATTCAGCTATTTAAGTAAAAATATTATTAGGGCAGTTAAATAAAATATTATTAGGGCAGTTCATAAAAATATAGTACTGAAAAAAATGAAAAGAAGATCAGATTGATTTTGGAAAAAAATGTCGAAGATGTTTTATCGGATTGCCTGAGAGAGCTAGATATAGAGAAACAATTTTAACCAATAAACATTACATGATCACCATTTCTTATGCTTGCTTTAATTGTTGTATTTTGTACCAAAATTAAAGGAAAGTGGTTTAAATTCAATAACGATTTTTTTTTTTTCCAAAAATAGCATATTGTACTGTAAATCCAGAATCCAAGCCATTTTTGAAAAAAAAAAAATCGTTACTGAATTTAAACCACTTTCCTTCAATTTTGGTACAAAATACAAACAATTAAAGCATTCATAAAATATGACTGGGTAATGTTTAATACGTAAAATTGTTTAAAAACATCTAGTTTTTTCAAGTTTAATCCGATAAAACATCTTCGACATTTTTTTTCCAAAATCAATCTGATCTTCTTTTCTATTTTTTTCAGTACTATATTTTTATGAACTGCCCTAATAATATTTTATTTAACTGCCCTAATAATATTTTACTTAAATAGCTGAATTCTTCTATTAACAAAATTCATTAATATTGCGGTCTTGTCAAGCGTTGGTAGCCGAGAGGTCGGCGCAGCCACCTTTGCAAGCAAGCAGTTACTGACAACAGTTGTAGGGGTTCGCTTCCAGGCCGATGCTTTGACATATGAAAATATATATATTGCGTTCTACATTAAATTATCAGATCTGAATTATTTTAATTCTATTAATCTAATCTATCATTCTTTTTCATTTTCAGCACCAACTTATGTATGCATTTAGCAATAATTAGGCCAATTTATATATATATATTGTAAAGAAAACATGATATGGTTTTAGAATTAAATCTAATCCTGATATTTTTAGATATATAAAAAAAAATGTTTCCGAAACTATCAACTTTCTAAAAAAGAAAAGATCTTAATAGGTGACTGACATCTAAAAATATCATTTTTTTAAAAAAATTGTTTTGTTTCATTTATAAAATAAATCCTTAAGCTGTATATTGCATTGAAACTAACATTTGATATTTAAAATTAGCTTTGCAGAATTTTATTTAATAAAACTACGACTACATTAAATTATAAATATTTTTATATAATTTGTTTATTTTTAATAAGCTTCGAGTTTTCATTTTAATATAATAATAATTTTACATTTTGTTGGCTGTTTGCTACTGCATGCCATTTTTAAAAGTATTGTCATATCCAAGTATATCGATGAAACAGTTAAGCTTTAAAAGCTAAACGTCGGTAACATTTATTGTCTTGACATTGAGAAAGGACCAGAGGCTGACATTTTAATTTATTGCCTAATACGAATGAAAAATTGTTTGTTTTTCATTTGCTTTTAGAAAAGGTCAAAATACTAATTTCGAAAGAAATCTATATTAATTCTTATATATATACGCACCTGAAACTACATTTTATTTATTTTGTGGATACAATATATAAAATTTCAGATCATTATTAACATTTCACACATTCACGTGAAGAATGTAATTTATCGAGCTCCGCAGCGGCATGCTCATTAAAGATAGAATCCATCCATCTCACGGCTGGTTATCCATTTCTCTTTTACTATTAATCTTTCTAAGCATTATACTTCCAATTAATCACTTTGAAAAGGAATGGCACATCATTTCTGCTTCAAACCAGAGTCTAATCTGATTGACTTTTAGTTGTTCACTTTCGAAGATGTTCACGTTATCTCTTAAAAGTTGTTCTCCTGCATTGAAATTCACAAACAACTACAGTATATAAATTTTGTCGAGCGTTGGTGGCCTAGCGGTTAGCATAGCTGCCTTCCAAGCAGCAGGCCCAGGTTTGCCTTCCGGTCAACACTTTGTATTCAGCACTCAACTTTCACAGGCATAAAGAATCAGAGGAAGTAGATATCTTGAGCATTTAAATGCTATATTTCAAAAATAGACCTTTTCCAGACTTCTTATCGTAACTCTGAACAGCATTATGATGTGGCTGAACAGTCGCCATCTTGGATCATATGTGTAAAAGGTCACATTAATAGATAAATATATACGTACAACTAATTGTAAATACATTCAAACTTTAAACTCACACAAATCGCAATCACAATACATAAATGTAAAATAGGAAGTACGATTTCTGGTGAAAATATTCAGGTGTTTTAAAAGGTCTCAAAATCACCTGATAGTAGAAGGATTTTCCTTAAAATACTTGTATACAAGTGTTAATCTGAGATGCCTCTTTTGATTGATAGATTTTGTGTTATGAATAAATTATCCAAAAAGGCAGAAACTGTGGATGACATCTAGTTTTTACTATCAAATTTAAAAGCATCTGTGGTTTCTCTATCATTACAAATATAATTCTTCATAGCAAAAAAAAATCAGTTGCTCCACTCTGTTCTTTAACGTTCATAATAAGTATATTCAGATCATTTTAGGGGTTTCTTTCATCAATTATGGATCCATTTTATCTTTTCTTAATCTAGCTTTTTCCATTACATATTCAGTGTCCAAGTTTAACAGCAAGGTGGTGCGAAAACACAATATATGGGTAAGAGAACAAACAGGTATTACTGACCTCATTGAAAAAATTAAAAGACTGAAGTCGAGTTGGGATGGACATATTGCTAAAAGAGATGATAATAAATGGACTATTAAAATCTTAAACTGGATTCCAAGAGATTGTAAAAGACCCAGAAAGAGACCACATGTGACATGGATAGATGGAATAAGAAAGTGCACAGGGGTGATGTGGAGAAGAAAAACTAAAGATCGGAGAAGATGGATTAAACTTGGAGAAACTTTCATCCTGCAGTGGATTGATAATCATTGATGATGAAGATGATGAATTACATTTCCATTGAGAAACCTGTATGTTTTCACCATAGTTGTAAAAACAAAATGTGGTTCCAAAAATTAAGATGATAGAATAAATTGTGTTAAAAAAAAGATTAGTCAATAGCAAACAAATATCAATGATCATAGTAACTTCATTGATGAATTACTCAATCTATCTTTGGACAAAGTATTTAGCAAACCCACAAAAGTAAAAATAATAAAAATAATAAAAAATAATACATATAAAAGTAAAGTCTCATTCTCAAAAATGCATATATAACATTATCAATCTAATGGTAGTTCTTTTTGAAAGAGCATATAAGAATGATAGTTTTTGACCAGATTTGATAAAGTTTATATTTTCTGGTCTTTAACATTTTGTTATAGCATTCATCATCAGTAGTATTCTGTCCCATGGGCAGGCCCAGAGAGTAGTCACATCATCAATTCATCCATTTTTTCCCATTCCATTCCCTTTAAATTGTCCAGCTCTTCAATTTCACATAACTCTTTTCATCTCTTATATCATTCAATAATATCAATCTTTTCCATCCTTACTTCTTACTTCCACTCACCATTCTCTACAAAACATCTTTCATTAAACAACAATTTCTTCTTAATGTATGTTCAATCCAGTTTCTCTTTCTGATTTCCTCAATCAATCTTTTTTTGGTAATCATCTGAAATCTGGGCACAGCCGCCTGATGGTGTTGTTTATGTGTCAAAATACATAAAAATTCCATTTCTGCAGCTGGCCTTATAGCTAATACAACATTTATATTGTATTAATTCATTTGAGGCCACTTTACATGACATTGCACAAAAATATTACGGCCTGTTTTGTGCTTTGAAACTATTTATGCATATTTGTTCTATTCATAGCTGATTACCGCATCGCTTGAGGGTGTTTTAATTTCAAGTTGGTACAACTTTTCAAATCTCCATAATAGAGTAATGTCATTTATATTTAAATCATGTTGTTAATTACTAATAATTGTTATATGGGCAACACCCTTCCCTCAAAAAATGTTAATATGTAAAAAATGGGCAAAGGGTATGTTCAAACATGCTTCAACAAAGCTCACATGCTAAGTCACGTTTCAGCGTGGAAAATATATGAGACCAATAAAAGATCTGAGAAGAATGTGCAATTTTTCAACTTTTCAGAATTGCCGAGTACAGAAAGTGAGGGAGATTGTGTCCTTTTTTCAGGCACATAATGTCCTCCCAAGTACCAGACTGCTTTTATTACAGCAATAAAATAATAAATAAGTTCAAAAAGTCCAAAGTTAGTGTACTTTTTTTTTCATTTCGTTAGAAATTGACAAGTATTTAGATTATCTTTTTTCAGTGGGGTTAAAATAATGACTATTTTTGTTGACTTTTTGTTAATAATAACAGTATGAAAGCCCCCCCCCCCCCAAAAAAAAAGCTGTTTATTGTAGAAGCCAAAAAAAGGCTAATTCAAACAAAAGTAAAATGTGAAAAAAAGTTGTTTTTTTAAAAAAAAGTTATTGACTCTTTGTTACAATTATTGATCCGAGGGTGGGCATGGAGGTTTCAAAACAATTTTTGAACCACCAACAACACAAAAGTTACTTTTGATTTAATAATAAGAAGAAAAACAATTTAGTCAACCAATAAAAAAAAAAAGGTAGAACAAAGTCGAAACAAGTCCCAAATAATTGTATTATATTTTTCTGGCGAGGGATTAAAACAAGTTTTTTCATCATGAAACAGTCCAAAGTTGTTAAAATCAGAAAAATAAACACAAAATTAAATTACCAAAATTTGTTGAATAAAGAAAAATGTCAAATTAAAAAAAAAAAAAAATTAATATAAAAATTTATTTAATAAAAAAGAAATCATGTTATAAATGAAATAAAAATTTGTTTAATCAAAAAAAAATCATGTTCTATAAAAAAAAAAGTTGTGGTAGCCCGGTAACATTACATTTGATTGATTTTGTAGCATCAATGCCCCAAGCGGCCGTGCCCGGATTTCAGATGATTACCCTTTTTCATTTATTCTTTTCAATACTTTTTCATTTATTATTTCTTTATCCAATTGATTTTTTCCATTCTTTTCCATGTCCACATCTCAAAGGCTTCCAATATGTTCATAATTTTATTACTTATTGTCCAAGTCTCACAACCATACAATATTTAAAAAAAACAATTTGCATATAGATTTATTGTTCAAAGTTCATATTATCACCAGATATGCAAACAGAATCAATCCTAGAACCCCCCAATTCCAAGTCAGATGCTCTACCAATTGCACCAAACTGTATAGGATATAAAAAAACTGGATAGTCTACCAACTGTGCCAAAAAATGAAAGGTAAAAAAAATGCTAATGGCTTCATTGCTTGGAGGTTCATAAGAAGTTTGAGTGCCAGGATCGATCTGGGAACCTCCAGATTGCAAATTGGATGCTTTGCCAACTGTAACAAACCAAGCAGAGTTTAAAGGAATAAAAGCCACATTTTCTTGATCTTTAGTTGTCCAATATTGGCTATAAAGAATATGATTATTTTTTATATTCACAAGCAAAGATGTCTTTAGCAGTAATAGTGATAAACTACTTAAATCTATTATCCCCAAAGGATATGGGTTGTATTCTGTTAATATAATATCTTTCAAAACATCCAGAATATTTACTTTGGTTAATTATTTTTAAATTCTATTTTAGGACTGGGTGGCTTTCAACCATAAATATATGAATTTCAACAGTAGAAAGACTTTGTTATGTTAATTTTGTAAGGGGGGGGGGTGATTCAATATTAGTAAAGAAGATAATGATGAAACACGTTTATAGGATCAAAATAAAAAACATAATTGCCTCTATATTCCATTTTTCTGAATGAAATGTTTGTCCATGCATGAGATTATAAAAAATAAGAATGCTGTTTGAAACAATCCAACATCAGTTGCATATCTCCAAATATTATTATGAAAATTGAAATCTCCTATATCTTATAAAAGGGTATAAAAAAATCTGAAAGAGCAGCATTGGAATATTTGTGGACGTTATATTACAATAATGATCTATTCAAATAATGATGATTAAGTCTTTTAAAAATATATTCAAAAGAAGTTTTTTGCAACAGATGATTTGAATCAAAGATATACAGGCAATATTTAGTATGCTTTTTATCAGAACTAATGTGAAAGAGGAAATTTAAGAGAAATTTACTGCATAGTATATACAACTGATATTTGAGATATATCATGTTAGTATTACTATACAGTCAGTTTTAATTTTAACAATCTAGAACACTTAGCTGTACAGTCATGATGTATTCCCCACAATACCATCAGAATCCACATTAATAGCATTGATGTGTGATGTCATAATTTTCTGCCTTTGACCAAAAGTTTATCAAAATACTGAAATCTAGTTTCTACATGGAGACATTAGTTATGCATGTTAATGCATGCTATTTACAGAATGAAAGGCAACCATCTATCAATTGCAATTAAACCAATCCACAAATCAGTGTAAGAAAGTTATTGCAATTTTTGGAGGAAAGTAAACTTTGATAAATAAATATCGTTAATAATAATTTTCAAAAATCTTGGTAAATAAATATCTTTAATAATAATTTTAATATATATATACAAATAAAATGTCCATTAATTATAATGGTAATAAACTATTATAAATAGTCTTTCAATCCACAGAAGTATTTTCGGTTAATTCTTTAACCAGCTTTAACAACCATTAACGGCAGTTGAAGCAGGTTAAGGAGTTAACCGAAAGTACTTCTGTGGATTAAAAGACTGCTTATAATAGTTTATTACCATTATATTTATTATTTTTATTGTTTTACATATATATTGGATTATCATTTCACCTTTAAACACATCACATGGCCGGTTGTGCAATTCCCTTTTTTAAAATATTTCTGTTTACATTGTTGAACTAAGAATAAATTTTAAAACTGTAGCTGCGGGTCCACAATTTTATCACACTGCATTATAACACAAAGTAATCGAACAGCTGAAAAAATGTACGCTAGTCACTGCATGTATTAATAACCACAAAAAGAAAAAAACTATTTATGAGAATTTATTTGCTCTTTATTTTCCAGAACTATTAAGCTATAGAAATAGCTAAAATTTATGATTAGTAGACAATGATCAAATTTATGTAACTTTAACGAGTAAAACAACAGCAGCCATGAAATTGTGCTACAGAAACAGAAGAAACAATCAACCCAAGAAAAAGCTTAATGTATATTAAATAATTTTTATTAGTCATTCTTTAGACTAGTGATTATCCACATAGTGAACGTATTTCTGCAGTGTATTTAAGGGATTTGGAGGTTCAATCATCAGATTTTCAATGGTAAGGATAGTTGAAGAGTTGAAGGTGGAGTAGATTGAAGCATATCCATTAAAGTTTAAAGATTTGCTATCTTAATATAAGCTAAGCTCTGATTTTATGTGTGTGCATATATATATATATATGGGAGATGATGCTCTGAATCAACTGATGAGTGCTAGTTCAGCATGCTTATCTCTATATATACTGAAAAATGATAAAGATATGTATAATATATTGCAATCTGGGCCAACTAATGAGTGCTGGCTTAGCATGAAATGTGTACCCTGGAGAGTATACATCTTTTTCAGATATATTTCATCATATGTTTATGATTACACCCTTTCACAAGATGTTAAAAGTGGATATAAACCAGTCCCTTACCTTGCATGAGATCTGCTATAGTGAAAATTACCTAACAGAAATATTCTTCAAAAAGCTTAATGTTTCTTTATTTAAAGACTAAGGCAAAATCAATTTTAAAATAGGGGGAGGGATACATAATTAGAAATCTCAGCTGAGAGTTAATTTATTTATATATTAAGCTGTTCTAATTTAATCTATACAAGTCAAATTTGTACAGCTATACATTTATTAATGTTCCTTTCAGATACAAACATTAAGGATTATTACTAGATATCATGTTAGTCTAGATATAAACATTCTTAATTAAATATTAGCATATATCTATTGCTTATTAAGTACAGTTACATGGCACAAGTCAATTTATTCCTCTTTCTGTCAATGTATAATATCTTAGATATGCTTCAATTTTTTTTATTTCACTACACATAATTTAAGAACATAAACAAAGACAAATGAAATGCATTTCTGGCTAGCACTCATCAGTCAGCTCTAACATATTTCCATTACCTTTATTCAGTGTTTAGTTATATCAAATTAATATAATTAAATTTAAAAGTGCCAAATTTCCCACACTCACATTTTTGACAATATTCTCTTTAGATAAATAAGTTAATGATTACAATAATTACTCATCAGACTAAAGATTACCACATTATATTAATCCAGATATAAATTTTATTAATTAAAATTAATATGACTATTATTACCATGTGAGTATTCCCATCTATTTGAAAATATAATGCAGCATTTCAAGCTATTATTATAACTTACATAAAAAATAGTGATCTAAAAGCAAAATGCAATTAAAAATTTAACATAAGTTTATCCAGATCAAAATAAACTTCTGGTTTCAAAAAAGAAAATTGTATTATAAAACAAATTGTTAATATTAACAATAGAATAAAAACTTAAAAAAAAAAATTTCTAGTGTTTTTTTTTTTATTAAAAAATACATTAATGCACATAAAAAAATGTATATTTATAAAATAATTTTAAAAAGCTATTTATAAATGTCATAATTATGAATTGAAATTATTACAAAATTTTTATAACTTTGTGACATGCACTGAGGTTAGAGAGAGAAGAAATTCAATTTTTCATTGTTAATCAAAATACAAATTAAACTAAATGTTTTAAATAAAAGCTTCATCTTTTGATGATTTAATAATGTTTCTCATTGGTTGTAAATAAATAATTTAAACTATTAAACTAGATGAATTCCATATATATATATATTCATTAAAGAATAAGTCACGGGCAATAAAATGTGTTTTTTTTTTTACAATCTCTTAACATACATACTGCATTGTAATATTAAAATGATACAAGTTTTAATTTTCATATTTGAATTTATCATTTCTGATTCTGATCATCTGTCATTAGTATATATTTTTTACCAATAAAACTCAGAGAATGAAATGATTTTGTTGATAAAGGATCAGTTATGCAATATTTATTGACAGAATTGTTCATTTCAAAAGTATAATGTTTCTAATATATATATATATATCATTAAAAGCCAGTCAACATTTAATCCCAATATCATTAACAATCAACAATTTCAAACTGTTGTCAAGGCAACGTCATTTTAAAAATAAAGGTGGAATCCCTATTGTTAAAAGGAGGTTGCCTTGACAATAGTTTGAAATTGTTGGTTGTTAATGATATTGGAATTGTCTAAGTGTTGACTGGATTTTAATGATTATTTACAAAGCCATTTAGCCTTGAGAATTATTCACTTATATATATTCTACTATAATAAATAATTAATTGTCAACAAGAAATCTTTAAATTTGTTATTCTGTTTTTTGCTGAGCCAGGCTTCCGATATAATGTATCTTTGTCAAAGCAAGGCACAATGCTAATGTATATGCTAATGTTCATTGAAGTCTTGCATTGACAAAGAAACACGGTATTAGAAGCCTGGCTCAGCAAAACAACAAATATTGTTAATATTTGTTACCATAATTGTAGACAATTGAGTACACATTCTAGTAAAATGTATTCTTACATATTATCTAAAGTCTATATATACAACACCTTTTTAACACATTTTTTAACAATCCTAATTTTTCCCCTTATTTAAATTATATAAATTAAATTTTATTACTAAACTATATATATATTATAGAGTTTATATATATATATATTGTACCGGTCAAAACATGTTGATCCATCAAACATGAGCTGGAACTCACCAAATGTACTTCAAACCCAGTCAAGCCAGAGATTTAGGTCAGGGACCAGCTTGGATTTGAACCCACTCTCTAAGCTCCAGATCAAACACCTAATGGATAACATAACAATGATGGCACATGAGCGGGATGGGATATAGGGTTTAAACACAGGCTAGTAGATAGACCCATGAAGCTTAATCTTAAGCTAAGATTGACTGCTTCAATATGTATTTATTACATTCGAGTATACAATATGAAGCAAAGAACGTAATAAAATATTGTTTTTATTCTGCTGCTATATAATAATATTAAAAAAAATATTTTCAATAATACTCGAATGACAATAGTAAATTTATTTATAATACATTTAATAAGTCAACCAGGGCGTAAGAAAAGATTTTTGAATTACTATCATGCTACTATTGGTATAACTTCTTATTTTGTGAAATTAATTTAGAAATTTCTTTTACGAGAATAACAATATCTCAGCAATTTCAAATATTGAACTGCCATCCTACCACAATGGAAAAAACACTATATGGATTGGATTCAAAAGCTGATTCCATTCATACTTATGTGGGTCCAAGATGTGAGAGTGCGAAAAAATATTGTTAAAACAAAGTATTCTGGAACCAACAGTTTACTAATGTTCAATTATCACTAGCATTGCCATTTTTATCAAAAAAGTTAATATATAAATGCTTGAATTTGTAAATTTTTTACGAAAAAAGAATTAAGAAAACCTATAAAGAAGAATAAGTACAAAAATTCTATATTAAATTTTATGTAATCAATAAATGGAAGCAATACTTTTTTTTTTTTCATATGTCATAGCACGCCGGCGCAACCCACAACCGCTCAACCACACTTCTTGGATACCTCTCGGCTAACATTACCATATTTGGAATTCAGTAAAAAAAGTATCCTTCCTTTTGGTTAAAAAAAATTAAGAATGCTTTTAAATTTGAAGAAAATTTCTATCAGAGAGAGAACCGAGATGGAATTTGTAGTCAACACTTATACAATACCAATGTCAATAACAATCTCAAACTGTTGTCAAGGTAACCTCTTTTTTCTTGACAACAGATTGAGATTGTTATCGATATTGTTTAAGTGTTGACTGCTTTCATGTATTTACATTATTTACTTATCTAACCTTGGGCATTATATATATATGATTAATATGAAAGGCAGCCCTGCATCATTAGTGCAGAGGTAAAATATCAGACTTTGGACCATAAGACCTCGGATTAATTTCAGTTCTGGCATTTCTGGTATTAAAATTTTTTATAAACTCCCAAGCAATAAAGTCCATTCAATTATATGTATTTTTTATTAAACAAAGAACTATTCCTTAATTTAGAACCAACTATTTCTGATAATGAGTTGTAATATGACTAATATTATCAATATATATATGTATATATATCTTTAAAATATGTAGCAAGTTTATTTTTTCAATGCCATGAATTACTTAATTCCTTCAAAGTTTAATATTAACAAAATGCTTATAATTACTACTATAGATTTTAATATCTTAATTATGAATTTTTCAGTTGATGAAATTTTTGAATTACAATCTGTTAAAATTTTTCACAACATCTCATTAACAAATATCTAGTATTGGAATTACATAATAATATATATTAGAATAATGTGTGTTTCCTAAACAGTGAGATACATTTATATGTTCATGTATTTTTATTGTGTTTATAGTTCTGAAGAAGATTGCTAGGGCAATCGAAACCATCAATACTGAGTTTTAAAAAAGCACTAAAAAGTAATAAAGAACATAGATGATATTAATTATATAAGATAAATTTTGTTACGGATTATTGGCCTCTTACATCAAATGGGCTAATCAAAATGTTTTATATAAATTGTAATACATCTGATTTAAAAATATTATTAAAACTATATGAAAAAAATATAAATTTTTATTTCCTTTTAGAGGAATAAGAAATTGTTGTTATTCATACTGGTCTGATAAAAAAAAAAAGTATAATCTTGTACACCAATTTTTCAAGCAAAGAATTTATTGCTTCTGATAATTATATATAAAGGAATCCTCACTCCAATGTTTTAGATGCAAAGGCAAGAACCCATCTTATCAAAGAATATCCTCTAAGACTCTGTGACTTTGTGGTCTCAAAAATGTTAGAAATCATCCATGTAAAAATTACTAATAATTGAATTGGACAACCCAAATCTGCTGATGACATTAGATCTAGACTTTATAATGTCCATATCTTCACAAATGTTCAATGATGGAAGTTGTTTTAAAATGGTCACTTTTATCAAGCATTAATGGACTTCAATGCAAATTACACATGGTTTATTATCAAAAATATATTGATTAATGAATCATTTTCAAAAGACATTGATAGTATACAAATAATATATCAAAGGAAAATAAAAAGCCCAAACTAGAAAACAAATCATCCAAGTTAGTAAGAAATAAATAAGAATCATAATTTAGAATTCAAGAACTGCCATATGTATTCTACTTTAATATTACATTTAACTGAGTACAATAATGATTCTGATTTTCCTTTTTATTGGGAATAAAATAGATTTCCTTCTGGAATTGTCATACATCCATGTGAATTCAGAAGGAATAAGGTTTCTTATGATTCAGAAAAGTTTAACTGAATATCTTAAATTTAAAAATTCTAAAAAATTACCACAATATTTTCAAGTACAAAATTCTTTTAAATAGACACAATGGTACTAGGGTCATGTTTAAAATTATATGTACTGATAATTTCATCTATAATAAAAGAAGTTAATAAAAATTATAAAGATAAGAGGTGAGTATCAAAGCACTTCATAGAATTAAAGAGCATAAAGGCAAAACTCTTCATACAATAGCGCCACTCAGCGTAAGCCAGAGTCATCAACGGATGCGGGAAGGTTCGTGCATAAAATCCCTGTCTAGTATCTACTCATCCAATATTGCAGACCAGTTTCTAATTTGTGGCTTTCATAAGTGATGAGCTTTGGATCTAGTGATTATGTGATGTTTAGAATTAAAGAGACTGGTAAAAATAATTATAATATTAGTTACAGCAGGAGTGTTAACCTTAATAGGATCATTAGTAATTCTAAGAAGAATGTGGCGGTATTGGACCATTTTAAGACTGTACATGATTAAATATTCGAACAATAACATTCCTTTGCTAGTTATGGGAATGAATACTAATCGAGTAGTTTAACATTTACAACTAGCTAAAAGGGCTGCCTAAAATGATTTAATTTTGAATTCATAAAATAGCCTTCTAAATTATTTTAAAATTATATACAGTTTTAAATTTAAAAAAATAGCTTTGAAACATTATAATTATAAAAGATTACAAAACTTTTATTATATATATTGTCTTTGCATGTAATCTATTCCATGCCATTATTGTTAAAACACATTCTAAGCAAATTATTATCGATAACAATTAACGGCAAGATTTATATGATCTGTGAAGATAAAAATTTACGTAGCCTCAAACTAATTATTTTCTCAATTAACTTTATTTAATGTATATTCATATGGGAAGTTAATTATTAGAACATACGCCTATAAAGCTGTCAATATTTACTAAAGGTATTTTATAATACTGATTTACCATAACTTCTACGGACTAGTCTTCAAATTATTTGTTTCAGCAATAAGTCTTATAAACAAATAAATTGTTATAATTTTTGACTCGTAAATTAAATTGAAGAAAAGTAAACATATAACTGTTTTTATCAACTGAAAAAAATGTAAATTTTCATTTACTTCCCACTGTTCATTTTATTTATTAATTACAAAAATCTAATTACATTTATTACCAAGTATAGTTGTTGTTTTCTGCACGAGTTGTGTTTGCAGCAGAAACAGTATATCCATTGCATGTGAAGAAAGAGACGATCAGAAAATAAAAAATAAGATAGATATAATACATTGGTAATGAATAAAGAACATTTTTCTTAGCTCAAACACACAGCTGAACAAGAAGTAGGTGGGCGTTGGGTTCCAAGGGAAATAAGGCTACTCCCACATCAGTAACTATAAATGGAGAACTTTACACTGGACTCTATATGCTGCAAAAAATCTACGAATATTTTAAGGTAAAATTACACAATAATGCTTCATTCGATGAGACAGGCCCAGTGAGGGGGATGGACAGCGGTAGGCATAACATCTCCGAATTGGATAACCTAAATAAAATAAAATCTCTCCCAGATAAAGTATATCCGGATCCTCATACAATCCCCAGATACATAATTCTTCATTTAAGTAATGATTAAACTGTTATCAAATGGTCCTCAATCTATTGAAAATCTCTATCCAATTTCCATGCCCACAAGCCTTAATAAAGTTCTTTGTTGTTTTTTTTTAAAAAACAAACAAACTTTTAAATCAAAGCTTCAATACAGTATAAATATCAAAGTGAAGATATGCATATATTAGTGTATTGGAAAAGGTTAAACAAAGACATTTTCTGTTTTAATTTTAGTTAGCGATCATGAAGATGATAATAACATTCAAAGTCTGGATTTATTACATACGTATATACTGTTTTTTTTATTTTATTGCTTTTTATATGTCAAAACATTGATCGGGAAGCGAACCCGGGCCACCAACGCTTGACTATGTATGTACTGTTTCAGATAAATTGACAGTAGTAAATATTTGTTTTGTTATATATATATATAGAAAGATTTATTTCCCAATATAAATTTCTTCATACTTTGTTGAGTGGCTTCAAATCTCTGAATTGCTACTCTGTTAAGTACCCAAGTTTTAGATCCATAGAGAAAAAGGAATCAAAATGAAATACTTGGGAGAGGACAAAGACTTAACAGACTCAAATGGAGTTAGGTTGGGTGTATTTCTAGAAAAGATGATACTAGATGAACAAATGGAGTTTCAAACTCGATCTTAAGACATTTCAAAGATCATGAAAAAGACTGCATGTGAGATAGATTAATGAAATAAGAAAGTATGTTGAAAGAATGTGGAGAAGAAAAGCTATGAATCAGAGAAACTGATTAAGCATGAAGAGACCTTCATTCTGCATTAGATTGACAATGATTGAAAATGATGATGGTGATGATAGAGACCATTTTTATATATTGATATTTATGGAAATTTCTTACTTAGTATTTTTTCTAATGAATATATTTTTAAAACATTTTTTATTATGTATTTTTTGTATTAACTTTATAATATTTAAATATATGCATATTGTCTATACTAAACTTAATATAATTATAAGGGACTTGAACTCAAACATTCAAGCTCCCTACATCTATCCATTCCATCTTATATAACTGATATACATGACCACATATATGTGAAAAGATAAATGATCTCCAAAATGCCTATTTTATGCTTAAACAGCACTCACTAATTGGTTCAGAACACCATCTCCCACACACATATATAATCAGTGCTCAGTTTATATTAAGATATCAAATCTTTAAACTTTTATGGACAAGCTTCAATCTTCTACACTCTACAACTCTTCATCCATTCATGTGTGAGGGGTTAGATTGATTTAAGGTTAACAAGGGTGTGACAGTAATATTGGCATCAACAAGTTCATTGAGCATTCCATTCTCGGATTTTCAATGAAATGGATGGCTGAAGACTTAGACAGTTTAAAGACTGAGCACTGATTGTATATATGTATGGGAGATGGTGATCTGAAGTAACTGATGAGTGCTGGTTCAGCATGAAACATATATTAGAGATCATTTATCTTTTTCACACGTGGTCAAGTCCCTTATAATTGTATTAACTTTATGTATATTAATAAAACATTTGATTGAAATAAGTTAGTAGTGTTATAGTTTTTATTGTCGTTTAAAAATCTTTTAAAATTTCTTATATTTTGCTATTGTGATTTTTTTTCTAAATAACAAAACTGACATATTTTATTATGTTTTATTAAATTAGATCATTTATTCATTAAAATATAAAATTCACAAAAATAATGAATCTCGATATATATATATTGTGACTGAATATTTATAAGCATGAGATTATTTCAGTTATATGCATGGTCAGACATTGATATGCCAATTTATGTGTGCAAATAAAGTTGAAGTGAACCTATGTACATAGTACCATATTAAGCAAACAAATGATGGGGCATTTATTGAGAGCAGTACATCTATATCAGACAAATGGTGGCAGTTTGACAATCAGGACTCTATACTTTCACGAGAAACAATTTATACATTAAATGAAGTATTATAACTTTATCTTTCTTATTCCATTGCCACATCCATATAATATCAACATCATTTATGTTCTTCATTAATTTTTACAATGCTTTGTATAACCCACTATTGACAGTTTCAATTGTCCCAGCAATCGTCTTCAGAACGTCTATTTGTATTTTCAAAAATTGCTGGGGCAATCAAAACTGTCAATTGTGGGTTGTAAAAAGCATTGTAAAAATAATAGAGAACATAAATGGTATAAATATTTAATGTTTGACTGTGCTATATTTATACATATGTACAAAAAGTGCTTTATGATAATGTTCAGGTTTTATTCTTTTAAACGCAATCTTAATTGTGTAAGAAGGTACCACATCAACATCTTAGATAGACTGTTTTCATTATTTATTGTGATACTTCCAACATTACCCATTGATCAGACTTTTTGATTAACGAACAAATGTTTAGAGCATCGCTCTTTGATTATAACTTACCAGACAGATATGAATTTATAAAGAAGGTAAGATCCAGCAGTATAGAATATATTTTAGAGAATAGGAAAAGTTTAATAATATATAACAGGATTTACTATATAACAAATATGTTTATCACAGCACAATTTAGATGAATATGACTTTATTAGTAATTGGAAACTTACAAAATATATTTCCCACAAATTATTAGGAAAAAATGGCTAAATATGCACTTAAATTTATCTTACTATCTGGAAGTGGTGAGATATGAGAGGGCAACGTACTGATTTCACAATGAATATCAAAGTATAGTTAGATATTTATATGACAATAAAATACTTCATCATCATCAACCATTATCAATCCACTGCATGAAGATCTCTCCAAGTTCAATCCATCTTTTCTCCACATCACCCCTGCACACTTTCTTATTTCATCCATCCACCCATCTCACATGTGGTCTCTTTCTGGGTCTTTTACAATCTCTTGGAATCCAGTTTAAAATTTCAATTGTCCATCTATTATCATCTCTTCTAACAATATGTCCAGCCCAACTCCACTTCAGTCTTTTAATTTTTTCAATGAGGTCAGTAACACCTGTTTGTTCTCTTACCCATACGTTGCATTTTCGATCACTTCTTGTTACTCCCAACATGCATCTCTTTATACTTCTTTGAATGATCTTTTTTTTTTTTGTAAAAAAAAAAGACACTTACATATAAATATATGTAAGATAGTATAATGTTTTCACAGACATGTCACATCATACATTGATTTCTTTAACAAAGATTAAGAATTAACAATCTGAAGGCATAAAAAATTTGAATTCTTACCTATAGTTTATATTTGTAGTTCGTGCACTTTGCACAAGACTTTATTAGAGTTCTTGGTGTAGTTTTTGCCTTTCAAAGTGGTTGTCTTGCTTAGTTGTATATCATTTTTCCAATTACTGTTATCTTCTTTAATGTTTATCTTCTTCTGTGTTTAGGATATTTTGGCAGAGACACTACACTCTGGATAGACCAATTATTTTCAAAAATCATCATTTAATGAGCAATATCTTTTTTTTTTTTTTAAGAATTAGCAAATTTAACAAGATATACTTTATTCTTACTGCAGGGCTATATGTCTGAGAAGCAATCCAAAAAGGAAATTTTGATTATATTTGTTCATTTTGTTGAACAATAACATAACTTTAGAGATACAGACAAATTATAATAATATTTACAATTTCATCTTCAGTAGCAATTATCAGGCATATTAGTAATTTTGACTTCAAACTCTACAAATATTAATGAATTATTCTTTCTTTTTTCTGATTTCTACCTTCAGCTTGCTGGTCTGCAATTTTTATAAAATGAATTATTGGAAGAACTGAAGAATTGAACTGGAAAAATAAATACTGATACCAGCCAACATTTATATTTATATTAAATCAATATTTCACATGATTAATGTTGTTTGGTAAACATGATATTATTTCATTTAATCATTAAGTACTTTAATTAAATGCTTATTTTCCATAGTTAATTACAAACAAATTTGCTAATTGCCTTGTTTTTAAATGAATTGTACATTTAATTTATGTAAATCCAAATATTTTAGGATTTTAAATTCATAAATTAAATTTACAATCAATTTTAATTTATTTCATTCATAACAAATTTTATCCTGATTACAAATAAAGTTATGAAATCATATTTATTTTACTTTTTGACAGTTTTGACATTACAAAAAACAAAATGGCGGAAGCAGAAGTGTTTATTTCCTATGATTTTAATAAAAACGATACACTCAAATAATATTAATTAATTATTTTAGCGTCACATAATTATTTTTAATCTAATCTAAAATAATTATTGAAAGGCTGGAATCAAAGAACATATTTTCACGTGTTATCAAGTAATAATGATTGTTTATTTTTACAATTTATGATTTTAACGATGTTGAAGCTTTGTTAATATACACTAGTGTTGAATTGTAATAATTTATTTTCTTTGTATTTTATCATGATGATAAATACATGTAGATTGTATTAAAGCTTAATGTAAGCTCTAGCAAGATTCATAATGTATTATTTAAATGTTATCAAAGAGACATTTTCGTTTCCCTTCCAATCTAAAAAGAATTTAAAAATTGATTGTGCTTTAACAAACTATTGCCTCTTAACTTTCATGATCCATTTTTAAATTCATTTCTATTCATTATGTATAATTCTTTTCTTCTCTTTTTATCTGAATAGTTTGATTACTTTTTGTTACTACTTATACATCTTCTGATTTTATAGGTTTCTACTTCAATGATTTAAATACAATCTGCTACATTAACCATTTCTTATGCTTGCTCAAGCTGCTAAAACAGGCAAAACTCTCTATATAATAGTGTTACTCAGTGCAAGCCAGAATAGTCGATGGATGCAAGAAGTTTTGTGCATAAAATCCCTATCTATTTCCTACTCAACCAATATCTCCAGACTAGTTTCTAACTTGTGGCTTTCATAATTGAGGAGCCTTGGATCTAAGAGCACTGCACATAGATCTTAGGATCTAATGTAACTCTCCATCAAACACCTTTTATCTCCATTTAACTACAAAACTACGAGTCTTAAATTGAAAACACAATAATATTTTCAATCCAATCTCATTAGCTTATATAGTCATATAGATCTGAACTCAGTTTAGTACCCATACATTTTGGTGCCTTTGGTTCTTTAATAACTATAACCATTATTCTACCACTAAACATCACATGATAACCATTTCTTATGCTTGCTCAAGCTGTTAAAACAGCTGAAATGCTCCATACAGTAATGCCACTCAATGCAAGCCAGAGTAATCAATGGATGCAAGACAATGGCTGCTGAAGGGTTGCATTAGGACAATGGTTTCTGGAGGGTTGCATTAGATCCTAAGAGGTAGGTGCAGTGCTCTCAAATCTAAGGCTCCTTGCTGATGAGAACCACAAGTTAAAAACTAGTCTGGGAATATTGATTAAGTAAGCACTAGATAGGATTTTATGTGCCATCCTTCTAGCATCCATTGATTACTCGAGCTTGCACCGAGTGGCACTATGTATGGAGAGTTTTGTCTGTTTTATATTGTTAGGAATTCAAATTTTCTGAGTTATATAGTCAGGATAAAATATATACTGAACTATCTGTCTGCTGCTCTGCTCTTAATGCAAATGATTGGTACTGTATTTATCTCACGTTTGTCTTTTAATCATTCTTTCTCATTACAAATATTTTTTTTACATCAAGATCTTCTTCGATCCTTCTAGATTTTCTTTATGTTTTTCATGATACTATTTGGAAGATTATTTGGTCTGCATTTATAAAATTTTAATTTGTATTTCTATTATCCATTTGATGATTTGTATCCTTATTTAGAAACCAGACCAAGAATATTAATTTGTATTCTCAACTACTACATTTTAATTTTTTTTTCCATGCCTTGCAGATTGCAAATACTACAGACTGAATTCAAATAGGTTTTCATTCTGATGGAGCGTCATGACTATATTGTCAGATAAATATCTTACGTGGATCTACAAGGCAATTCAAACATAGAATAGCCTGAAGGACAGCCTATTTTTATCTTAAATGACATTTTATTTTACTTTCTTTAAATAATTTTCAAAATTATTCATGAATATATAGAGATTCCTTGATAATATCACTCTTGAAGAACTATAAGTTTCTGGTATGGTTTAATTTGTACATATTCCACCAATCAATTAAGTGACATTTACCAGTCATGTTGATTCACAGTTGCAACCAATAGAATGAAATTATTTAGGAAGTATGCATCTGATAAAAAATATGTTAAAGTCCAGAAGTCAAACAATTAGTAAGGTGTAAAATGACTAGGAATTTATATGTCTATTAAAGAATTATTCAAGGAGTAGGAATAGATCACCAGATAGCTTTAGTAAAAAAGAAAACCAATTCTGGAACAAATTGACCAGTGCATATAAGAACTAAGTTATATCATCAATACCCATCACTTTTAATGATGATCAAATACCCCCAGAAATACATTCAAAAATACTCTTACTTTTTATCATAAACAGGAATTCTCACAGCAATGTAATTATCAAAATCTAAACATGTAATCATTGTTTTGCTTTCTCAATGGTTGATTTCCTTATTGGTTGGTTTTTAAGTTTTTTTCTGTTTATCACTTTTAGACAGAATGTTTCTTATAAATGAAAACTTTATATATTGCATTGTTTATACCTAAACATAATCCATGAACATAATAACCTCACTATGAGAAAATTATTTCCATCAACTAAGGTTTTCTAAACCAAAAAACACTTGCATCTCATTTCTGTAATCCATGTCCAAACGATTTGTTTCATCCACTTCACTTTCTAAAGAAAACCTTTATGTTTTGAAGGTTATTCCTCCTTTAATTTAAACTTAGTCCTGCTTGCAAAGCAGCAGAGAAATCTGTATAATTATGTACTGAGTAAATACCATTATAATACTTCTTTTTAACTATTTATGTGCTATGACAAAAAGGAGATAACACATTTGGTGTCTCTAGATCATCTGATGGATGAAGGTCATGCAAAAAACTTGCTTAGTGATAGATGGTATTTTGTTAGTCAGTGGTTGTGATGTGATAAAACAAAAATTTGAGTCAAGCATTGGTGGTTGAGTAGTCAGCACAGCTGCCTTACAAGCAATTGTCCTGGGTTTGCGGGTTCACTTCCTTGCCGATGCTTTGACACATGAAAAAAAAATTGAAAGTATCTCTATAGTGGAATGATTACTTACCTTCCACAGAGAATTAAAAATGGGTAGGAACCCGTTTTTAACTTATGTGGGAGCTGCATTGCCTAAGTATGGGTTTGTCAACATGGGCATGAAGATTAAGGCATTTGATACCTTTAACTTACTGATGAGGGGTTATCTGTAAAATGCATGCATGGTGAGAAAGAATAGTCTATGTTTTTTTGCTGATTGATAGCCATAGTATGGGGTGGTTGAGATGATAAATATAATCTTTTACTTTGCCTACATTTATCTTACTTCGCATTGTATCTGTTGAGACTCTCAGATTTTTCCATATTTTCTTTTTTATCTTTAAAAATTCTTTTCTTCAAATATCTAATTTTCCACCTCTAAGATGCAATATGAAATAAAAAATACATTCACTTTGAATTCTACAATCAATTAACTTCTTTTCATTTTTTTAAAGACTTGTTACATTCATATTTATTTATTAAATACTATATATTGACCTATATAAGTCAGAATTTAAGTTAAAGATAAATAGCTGCTCTTTATACAGTCTCTAGCTTGTGTTTGGGTTCGAGAGTTTCCTCTGAACTCAACATGGTTTCATTATTATAAAAATCAGTGAGATGCATATGTAAATAGTCTGAACAGGCACTAACCTGTATTCAATGCATCTTAAATTCGCAATAATCAAGCATATTTTGCCAATAGAGGGATCTTCCAAACCACGACACAAGATAGCGACTTTTATAAAGATGAGCGGCCATTTTATCTTTAACATAAATGTCCATTTATATAGGCAAATCTGAAGCATCTTGATTTGGAAGCATGAAGTAGTTGTTTTCTTCACTGTTTAAATCCAATATTTCCTTTACAAATTAACTTACGTGAAATCTTGCGATTTACAGTGAGTTAATAGAATGATCTTAATGTTGGAAATTCTATAAACTGTTGAAGAGTAGTAATTAATTTACAGAGCGCACAAAAAGCTTATATAAATAGTCTAAATAGGCACTAACCTCTGTATTCAATGCACTTTAATATTCGCAATAATCAAGCATATTTTGCCGATAGAGGGATCTTCCAAACCATGATACAAGGTATCAACTTTTATAAAGATAAGAGCGGGCCATCTTATTGTTAACCCAAAAAGGTGAAATTCTTTCTCTTTAAATACTTATTATAAATCAAACATTTTTAAGTAGGGAAGGGATTATTTTTCTTGAATTTTAATTTTTATATATACAGGGGCTCCATTTTTAGAGCAATGGATTTTTTCTCAATCAATGTTTTCAAGATTATCTGTGTTTTTATCTTGACTATCTTTTCTTCAAAATTTACATAATATTGATATGAAATTAGATATATTTCTTCAGAAATTGCATCCATTTTACAACAGAAGTCGGCCTCTACATCACATAAAAATTATTTACATACTCGTAGCCTTTTCTACAATATTTATAGTCATTCATTTGACTAGAGATTATCCACTCAATGAATAATATTTCTGTTATAGTTCTCCTTTCCCTCAGAAGTGGACTGTTCCAGATTCCTTCTTTATCTCATTGAATTAAGCATTGTTTGCTGTTGGCCAATAGGCTGATGTACAGCTAAACACATAGCCAGTGATTAGTATAGGCCAATTAGCAATGATGATCGCTGAATCCGAATGCTCCAGTGAGATCAGGGATCTGGCTACATTGGATGAGTAGGCACAAGATAGAGATTTTATGCACAAATCTTATTGCATCCACTGATTACTCTGTCTTGCACTGAGTGGTACTACTGTATGGAGAGTTTAGCCTCTGTGTAAACAACGTGTGTAAGCGCAAAGCACGGTAATTTATGTGATGTTTAGTGGTTTAATTACAAATATAGTTATGAAATTATATTTATTTTACTTTTCCATACAGTTGGCATTGTAAAAAACAATATTTGAAAGTTGGGAGCAAGGCAGTTTATTTCATAGTTTTTTCCTTTTGATTTTAATATACTCAATATAAATATTATTTAATTAGTTTTACATAATTATTTTAAATCTATCTTAAGATAATTGTCGAAAGATGCGGTCAAGCGTTATTAGCCAAGAGGTCATCGCAACCGCCTTGCAAGCAAGTAGTTGGTTGCAGACGGTTGTGGGTTCACGTCCCGGCTGATGCTATGACGTAGGGGGGGGGGGGAGGATGCGACTCCATAGAAACTATTCTTTGCATTGAAAAACGTTATCGTGATAATTCAGATACTCCTCTTTCATTTGCAATCTTGTTTTATTGTAATTTAATTTCTTTTAAATTTTATATTTAATGAAATAATTTATAACTAACATCAGATATCCTGCTGCCTGGTTTTTAATTACCAGTGTCCTTAAAATATAAAATCATTATAAAATGTTGGTATTATAATAATAACAAATAATCGCCTTACAAAAAAACAATTAGAAAATATTCATTTGTATTTATATATTGGATTATTTTCATCATCTAATATGAGTATTGAATGTCTTTAGAAAAATTTAACTTTATTTAAATATTCCAGCACACAGGTTAGTATATGCACAACATTTCGAGAGGTATTATTTCCCCCTCTTCTTCAGGCGGTGACAGTACTAGCATGGGAATCGAACCTGGACCTTTAGAATCTTGAGTATTGAATTTTTTTGAGCATTACTTTAAAATTCAATACTCAAGAATCTAAGAGTCCAGGTTCGATTCCCATGTTAGTACTGCCACTGGTCAGCCAGCAAATTCTAAAGATGAGAGGAAAATAATACCTCTTGAAACATTGTGCATATTCTAACCTGTGTGCTATTATTAAAAGTTGAATGTATTTGGAATATTTAAATAAAGTCAAATTTTTCTAAAGGCATTCAATACGCATATTAGATGATGGAAATAGTACAATATATAAATACAGCTAATACCATCATCACAAATCTTTAGACAAATGCAGAATATATTCATGTTTATTAATTATGTAAAATGTAATACAATAGTGATTATAAATTTTATCTGATACTTTTAAAAAAAAAACAAAAAAAAAACCCTTTATATATATCATTCACAAGGTGTAGACTCATACAAATATCCATCCATCTATCTCTGTATTATCACCGTATTTATTTATGCAGTATGCCACAGCATCATAACTGATGCCGAGTGATGATTTCAGGTTGGAAATCAAATCGTCATTTACTAAGTACTGTTAACATTTTTTAGAATTCGAACTCAGGAGTCTACGTAATTTTTCAGTGATCGGTGACATCTCAGAAATTAATTAGAGCAAGAAAGAAAATATTAAATTTTTTTTCTAAATATATAAATAAATTCCTCAACTGATATCAAATGTTGATTCTTGAATTATAGAAAATGTGATGTGATTATTCTTGGTAGCACAAGACTAAGTGAAATAGTAAATAAACTTTCAGCGTTGTGACTTCTCTTTAATAAATTCCGTCTTCAGTTTCAAAATCAATTTGGAAATGATGTAAGAGCTATCATTATACCAATCAAAAAACATAAAAGCAAATATTCTAATACATAAAATCAATACGCATAAATTCTATAAAATAAGCATACAAAATTTTATAGCAATTAACTAAAGTACATCAAAGAGCTTATATATATTAAATAACAATTGCTTTGCAAATATGATGTATCTTTACGTAAAATGAGCCATATAACGACAACATAGTTCTAATAAATATAACAGATACAGGAAATTATTTCAATAAATTCTGACCACACATTAAATTTCTAAATATTCAAATGATTTCATTTTAGTAATTAAATAATGCGATGTCTTACACCAGTAAGTTGTATTTTAATAAACAAAGCAAAGCAAAACTACATATAGTAGTGCCATAAACAATTATGTGCTAGTATTGAAGATGTGATCATGTGATGCTTGCTGGTTAAGAAAGAATAGCATTCCAAAATAACGTTTAAATGCTGATTTTGTTTTTAGAAACATAAAAAAAATGTGTTCATTAACATTGTTGATATTTTTGTCATACATCTCTGGAATTTATTTATCTAAAGTGCATATACTGACTATCTTTAATACAAATTTACAATATTTCAATAACTTGGGTAAAATGGTGATTAAAACCATTGCATTTATTCATAGAAAAGTTACCCAGCGCGGTTTTGGCGCAATTAATAAAGTAATTTGGGCAGGATCATTCTGGCCCTCGAACTTCTTATGAACTCCTGCACAATTAATGAAACTGTGGAAGAACAAATATAAACAAAAGTGATTATACAGAATGTTGGTTATTATGCTGGGTTTGTGTCATCTCACTTTGCCTTCAGAAGTGAACTAGTCCAGATTCTTTCCGGATCGAGCATTCATTGCTGCTAATCAATGAGTAAACAGATAGATAAAAATCAACCAATAGTTAGCATGGGCCAATAGGTAGTGATGCTGTCTGAATCTGATTGCTTTCAGTGAGGTAGGGAATCTGCAATAAATAATCAGCCTTTTGGGAGATAAGGCAGAGAATGTCTGACTGACCTAAGTGATGGTATGCATTCTCCATTGAAACCACTGCTACCTGTGACCGTTTCTATTATAGCTATCATGCTATCAGTGCTACACAGTGAGGCAAGTCCACTATAGGACTGGAAGCTGCTAAGACAAGAGTCGACTTGAAGCAAACTGTCTGGTACAGCCGGAAGTGTCATTTGGACAAACTCACAAGATAGGCTGATACATACAGCTGGAGCGTCACATAATCACCAGACAAAACTTTCTATACGTATTGCCATCAGTGCAAGCCAGAGTAATTAATGAATGCCAGAAGGCTTGTGCTTAAAATCATCTAGAGCCTACTCATCCAAAATCCCCAGACTAGTTTCTGACTTGTGGCTTTCATCAGTGAGGAGCCTTGGATCTGAGAGCATTGCATCTAGATCTTAGGATCTAAGGCAACCCTTCAGTAGCCACTTTACTTAATTACAAAAGTATGAGACTTAATGCTTTCCTATATTAAAAAATGCATTTGGCTTTATTACTCAGGTGATGTGAGGTGATGCACTGCAACTTCTCCTTATTCAGAATCAGGAATCTCTCAGTCAATAAGCCCAAAGAAACCTGTTAGCCACTTTATCTTCCATTTCAATTTCCTATCCTAAGTTTTTTCCCCAATTCTTCTCTATCCTGCTCCATCACATTTCCCCAACATAATCTTTGTTAACTACATGGCCTTTACATTTAAATCCAATTTATCTGTTCCCAAACTGTTGTGTTTGGTCTAACACCTAAAGTTTAATTAATATGATTTATTAGGATTAAATATATTTTCATAATATACAATCAATGAATATACTGTCGTGTATGTAATCTCAATTAATGCAGAGCTGGTCGTACCTGAAAGACATGACTCACTTCCAGCTGTATAAAAACAGACAAAACTCTCTATACATATTACCACTCAGTGCAAGCCAAAGTAATCAATGGATTCCAGAAGGCTTGTGAATAAAATCCCCATCTAGGGTCTACTCATCCAAAATTCCCAGACTAGTGTCTGGCTTGTGGCCTTTGTCAGCAAGGAACCTGGGATCTGAGAGCACTGCACCTAGATCTTAGGATCTAATGCAACCCTCCAGCAGCCACCTTTTATCTCTACTTAACTACAAAACTATGAGACTTAAATTGAAAACACTATAATATTTTCAATCCAAGTTCATCAGATTATATAGTGATATAGGTCTGAACTCAGTTCAGTACCTATACATTTTGGTGTCTTTGGTTCTTTAATAACCATAGCCACCACTATCCTATTAGGAAGGATTGGTTTTAAGCCATTAAACATCACATGATCACCATTTATTATGCTTGCTTTTGTGTCTACTCATCCAAAATCCCAGACTATATGTATTGCACTCAGTGCAAGCCAGAGTAATCAATGGATACCAGAAGGCTTGTGCATTAAAATCCCCATCTAGTGCCTACTCATCTAAAATTCCCAGACTAGTGTCTGGTTTGTGGCCTTCGTCAATGAGGAGCCTCGGATCTGAGAGCTGCACTTAGATCTTAGGATCGAATGCAACCCTCCAACAGCCACCTTTTATTTCTACTTAACTACAAAACTATGAGACTTAAATTGAAAACACTATAATATTTTCAATCCAAGTTCATCAGATTATATAGTCATATAGGTCTGAACTCAGTTCAGTATCTATACATTTGGATGTCTTTGGTTTTTTAATAACCATAGCCACTACTATCCTATTAGGCAGGATTGGTTTTAAGCCAATAAACATCACATGATCACCATTTATTATGCTTGCTCTTAACTGTTATTAAAACAAGCAAAACTCTCTATACGTATTGGATGCCAGAAGGCTTGTGCATAAAATTCCCATCTAGTTATACTCATCCAAAATCCCAAACTAGTTTCTAGCTTGTGGCCTTGAGTGGCAATACGTATAGAGAGTTTTGCCTGTTTTAATAACAGTTAAATGGTAATCATGTGATGTTTATTGGCTTAAAACCAATCCTGCGTAATAGGATAGTGATGGCTATGGTTATTAAAGAACCAAAGACAGTAAAATGTATAGATACTGAACTGAGTTCAGACCTATATGACTATATAAGCTGATGAGCTTAAATTGAAAATATTATAGTGTTTTCAATTTAAGCAACCACTCCAAGGATTAAATTGTTTTAGCCACCCATTTGATAGTTTCTTACATCTGCCTAGTAAGTTTTTAATCTCATATTCAAAATATTATGGATGATTTAATAAAAAATATTCTTCATAATTTTTTTTTATAATTGTCATAATTTAGTTTTTCATCTCATGTGACATTTTTTTCTTTTGTTTGTTTGCATTTCTGTAAGTATCCTATTTTTAATTATTATTAAACAATTCCAAAATAGAATTTTTTTTTCATGTGTCATAGCATCGGCCGGGATGTGAACTCGCTAATCCAGGACAACTGCTTGTAAGGCAGCTGTGCTGACTTCTCGACCACCAACACTTGACATATTTTTTGTCTATAAGGGTATACTTTAAACCAATAGTTATTATAACAGCTATTATACAAACATTTAAGGCTCATGTGAAAAAGGTTAAAGCTGTTCTCTTTCTTATTATAGACTTCCTGTGCACTTGATAAATAATCAGAATGTTTAAAGCAATAGATAGAATACACAAAAATAATACATGTGAAAATTATAATTTTATTTTCACATTTTTAAATCCATAACATGTACATTAATAAATAATCATGAATACATTTCTGTGTGCTTTATTTTTACTCAGTCATTTTGTAGCAATGTATAAAATCATCATCATTACATGAGATTCTAATTTTCAATATAATCAAGATAAGGTTAAAAAAATATATAAATGGTAATAATTTGTACTTGCTTAGAATATAATTACATGGATATTATTGCCTATAAAAATATATTTAATGACTGTATGCAAGTTTTTCTTCCACACTTTCAAATAAAACCAATAAAATCTACTAAATATAAGTAAGCTCGAAGTCCATTCTAATTTATGATTGCCAATGCTTGGAAGTTTGGAAACAGCTGATGAAGGAGGTTTCTTTGAAACTAGTCCTATGAGTTTTATCATCGGTTAAAAATATATAGGAATCAAGTTCAATCTCATGACTAATACAATTACCATCTAATATTATATAAATGCAATGTATTCATTCTACTTTGAATACTATATCTTGTATTGGAGAGAAAGTATTCATTTATTATTATTAACACTCGCAAAAGCTATGCACAATTAGCTTGAAAGGCTGATATTTGAATGTGAAACAACCTTTTATTGTATAAGTGGATCATAAAATTTTCTTGTACATAAAAAGTATTGTGTTTTTTGATGAAATTTCGATTTGATGGGTATATATGACTAGAAAATAAAAGTTTTCCTAGTAATATTTTTTGTTTTTAAAATGCATGTGTTTGTTTAGTATACAAGAAAAATATATATTTAATTTACTTAAAAAGAAAAGATTAAAATAAATACGGAAACAAAAATAAAAGCAATATATTTATTAATGATAATTTCTGTTTGTTTAAATAAAAATAGGTTTATTTGTTTTCTTTATTCATATATTTAAAAAAAAACATAAAGATACGTTTTCGTGTATAAATGTTTATGGGTGATTGAAAGTTTATATATTTAATAAACATTTATAACATAATATTATATGAAATGTAAATTAATAAACTCAAATTTATATTAATAATAAAAATAGTAAACAAATAGCATACTAATTAAGTTTTGTAAAATATGTCTTTATGAATTTATTTAACAAAATTAGTGCTAATATATAATCTTTTTTTTTTCTAAATATATTGTGTACATTACATGATAATCAAAATTACCTCAAATTCACTACTCAAACAGACTAGCCAAACAGATTACAAGCAGACCTCTCAAGTGTAAAGAACTACAAAATAACAACATATTTAAACTAAATATTACCCATGATTCCATTTACCTCTCATACACCTTTAATATTAAAAGAACTTTTAAATAAGTTAATTGCTTCAGAATCATAAATTTTTAATAATAAAGATTCTTTAATTTTTCTTTTTAAGAATTAAAGAAGCTTTATTATTAAAAATTTATGATTCTGAAGCAATTAACTTATTTAAAAGTTCTTTTAATATTATGAGTAGTTTAACTTTATGCTTGTAATGATTACATGATAATACATCTATAAAATAATATAAGTATAATAGATAAATATTAATAATTTCAAATGTAAACTATTGTATCTTTATTTATATGAATTTAAAAAGAATGGAGAAGTATGGAAGTGTTTATTATTTTTATAAAGATATTACATACGGGACAGAGAAAGGTGAATAACTCTGTGTGTGTAAATTTAAAAAAATCAGATATATTAATCTTTAGCTGAGGTTTAAAGTTTATATCTGTGCTAGAGATAATCTCTAGTTTCAAAAATGATTAGTAATAAAGTGTATTTACCAGAAATGGATGATGTCAAAGTTGTGAGTGGAGGGAGTTTGTCAATAGTAAATGAAAATGTAACAATTTACTCTAGATAAATACTTTGCATATAATAAAGATATATATGAGAGATAATGACCTGGGCCAACTGATGAGTGCTGGTTCAGCATGAAATGCATCTTGGGGGTCATTTGTCTTTTATTGTATCTTTATTTATATGAATTTAAAAAGAATGGAGAAGTATGGAAGTGTTTATTATTTTTATTTTAACAAGATATTTTATTTGCTTTATATATTATTTATATTAATATATTTTCATTTTTGTTAATTAAACTGATTTTCTCTGATCATTAGTAATTAAATTATTACATTCATTTATTTATTGTTTATTCAAATCTTTATTTACATTTCAACTGGTAAAAATTCTGTAAGGAAGTTCCTAAACGTTAAATAATAGTATAAATTAACAAGGTAATTGTGGAGTAAGTAACTTTAATACTGTAGAAAACTTTAAATATTTATTATCTGTTTAAAAACATATTTGAATTCAAATAAAATCCATTTACAATTAAATTAATACATTGCACAGGCTAAAACCTGCACTTATATATGTAATATAGGCAGGATTCGAACTCAGACTTTCACACAACCCACTACTCTCAGAGCCATCTCATATTGCTGATCCACCTGATCACACACATGTTGAAAAGATAAATAATCACCAATATACATATTTCATGCTAAACCAGCAATCATCAGTTGGTCCAGATTACTATCCTCACACACATATATATATATATAATCAGTGCTCAGCTTTATATTAAGATAGCCAATCTTCATACTTTAATGGATAGACTTCAAACTATTCCAACTCACAAAATCTAAATAATTTAGTTGCTTATATTTCAATCCACATTAGTCTAAACTTTGAGAATCTGTACATATATTTTATATTCATGCATTATTATATTAGCTAGCCTAAACATCAGATAAGCATTCTACATGTTTCATTCATCTATTTAATTATCAGTACATTTGGTGACCAACATATTACTAATTTAAATACTATTATATTTACTTGTATTTTTTATATTGGACTCTTTCCACCATTTAATATGTATGTTAATTGTCTTTAGAACAATTTAATTTTATTTAAATATTCCAAATACATTCAACTGTTAGTAATATCTCAGCAAACAGGTTATAATATACACCAACTGTTAGTAATATCACAGCAAACAAATTAGTATATGCACCAACTGTTAGTAATATTGCATCAAACAGGTCAATATATGCACTAACTGTTGGTAATATCACAGAAAACAGGTTAGTATATGCACAGCATTGCAAGAGCTGTTGATCTCTCCTCTTCTTCAGGTGTTGCTGGCCTGACCAGTGACAGTACTAGCATTGGATTCGAACCTGGGTCCTTAGATTCTTGATTATTGAATTTTAAGGTAACGCTCTAACCAATAGCCATCCTGCCAAAGGCAACAGTCAGTAGAAATTTCATATATTTATCTATGAGGTTCCTCCTGATTTCTCCATTTTTTTTCTAAGAGCAAAGTTGATTAGTGGTTTCCATACATTTTGTATAGTTATACTAGATTGGCTTATGGAATGCATGTGAGCAGCTTCTTTAAATTTTCTTCTTTGTATCTTTTTTTTCTCTATCCAATATTTTTGTATTTTCCCAATCAAACATATTGGTCCATACATGGTCTGCTACATTAGACACATCTAATTTCTCTCTTCTAATCATCACTTTATGTTCTTGCAAGCACTTTTCAATGGGATGGTTGGTCTCACCAATATATGTTATTCCACATTCACATGGTATTTCATAGATGCAGTTTTTTTCTTTTCAGCATTTCAAGTTTAGGCTTTGTAGATGTTAAAATTCCTTGTAGTGTGGTATGGCTCTGGAAAGCTGTTCTGATATTGTTTTGATTACAGATTTTCCTTAATTTGTCTTCTATTTTTGGAATGTATGGGTACACTACAGTACCAATAATTGTTCTTTTCTCTTGATGGTTCTTTTTGTTGTCTATTTGATGTTTTCTTAATAACAGCTGATGGATAATCATTTTTCATAAGAGTTTGTTCTATTAGATCTTTTCCTTTACCAAATCGCTGATTTTTGAACAAACTTCTTTTGCTCTGTTCCACAGTGATAGTATAACTCCATGTTTTGTGTTTCTGGTATGATTTAATGTGTAGGCTAGGTATTTTCCTGTATGTGTAGGTTTTCGGTAAACTGTAGTTTTGATTTTGCTATGAGGGTGTCTTGTCACAAGAACATCTAAGAATGCCAATTTTTGTTCTTGTTCTGATTCTATTGTGAATTTAATTGAAGGGGCTATGTTGTAGATGTGTGTCCAGAAAGTTTGTATCAATGCTTCACCATGTGATCATACAACAAATGTATCATCCACATGGCAAAGTCAAACTTTAGGTGGATATGGAGTATTTTTATGGCTGTAGTTTCAAGTTCTTCCAGGTAAATATTCCTAATCAGGGGAGACAATGGTGAGCCCATAGCCATTCCTTGATTTTGTTGGAAGAATTCTATGTTATATTAAAAATAGGTTGTTTTTATACAGAATGTTAATAGTTCCATTATACTATCAATAGGAAGAGTTGTTCTGGTTTGTAAACTATTATCACCATTTAATCTTTTCCTTACAATAGATAATGCTTCTTCACATGGTACATTCATAAATAAACTTTCCACATTAAAACTTACCAGTAAGTCAGTTCTTTCAATTTTCATGTTCTTGATTAATTCTACAAAGTGTCTAGAATCCCTGACAAAGGACTGGGTCTTGTATGCCAAAGGACTTAGAACTTTGAGAAGAAATCTTCCAAATTTTGGCAAGGTGAATCTCTGGAGTTAACAATAGGTCTTAATGGAACATGATCCTTATGGATTTTAGGTAGACCATAAAATGAGGAGTTTTGCTGAAATGTGATGTCATTTTACTTTTTTCTAAATCAGAGTACTTGCAATGCTTTCTGAGTAATGCTTGTAACTTTGTTTCCATACTTGGTATCGGATTTTTTGCCACTTTTGTATATTGGCCTGCTGTGAGGAGTTCTTGTATTTTATTATCGTAATCAGTTGTATCCATTACAACTGTTGCATTGCCTTTGTCAGCAGGGAAAATGATTATAGATTTATCTACTTTGAGAGATTTAATTGCTTTCCTCTCCCCATAGAATATGTTTGACCAATTTTTGTTGCTTGTCAAGTGTTCTTTTTATTCTCCAGCATAATTCTGCTGCTTCTTCTAAAGGCAATTTTTGAATGACTTCCTTGGTGGCAGCCATTATATCTAATAAGGGATATTAGATGCTGTTATGGCAAAGTTTAATCCTCTTTCAAGAACAGAAATTTCAGTATCTGTTAGATCTTTAGAACTTAGATTTTTAACGGATGAAGCTGTTACATTGCTTGGTACATTATGATTTTTGATATGCCCATGAAGGTTAGCAAGTTTCTTCTTTTGACATTCTTTTATTTTTCTATGTAATGTAGAATATGATTTCCTTACTGCTTGAGAAACTCTCATGTAGTCATCCTCAGTAAATTTATTTTTTAGAAGATATTCTACATTATTAATTGAATGCATTGTTTGATACACATATTAGATGATGGAAATAGTCCAATATAAAAATACAACTAGAACATCATCATCACAAACCTTCAGAAAAACACTATTACATTTACTGTCCAACATTTTAGGTAATATTTTTTTAATACTGTTACATTTGGCAATCCAAGTGGAATCTGAATAAGATCTATTACCTGAACCAATTTATTTATACTTTTACAGTATATATTATTAAAGAAGCATTATTACTTATACATAATGGATTATATTTTAAATATGAATAGGAACTATGGGATATAAACCATGAATAGGTTATAGGTTGTTCTATCAGTGGGATTATGTCACCATTTCTAGTTGATTATATAGAAGAAATTGTAATTGATAATGATGTTAAAAATAAAATGTAGAATATTACAGTAAGAATTGTGGAAATATTGTTAACACATTTAAGGAATTGAATAAGAATAAACACAATGCTAGATTTACAATGGAAAAAGGCGGGAAAAAATATTTAGACGTTTTTTTCAAAAAGGAGATTAATGAAAAAAATATTTATAAGCAATATATTAAAAGTAATGAGGGAAAAAAAAGGATAATTAATCTAAATTTATATCAACCACAGCTTCAAAAAATAGAAGATTTGAATGATTTTAAATTAAAAAATGATTGGCTAACATTGAATACAGTAGAAAGCATTTATACAAAAATTAGACGAGTGAGAATAATTATATGAAGATAGTTATAAAGGAAAAGATAAAAGAATTTTTATTGAAAACAATAGTAAAAGATATGTGCATTAGGATAAGATATTGGTTTCAATACCATATTTAATGGATGTGCATAAAATATTGAATAAAGAAGATACCAGATGATGTAATTGTAAGATGGAAAAATAATATATCTTTAAAAAATGAATATGTAATGCTAAGAATAATGTTAATATTAAAAATAAAGTAGGAATAGCTTATAAAATTAAATATGATTGCTACAGTATGATTTTTCTAGGTCAATGGGGAAAAGTATGAATGAAAGAGATAAAGAATGTGATAGAACAAAAAAAAAATACGAAATCAGGACCATACATTCATTTTGTAAATGCAAGTCCACAGAATGAACTATGAATAGAATTTACAAGTGATAAAAAAATAAATTAAAACCATAACAAAAGAAGATATTATGAGATTCTGTATATTCAAGAAATAATAAATAAAGGTACAGTATTAGCAAGGTTAAAAGATCACATGATCACTATTTCCTATGCTTATACAAGCTGTTAAAATGGTATGTGATGCAATGCATTATGGTTGATCCTTTGTCGAAGTCAAAAAATCTCAGCCACTCACCAAGAAAACTTGTTGCCACCTTACCTTTTCATTACCCACCTTAAGCTTTTCCCATATTCTTCTCTATCCTGCTCCATCCCATTTCCACATCATCTTTGTCCACTCTATGACCTTTATATCTAGATCCCCCTTACATTTTTCCAAACCCAGCATAAAACCAAGAACCCACTTTCTGTACAATCACTTTGTTTATATTTATTCTCCCACAACTTCATTATTTGTACCTTTTCTGCTTGTAAGTATTTACATTCAATTAGAAGATACCTAATATTTTCCATATCTTCCTTACATAACTAAATCACCCACATTTCTTTATGTGTATATTCCCTTGTTGCTAATGATCCTGTTCGACCCTTAAGCAGTAAACTACTTTCCTTGCAATTATCGTAAATTAATCCACACCTAATATTCTGTTTACTTCTATATATATCTAAACTCATTTATTCTTCATACTAGTCTCCATCTCCCTATGTTTTATTAATGCATCTATTCTTCTATCCTAGTCTTTGCCATTATAACACTTAACAATCCTCCTAACACAATCATCTCACTTTTTGTACAAGTATACTGACATATCGTTATCCAAATATTTTGCATATGGTACTACCTTTCTCACCCATCTTGTTGCCTGTTCTTTACTCATAACCCAATTAAATACTATTTTGACTAGTCTCTTACAATCCATAAATTGCAATCTACCAAACATTTTCATTTTGTTTTTTGCATCTCTCATATAAAAACGTGATCATCCCATTTCTAATTGAATTGCCTCCTTTGCTGTCCACAAATCTGCAACATGAATGTCTTCCTGTTTCTCTTTCTTCTTTTTCTCAGTAATCTAACACCTCTTTACTAGTATATAACACTGTTACTATAAGCTAAGTCTGCTAGTGCCACTCCTATCTAATTCTTGCTATATCATATTTATTATATGAAAACACTGTTAATTTCTTTTTCAGTCCTTTGCTTCATTTATCAATTTTTTCTCCCATTCATCCCAATAATTTCCCTGATTACTTAAGATAATTCCCAAATAGTTAAACCTATTCACAACTTTTAACTTTTATACCACCCATTAAAAATTCTTTCTCTTCTCTTTCCCCAGCATTCATTATTATTACTTCACATGATCACCATTTCTTATGCTTACTCATAACCTATAAAACAGGCAGAACTCTTCATACAGTAGTGCCACTCAGTGCAAGCCAGAATAAACAATGGATGCCAGAAGGTTTGTGCATAAAATTCCTATCTAGTGCCTACTCATCCAATATCCCCAGATTAGTTTCTGGTTTGTGGCCTTCATCAGCGAGGAACCATGGATCTGAGAGCACTGCATTTAGATCTTAGGATTTAATCCCAACCCTCCAGCACTGAGTAGCACTTCTGTATGGAGAGTTTTGCCCATTTTAATCATTATTACTTTGGATTTTTCTTCACTAAATTTAATCCCACCTCTTTATCCATCCTTGTGCATGTCTTCAGTAAACTTCCATATCTTTCCTACTTTCTATGCACAAGAAGATATCATTAGCAAATAAAAGACCTGATAATGTATACACTACTTTGCCATCTATTAATAATAACTGGACCCCTTTCACTCTTTCCATTTTTCTCAAATATAACAAAAACAAAATTGGTGACATAGGGCATCCTTGCCTTAGTCCCACCCCATTTTTAACTAATTCTATATTTTCTAATTGATACACATAGTAATTATTTTCATAAATCTGTTAATAAGATCCACTAAAACTCCTTTCATTTCCAAATTTACTAAACTTGTCCATAATCTATTTCTATTTATTCTATCATATGCCTTCTTTATATCTATAAAGACCATATATAACTGTCTACCTGTATTTCTATTCATATCTATAAATTGTATGGCTACAAATAAACTATTTCCTACTCACCTATCTGTTTTAAAACCTTCTTGCCTTTCTCCCAATATTCTATTTTCTTCCATCTATTTTGCCATTCTTCCAGCCACCATATATGCAAAAACTTTATATAACACTGACATTACAGCTATCAGTCTATAATTATTTATCTTCCTAAGGTCCTTATCTTTCCTTTAAATAATAACCTCATTCTTGTATTATTCCAGTTATCTGGAAATTCTATCTTCTGTGCCATTTTATTAAAAAATGATAATAGATTTAATTTTGCCCTATTTCACAAATTCATCACCATATCTGCTGTCCATCCATCTAAACCTCTTGCCTTTTCACTTTTCAACTTCTTGCTTGCCTTATTCAGTTCATTTTCTGTAAAACTCATATTTCCATTGTTTTTTATCACCCTGTCCTTTACATCTAACATCTTTTCTAAATCCATCCATACTTACTTATGATTGTCTCTATTTCTTCTCTAGAGCTGTGCTCTTTTCCCCTATCACTTAGTAATACTATTTCTCTCTCCCTTACATTACTTCTTTTAACATATTTCAACATTTTTTTATTCTCATTTCCACTTTTATTAATATCCTTCAATAATTTACTATTTAATTTCATTCTTTCTCTATAATGATCTATTTTAGCCAACTTTAAAAAAAAGTTTTCCCATTTAATATTAATATCTTTTTCACTTTCTTTGTTTTTAATAGCACATTTATATTCTCTGTATGCTTTTCCCCTCTTTTTTACATTTTTACTAATTATCACTTTTCTATTAGTTTTATTCTTTTGAATATTCTCACATAATACCTATTTTCTACTTTTTCTACTTCAGTATACCAGTCTTTATATTCATCCCCAACAAACTCTTTCATGATTTTTTCTTTTATTTTATATTCTTCTAACTTATTCTTATCATTCATTCTCCATCCACATCTTTCACTATCCTTTCTACTTTTATTACACATTACTAACCATTTCTATTATAAGAAATTATGATCATTATTACATACTCTTTCCTTATTATCAAACACTTTCATTTTCTGTACTTTATTTATTCCTTTCTACTAATACATAATCTATTGTGTGAAATATATTATTTCTAAACCCTGTGTATTACCCCTCATAAATATTTGATAAATTTCCAATGCTTAAATTCACTCTCTGACAAATTTTTTTCAAAAGCTGTTCATTCTTGTTACCTACATCATCAATTTGTTCTATATACCCATTCATATCCCCTATAACCCCCCTTTTTTGAAATTTTGTATATCCTTAATTAGGCATTAATATATGCTACTGTTCTACTCCATTATAGTTTGATTATCTCCAATGGCCATATACTCTATAGCAGGGGTTCCCAACATTTTTGCACTTAAGAGCACATTCTATAATACCGGTCAGGTGGCGGGCACCATTTATTTTTTCAACCAGAGGGCGAGCACCATTTATTTTTTCAATGTAAATTTATAGTTGGATATTGTTAATAATACACATAATGTACAAAAAAATATTAATTTCAAAAATAAAATTTTAACATACAATTAATGTTTATATTTTTATGCTGTAAAAGTATAGTATGCCCTACAATTTGATTACAATATAATACAATAATTTATAAGAAATTTTAAAAATTAAATTTATTTGTATCAGATAAATAATTTTTTATTGTGTTCGGATAGCAGTGGGCACACATAAAATGGTCTGCGGGTGCCATGGTGCCCGCGGGCATAGGGTTGGGGATCCCTGCCCTATAGCCACCATTCATTCTTTTCTTCCTAATCTTATCTTAGAACCACAAAGGTCCTTGATACTTTATAGTATTTAAATATTTTTTTGACTGAATTCCTATAGCACCACCCCTTTTTTCTTTTTTCTATTTATATCCTGCCACGGCAAATCATCCAGTATAAGTTCTTCTTCTTCTCTTAGATGTATTTCCACTATTGCTAATTCCTCCAGCCCTTCATATTTAACTGCTTTGTTTAATTGCAACCACTTTTCTGGTCTCCTACCAACTTGCATATTCAAATAACTAATTTTAACAATTTCTTTTTTACTATCCTTTTATAAATTCTGTTGACTCTTTCTTTTCTATTATATTTTTTTATCATTAGTTTTACAGATTCCTCTCCATATCTACATTTATATCTGAATCAGCTTCCCTTTGTTAATTTCTTACATATTTTCCATTCTTAACCTTCTTTTTGACAAAACTGTAATTTAAAACCCTACCCCACTTTATAAATTTTCCAAACTATAATATATTCATAAATCAGATTTCCTAATCCTTCACTTCCTTGTTTGCTAAGTGCAATCCGACTTTACTATATAAATGCCCTCTTATTAATAATAAAAAAATCCACATATCCACAAACATAACATTATTTCTTTCAAATAATTTTTCCAATCTCTCATTTATAGAACGTGTCCTATTGCTGACCCACCTAATCACACACATGTTGTAAAGATAAATAATCATCAATATTGTGACAGTCAGATGATGTATGTTGATTTAACCCAGTTCGAATACTAGGCGAAAGTACCTCAAGGCCAACCATACGCGAGATATAAATCAAGAATACTATGACCTCTGCCCTATTCGTCGAGTCTCGAAGCTATTATGAACCGAACAACACTATCTGAGCCACATATAAATTATTTTTCAACCGGCCACAAAGCTTAGCAACAGCGGTAGAGACATGGACGGGAAATCCTAAGGAGCTAAATAGTTAAATGTGCAAAAGTACTAAGAAATATGTGTTTTGCGTTATGCGTGCCTGGATCATTAGAAAAGTAAAATAAAGCATTAAAATAAAATTAGGAAACTCAAGCTTTTGCTAGTTAAATAATATGTTTAATTAATGGCTTTAAAATATGAATAATGATTTAATGGCCTCCGCTATTCCTCTATAATTAATGAAACAAAATAATTAGACAATAAAAACGGATTAATATGTTTGCGGTCTAAATCTTTTCCCAATTTTAATAAAATTGTCAACTCGATCTTCTCGATAACGTACGATAAAAAAAGAATCTTTCGCAAAGCATTTCTAATTGCTTTGCGCTAAAAACAGTTTAAAATTATTTAAAACGTATATAGTTAAATCAGATATACGTAAAGCTAATGGCGGACAAAAGAGGCGTTATCAAAGAGATCAAGTTGGCATACAAAAGAAACTGAGTTGTATTTAATTAACAAAGATGAATAAAACTGGAAAGAGATTTTAAATGAACAAAAATTAACTATTAAACTCAACCGCAATGGAATACTAAATATTTACACAGGTTAGTGAGGAAGAATAGCGAAGGGAAAAAGGTTACATATAAATAGATGATCACACAATATATATATTTAAGGTTAGTCTAATAAAACTGGTTACATAGCAAATACATATAAATTCACTGAAGCAATTAGAAAAAAAAAATGAACAAAAGGTAGCATGAGAAATAGTTCAATAGAGGAGATACAATTACCGTCCTTTTTCCTTGGTCATGTTCCCCACGGCGTTCGTGGCTTGATCCGACCGTCGAGATGTAATTGTCCGGACAATGAAAATATGTAGCATGGTTTCACGAAAAGTTCTCCAGACACGGCAGAGTTCAGATGATTATTGAGTGGATATTAAGGCATTTTGAATGGTATTCCGGAACCTCGGCGATAGGCAAAGCTATTTATTTGCCTAGCCGAGCATATTAGAACCTATCAAACTTATATGATTTTTAGCGTGAGCAGGTTCAAACTTCATGATTTGTAGACGATAATTGTAGACTTTTTGAAATAAAATCACAAACAAAATCTGACAGAGTTCTCCTAAGAGAAATCTGAATGCACCTTGCAATAGCAGATCTGGATGAAACTTGCAATAGCAAAATCTGAATGCCTTGCAATAGCAAAATCTTGAATTAACCTTGCAATAGCAAAATCTGATATCACTCTTCCAATAGCAAAATCTGAAAGAATCACCTTCACAAGGAAAATCAGAATCAACTGAATCCTTCAAAAGGAAAAATCTGAATAAACAATCTTTTGTTCTCCCTTCTATTTATACCCTCTCTGTCAGCTACCTTCTATTGTTTGTATGATCTGAGATCTTGATAAGCCTCCCCATGCTCCTTTGTTTCAAAGCAACACTTTCCAAAAATAACTTTAACTTTTTTACTCTAACTTTCTTACTTCAAAGTTTGAATTCTCTTAATTAAAAGAAAGAAAGAGAAGGCCATCTTTAATTACACTTGAATGGCTCACTAATTAAAACTATACATTCTTTTAGAAAATGTTGGCAGGCTTATCTCAAAATCAAATCATACTAAATCTTTTAACAAAATTTTAACAACAATATATTATTATTTTTTTATAGTAGAATAAGCATTTTATTTCAGCAGAATTTTGCATTAACTCATATATATATACGCTAGATGTATATATATGTTTGACTAATAGGTTAAGCAATTTTTCTTAATAGAATGAAATTTATTTAAAACAAAATATTTAAATGTAAAACACATTTGATAAGCATAATTATTTTTAACTCTAATGCAAAACCCTGCTGATATTGAACTATAAACTTAATTCAGGTCTACAATACTAATTAAGTTTATAGGAAGATGTGAAGCATGGATCGGGCTTCAGATCCATTGCTTCAATATACATATTTCATGCTAAACCAGCAATCATCAGTTGGTCTAGACTACTATCCTCACACATATATACAATCAGTGCTCAGCTTTATATTAAGATAGTCAATCTTCATACTTTAATGGACAGGCTTCAAACTATTCCAACTCAACTCTTCAGTCTTCCATTTCATTGAAAATCTGTTGATGGAATGTTCAAAGCCCTTATTACTAATATGTCAACATGGGTAGGATGACAACCTTGGCACTAATAATGGCTTTGAATGTTCCATCATCAGATTTTCAATGAAATGGAAGGCTGAAGAGTTGTGAGTTGGAATAGTTTGAAGTCTGTCCATTAAAGTATAAAGATTGGCTATCTTAATATAAAACTGAGCACTGATTATATATATGTGTGAAGATAGTAATTTAGACCAACTGATGATTGCTGGTTTAGCATGAAATATGTATATTGGTGATTATTTATCTTTTCAACATGTGTGTAATCAGTTGGGTCAGAAATATGAGATGGCACTGAGAGTAGTGGGTCATGTGAAAGTCTGAGTTTGAATCCCGCATATATTACATATATAAATGCAGGTTTAAACCTGTACAATGTAAAAACATGTCCTAGAAACTCTTCATACAATAGTGCCAGCCATTGCAAGCTTTAGTAATCAATAGATACAAGAAGGTTTGTGTATAAAATTCCTATCTAATGCCTATTCATCTAATATCTCCAGACTAGTTTCTAGCTTGTGGCTTTTATTAATGAAAAACCTTGGATTTGGAGAGCAATGCACCTAGATCTTAGGATCTAATGCACCCTCCATCAACCATCTTTTTTGTTGAAGTAGAAGATGACTTCTGGGGAGTTACATTAAATCCTAAGAATTAGATGCAGGGTTCTCAGATCCTCATTGATGACAACCACAAGTTAGAAACTAGCTAGAGATATTAGATTGTGAGATATTAGATAGGGATTTTATGCACAAATCTTCTTGCATCTATTGATTACTAAGATTTGCACTGGGTGGCACTACAATATGGAAAGTTCACTATTGATTTAAGATTAAAAGTCCAATAAAATTAGATGAAAGATGGTCATTATTAGATAAATGAAAACTTTAAAAAAGTATTTTAAAATATTTATATATTTTAACCAGTTGAGTTACATGGCACACAATAATGTAGTGTGTGTGCATATATATGTAAAATAAAGGAAAAGTAGAAATAAACACAAAATTGTAGTAGATATTTTCTACATTCACTGAAATAAAAATAATAAATAAAGGGTTAAATAACTCTGGATTTAAAATAATATTTTATTATAAAATTAAATATTTAAAAAAATGTCTGATAAATAAAAATAAATATTTTTATTCTGATTTTGAAAATGTAAAAATATGCATGTTTTTTGATAATTATAAAAATGTCTATTTTTGAAATCTTTTAATTAATTTGTAAATTTCTATTATCAAAGTAAAAACATGTATATAGATCACACCTTTGGTCAAATTCTAAACGATTAAAGTTAATTGAAAACAGTCACTATGTTTTTATCACCTGACCCAACCAAGATTATGAAAAGACTGATAAAAAATATCAGTTAGTTTTTGCTTGCAGTTTTGTGAGAGTTGGCCAGAAGAGTCTGCTTTTAATATTTTAAGCAGTGGCCAACTAGGTCAACTGCAAAGTTTGGCTTTAATTTTCTGAAAAGTGGTTAGCAGAATAGCTAGCAGAGTTATCTGGAACTCCTATGAAGATCTAAGGGAGTATCAGTCCAATAGCTGCCCCATAGTTTACTGCAGAGTTTTGATTCATGAGACCAGGATCACTTCAAATGGATCAAGTAACTGCTTAAATATGTTCTAAATCAGTGGTCTTCAACCACTGGGCTGCAGCCTGGTATTGGGCTGCAGAAGTTGTCTGTCGGTTCACAGCTAGACTGCAAGAAAGCTTATAATAACAAAATAATAAGATTTTAAACTTTTAATTAATATGAACAATTTTTATTTATTTTTTCATCACATTTATTAAAAAAAAAGAAACAGAACAAAAATACCACAAAATCTAATCAATCATACATAAATTAATTTGTTTTTCTATTTATCACAGATGTTTATGGGGGAGGGGGGTAGAAAGTTTTTTATTACACAAATTCCAGTTGTCTTTTGATAGCCAATCACGGCTGCTTGTCAGCATTGTTAAAACAATAAAATGTAACGTGACTTTTTTTGATCTCTTAAATTTTTTCTACTCTCTCTTTTAATATTTCATTTTTTTTTTTGACTTTAACTTTTTATTTTGGAAATCAATTTTTATTACCTTTTTTTAAAAATAAAAACCAAAAAATAAGTTCTGTTTCTAACTTTTGCAAAGTATTTCTCAATACACCCCCACCACCCCAAAATATAGTAAGATCAAAACTTTTGACTTTTTCAAGTTTCGTTTTCTTTTTTTTTTGTTTAAAAATATGCCCACTTTTTTTTTGGCCTATAAGGCAATATTTTTTTTGGATTTATTTGTATACCGTTAAAATACTAAAACTTTTATTTTTAAAACCAATTTCTGTTACCTTTTTTTAAAAATAAAAACAAACAAAAAATAACTTTGGTGTCTATCTTTTGTCTCAGTGTTGACAACGTATTTCTCACTCCCCCCCCCCCCCAAATAAAAATTTATCTGTAAACTTCTGCTGGTCCGCGAAATCTTATCCTTACTTTTACCGGTCCACAGGTGTGAAAAGGTTGAAGACCACTGTTCTAGAAGACAGCTTGGCAATCCTGGACAGAAGAAAGCTTCCGACATGCTAACAAATCACCTGAATTGTACCTCTTCCTAATACTGACAATTGCTTGGACTACAGAAGGAAGCTCATGGTATGCCAATAAATTACTTCAATACTTTTTCCTGATGATGACAACAAACTTGGATTATATTTTTGTGATGGACTAAAAACCAAGCTTACTAAGAGAAAGCATGAAAAAATAGGTGTATTTATGCTGCTGTTTATCTATACATGCAAGGAACTGTATATACAGTGAGTTATTTTATTTTAATATTCCTTAAAACGTTTTAAATTAATACCTTAAAGCAAAACAATTAAATAATTTGCTTGAGTTCTAAAAGAAAGACAATTTGATATATATACTTTTAAAGAAATTGTTTTTAATTCCTTTAAAAAAAAGACATTAAAAGAAGAATATATAATTTAAATGCAAGCATAATTTTGTTTAAATTAAAATCAAAAAGCAAAAAAAAAAAGGGATGTTAAACTTTATGAAAGAATTAAGCAACATGTAGAGGCTTAGCTAGGATAGCTATCTTACAAGCTCTCTGAGGAACCCCTCCCTCCAACCTCTGACCATGGTTTTGTGCTTTGGCACTCCTCAGTAGAGGCACTAGGATAGCTATCTTACAAGCTTAAGAGAATTGGGTCATATGATCTATGACTCTTATTTTGACTAATTAAGCAACACGATTCTATATACTTTCAATATTGAATTAATTATGAAAAATATAATATTGTAACAAGTTTAAATAGGTAAAAGTCAGTGTGCGTATATACATGCACATTCATATATGTAAAACTTTAATCATTTATTGTATAACCATTCAAATATATCCATTTCTCAAGTGTATTGCATTCTGTATGCATATTTATATATCAATGCATATCAGATAGACCCATTTAGATAAAAATTGATGTCATTTATTATTTTGAGAAAATTGAATTTGTTAATAGATTAATATAACGCATGTCTGTACTGATGTATATACGCATTTTGAATAAACCTATTAGAACATATATGTAAACCTATGTATTTTATAGCATTTAAAAGTGACAATTAAAAATGTTCATTTGTAACAAGTCAAATGTGTTCAGAAATTACAAGTATATGTATGTATGTGTGCGCATATATATATATCAATACTAGTCAAGTATAACTTATATAGAAAATTTTAATCATTTTTATTATTATTATTAAATGTTAATTGAAATATATTCATGTATTTGTAAAAGTTGTCGCATATATACATGTGTTACAGGTAAACCACCATATAGTAATTTAAACTTTGCATATTAATCAGTAAATTACAATGTGACAATTTGAAATTTTGTATAGTAATCAAAATCAGAAAGCTAATATGTGTATAATTTTATTTTTATGAGACCTTAATTTCAATTTTTTGTTATTGTTAATAAACTTGTATTCAATTGTTAAAAATTGTTTCCATCATTCAGTAATAGAGAGCTAGATTCAAGCACGAAATGAATATATAAATGGGGATGTGTATTTAGTGCTTTTACGCATCGAGATGATCAATCATCATCCTGGTTGGCACAAAAGAGAATATTCTTTAAAGCCCATGAACTACCCTTTATTTTAGTTTAGTCTTAATAAAAATTTAAGTTTATAGTTGGCCAGTACATTAATGGTACTTAAGTGGCCAGAGCATTGATGATGATCAGCATGTTTTAATATCCCTGCATTATTGTTTAGATTTTTCTAGTTATGTATTCTGATGGATTCACACTCAGTTTGTGCCTCCAAATTAATGTTTAAATAACTGCCCAAGCTGGCAAAGGCTCAATAGTTAGCCTGGTCTATAAAAGACCCGTTTCCAATTCAGTCACAAGGTTGACTGTTGGTTTATTGTACTGATTTTATTATATTTAATTGTTGATCATTCATGTTAATGAATGGTGTTTTGAGTAGTACTCGTGACTACTTACCTTTACTTTGATGACTCATACTTACTTAGACTGATTTTTACTTTTTGATAATGCTGTTTGATATATGATTGGTCGTTAGTTATTTTAGTTACTCTAAGAAGTGACTGGCTGATCTCTGGAGATTCTCTAATCTCATGCTCTTATAAAATACTATATTACTTATATATACTTTTGTAAATTATTTGATTTTGTATTTACTTGGGTTGATGATGGTTTGTCATCACCCCAGGTACGAGCACCATTTTCCTTACCCTGTAATCTTCATTGTAGTTATAATATTCAAATATGTATATGTATGTATAGTACAAATTGTACGGACAAGTATATATTTGAATATCATAGTTCTGATGAAGGCTATTGTGCAGTTGAAACCATAAGCAAATATAAAGGAATAGATTTTATTTTATTAAGATTGCATTGAAGAGTGGTTAATGAAGGTGTAAATATTATTATATATATTTAATAGTTAAGATTTTACTTCATTAACGCTTAAATAAATTAATATATA
>JAQFVV010000864.1:69146-183240 GCA_028023455.1 Epiperipatus broadwayi
CATTAACGCTTAAATAAATTAATATATATGTGCTCTGCGCACAGTTAATGAAGCTATTAATAAATTGTCAAAATTTTTTTACTGCCAAGCGCTTTCGGGACAGTCTACAGTCCCATATTCATGGCGAGTTATGCTGTTAATAACTGTAAAACTATGCAAATTTTATGCAAATTTATATGCAAATGTTACGTGGACCATTTACGAGATAGGGAATAGCAGGCCTCTCTTCTGTTGATTGCTGATGGGTCAGCCGCAATGAAGTAAGCTTCCCTAACTTTACATTTGGTGTCGTTTGTTTCAGAGCAAACGACACTTTCTGTGGTAGGTAGAAAAGCAAGTCCAGAGTTTCTTTCATGTTCAACAAAAATCGAATTACCTTCAGACTTTGTTTTGGTTTTATTGTAAAGGTATCGGTGTTGAGCAAAAACATAGAGAAGCTGGACTACCAAATGGTAGTCAAACCTTTGGAAGTAAGAGGCTTGACAAACCCCAATTCTTACGTGCCTCACTCACACAAACTTGCAGCCCTCTCCTCATTCTTGTTTAGGAACCATAACTTGTGCAAATATGAGGCAGATAAAAGAAAAAATCTCATCAATTATATAACTGATTTAAGAAAAATTGGACACACTTATTCATCCATCAACAGAAAAGTCAACAAATTTTTCTATAAAATAAACCACAACCACAAGAAAGAAAACAAACCAAGAATCTTAATCCCATACGTTCACTCTACAGCTAAAAGCCTTATCAATCAACTATCATGTGACTTTGAAGTCGCTTTCCATTCACCTCCCAACACCAATAGACTGATAAATAATACCAAAGACAGGATTAAACCTGAACTCACCCCTCAAGTTGTGTACAAAATTACCTGCCCCCAAAGAAATTGCATGGCAACATATTATGGAGAGACCAAAACTAACATTTCCACCAGAGTAGCTCAACACCGATACCTTTACAATAAAACCAAAACAAAGTCTGAAGGTAATTCGATTTTTGTCGAACATGAAAGAAACTCTGGACATGCTTTTCTACCTACCACAGCCAGTGTCGTTTGCTCTGAAACAAACGACACCAAACGTAAAGTTAGGGAAGCTTACTTCATTGCGGCTGACCCATCGGCAATCAACAGAAGAGAGGCCTGCTATTCCCTATCTCGTAAATGGTCCACGTAACATCTGCATATAAATTTGCATAAAATTTGCATAGTTTTACAGTTATTAACAGAATAACTCGCCATGAATATGGGACTGTAGACTGTCCCGAAAGCGCTTGGCAGTAAAAAAAAAAAATTTGACAATTTATTAATAGCTTCATTAACTGTGCACAGAGCACATATATATTAATTTATATATATTTAAATCAATGTACAAAAGAACAAGATGCAGAAAGAAATCAATGTAATTTGGAATTCAAAGCTGGAAGTAATGTAATCATAACACTCAGTAAAAGGGAATGACAAATGCCTATTTGATCTGCATTACTTCTAGTTCTGGATCACAACTCTCACTGCTAAAGATAAAATTAAAAAAAAACCCTAGTCTTATAATATGCAAAACTTCATTTAGTAGCACTACTCAGTACAAGCTAGAGTAATCAATGGATGCAAGAAGGTTTGTGCATAAAATCCCTATCTAGGGCCTATTCATCCAATAACCACAGACCAGTTTCTGGCTTTCATCAGTGAGGAGCCTTGGATCTGAGAGCACTGCACCTAGATCTACTGTGGAGAGTTTTGCCTCTGTGAAAAACAGCTTGTATAAGCGTAAAGAATGGTGATCATGTGATGTCTAACAATAGGATTTAAATATGCTATCTTCTAATAATCACTGATTACTCACGCTTACTATCGATAGAAAAAGAACAAGGAACTACTCTCAATTTATTTTTACTAAAATAGAAAGGAATATTCAAAGTGTTTCATGAAGGTTTCTTAAGAAGCAAAATCTATATATGATTTAAAATTCATACTGGACGATTTGTTGCTTTTCTTAATATGGGAGCAACTAAAGCCTTTTTCCAGGTATAAGAGTGCAAACAGCTCTTTTCAGAGCTAAGAAAAAGATGTTCTTGAAAGTTTTCTGTTTGCTGAAATTTGTATATACATTATACGCAGAAAAAGGATAGTGGTTTTCAATGGATGAGGCGATGACGACACGAGGAGCAGAGAGATAGAAAGTTCTATATTCCCTTATTTAAAGTATCTAACTACCTAATCAAAAGCTATTATAAAACCAAAGAAAAAATAATTCTTTATATATTACATTTGCTTTGCTATTTTATTATATGTATAGAATTAAACTTCATGGTTAGATTTTGACATATTTACATCATATAAGCATTCTTGTCGCAGCGCGTTGCATCTCTTTTCCCGCATAAACTAAAAATTCAAAACATTAATTACTAAAATGTTAATCCAAACTTAGATGATTAAAATCACTTATTTTCTTTTACTTATTAAAATGAATTTATTTATATTCCAAGAGTAAAAAAAATACGTGATTCGCAAACAATTTTTATCATAGTTCATTAAACAAAGTCTTGGCTGTCATAACAATTCTCTAATAAGTTAGATATATATAAACTACAGATGATTAAAAATAGTGCATCTCCTAATTAGAAAAAAGTTGAGACGAAGCATATATATATGTATAGGCTTTTGCCCATAATAATTAAATATTTCACAATTTACTCCAGCCACTTTTAGTATACTTGAATTATGGGATTGAAAAAAAAAAGGCGTGCCTTTTTTTTTCTACTTATTTTTTTTTTTTTTTAAAAAAATATAGAGATCATTTCAAAAATATAATTATCATCTATCAGATACCTATTAAAGGTAAATTTGAAATATTTTTTTAACAGCATCTATAAATGATTGAAAGTTATGAAAGTTTTATTATAATTATTACCTTTGATAAAAAATATTAACTCACATCTCGCTTTACTTAATTACCGTGGTTATCAGTCAAACCGTCTCTCTCCAGAAATAAAAATTGATTGATGAAGTCTGTTTTCCCTATGCTTAACGTTGACTACTGCATTGCGGATTAATCAATGGGTCACTTCCAAAACTAACAACAAATGTCTGAGAACATTTAAGAGTCTTATTTTTCGTAATGCTTCACTTTATTTACATAGTCATTCATTTGAAACATTTCTATTTGTATTAGCCTTTATTCATCACTAAGCGACGTATCTACTTATTATTGTACACTTTTTGTTGATACGTATGACATGATACATTTGCATAAGCACGATTTTGGAAATGTGTACGCGATTCACATCTTTTGTCCCCTTTTTAAATAAAAAAATGAATACTGAACCTAGTTTAATTTTATATTTCTAATGATATACAACTTCAGTCTTAAATTTAGAAACGAAGATGATTAAAGTATTATTTATTAATTTTAAATTTATCGTAAATTTGTCTGGTGTTTAGGGAATCCCCCACTTCGCCACGCAAGGTGCACTTCCATCCTCCTTTGATTTCACTTTTAGAGGACATTTGGTTTTTGAAAATTAAATTCTGCGTTCTGCATAAAACTGTACTCGCATGTAAACAACAATTATTGTATGCTCGCCCCCTCCCCTCCCTTGATATTGCATCTTATTTTGACTTCATATCTCAGGCGAAGAAAATATATTTTTTCTTCTTAACATCTTTTGTGATATACGATTTAAAAAATATTAAAGTTAAACATATTTTTTGTTAATTAAACAAAAATGCTAGTTTTTCTAAAATAAGTATGTGGTGTGCGAGTTATAAAAGCACTGTGCTGCATCGATAAATAAATAATATATCAATTTTTTGAAGGGAAGAGAAGAATGTCGCGACAGCGCAATTTTTGTCGCCAATTTAAAAGACCAATTACAAAGTGGGAAAAAACTTTCTTGATGCTTGTGATTCGCTGCTTTCCAAAAGGCGAAAAAAAAATCAAAAAAGAATTTTTCATAATAAATGTTAATGAGCCGGCGGAGCATCATTACTAAGTTCAGTCTCGAAATTTTTCATAATCTCGCGTGTTTGCTGGAGTTCAGTAGTCAGGATGAGGGAGTTCAAGATGGCGGAGTTAAAAATTGAGGCTCCATTGGCCAAATTTGAGACGGAAGAATGGGTAGATTTTAATGAATTCCAGAGTTCTGAAGATGTAGAAAATTCAAACAAAGATTCTAACAAAACAACTGAAACAAACGAAAATTCATTTGTGGACAATTTCAGCGAAACATTTTCTGGATCATTAGAGGATCTTGTCAATACGTTCGATGATAAAATTACGAAATGTTTTTGCAATTTTGATGAAAAGGTGGAAAAAATCGCACCTGTGCAAGTTCGTACTCAGGAGGAAATAATGAATGAATGCCAGTAAGTTGTTTAAATTTTTAAGTAGCATAATAATTAAAAAAAAATTAATATGTTCATTTTTTTCTCCCCGATGGAAAATCGCCCTAGTGGCAATTCGTTTTATTTTTTTATTTATCATCAAAAAATTCCGCGAAGTGAGAATCATCATCGTAACAATTTTGTCATAGACATATTTTATAAATATGATAATTGTAGTATCTTTATAATTAAATTATTATAATTTTTTATTACGAAATATAGCTTTTTTCAGTCATATTTTTTGTCGTCTGTAGATTGAATATGATGTATTCTCGAACTTATCTATTGGGATTTAAATTTTTATATGTACCGAACTTGTTTTTTTCTTCTAAATTTATTCTTTAAATATAATTTTAATATATGTTAATATTAATTTCATTGTTATTTGTCTTTATAATTATATTGATAATCATTTCTGAAATTAATGTCTTTCTGCTATATTTTTAATTTTAAGGCGTAATATATTGTAACGTTTTATTTCTAATTAAAAAGTAATTTTACATTTCTTAATTTAACCCACGCATACATTTTATTTTTATTCTTTACATTTTTTGTATTAGATAATATATGCAGCATGTAAAGTAGTCTAATATAAATAGATATTTGTTATATGTATTAGTATTGCTAGATGGCATTATGCTAAAAATTTATCCGGTATTCATGAAATTCAATCCTGATTTTATATTCGAGATTTTATCATTATTGTGAAATTATTTTATAATAGTTATTAACTAGCCGTCTTGTCTACCTTGTTGTATTTACGATACTTCGTTATGTTGCATGATAAATTTATAATTTTTTAATCAATATTTTAGAAAAAAAAAAAAACTTTTAGTAAAAGATGATAAACTATTTGTTGAACGTATATTGTATTTAGCTGTATATATATAATATACGTTGTTCATAAAATACATTTAAGTTCTGTTCATTCGTGGAATTATTTTTTATGCTGATATCTTGAATTTTGCTGATTTTTATTTATTTAAATAAATATGTAATAAAATCAGCATCTTTCATATTTGTCTATATAAACAAGTAAAATATCTTTACATATTCCAATCAGGCAGCTGTGATAACAAGGATAGAATTTTATTTCAACTTTTCTAATTCCTTTTATTTATATATTTTTAGAATTTATATTCACTTAAATATCTAGTGGTAATTATCAAATATCTTTAGAAAAAATTTGATTGTACTATTTAAATATGTCGCCTGTCTTTGATCATTTAGTATAAGACCCAGATGTCATAGGTTTCTCCTGTCATCTATAATATTTATCCTAACTTAAAAGATGATGTTATATGATGTGAAACCTCAGTTTCAACATTTAATTAAACATGTATTGCCATTTTTATTCCAATATTTTTTTATGTGTATATGTTTTCTAGTTTTCTAATTTTTTATTATTTATTATCATAGATTTTCTTTCTAAACTTAGAATAATCATACTTATATTTATAAGTAGCTGCTAATGATAAGGTTTCTTAACTAAAACCTGATGGCAGTGTGCCATTTCTTGACATGAGTTATTAATGCATTTAGATTTTAGCTTAAAGTTTAATGAGCCATATATATAATTAAAATACAAATATATTTATTAGATGTATTTATAGTAAAATTTATTAGTCATTATTAGAAAATGGTAGTTGACTGTTAAAAAACAAACAAACAAAAAAATATTTCATCAAGAGAATTTTCTCCCCCTGATTGAATAGATCCAAATACCTCTAAATCTACAGTTCTTAGAGTTAGAATCTGCTTTAGGAATAGATGAAAAAGCCAGACAAAATGAAGCTTCTCGTCAGAAATGAAAAGGCTAGATCTTGTAGGATTATGAAAACCAGGCCGTGGGGAAAAGAATTCATTGATATAAGAGTTTTTATTCTGTTGATGGAATGTATTATAAAATTGATCTGATGGTTAGTCAAGTATATATGCCTAACAATGAATATAAAGATGCAGTGATCAAATTTTTTTATATATATGAAGAATGAAATAGAATATAAGTTTAAATATTAATAATAGGAAATTGGAAGATTATGGAATAAGAAGGAAGATAGTCCTACAATCACATGATTATGATTTGAGATAAGAGAGATGAAAGAATGATAAATTTTTATTGGAAAATTAGCTTTTACCTGGGAAGTTTTAAATGCAAGAATGGATATTAGTTGAATTATGCATATGTTCATCCTATACTCTAATGAGTGCATTTCTATTCTTATAACAAAATTTTTCTTCATCTCTGCACTTTCCTGATGGCATTGCAGATCTGCATCATAATACTTTTAGAATTGAAATGAAATATTAAGAAAGTGAAAAGACGTCAAGAAATACAAATTTTTTTTAATTGATAAATTAATATTAGAGGCAGAAATAAAAATATGTCAGATAAATGTTATTATGGTAGTCAATAACAAAAAGATATGTAAAGAAAAATGAAAAGAAATGGCAGTGTTGAGAATAGATTATGAAAAGAGTGGAGGGGGTGGGGAGTGTCCAAACATGTCTTGGGTTAACAAAATAATTTATAAAATATCAATGAAAAGAACATGTACGATTGAACTTGAAATATGCAGTATCTGAGGAATTATAAGGGAAATATGCCGGATGGGGGTTTCAAAGATGGGTTTGATTTAATTTGGTGTCCTGTATAGTTTGAAGTGATTTGAATTGAGAAAAGAAAAAACACAGAGCTAAAGCGGTAATTGAAACATAATGGTAATTATAAATAAAAAAAGATGCATATGCTGAATAAATAGTAAAATGTAAAAAATATTTTTCTCAATAGTGTGTGGATAACAAATAAATAATATAATGTTTCAGTTTTATAATGGGTATGAAATTTTTGAAGCTTATTGCTATATAGTTAGAAAGCACATATGTGATTTGTGTGAGGTAACAATCTTTTATGTTAAATAAGAAAAACCCAACAATACGGTAAATAAAAACAAAATAAATTTTAAAATTCTAGCCAAGTTAAAGAATTGCAAAGCACAGAGAACTATTTTAAGATTTTATTTGATTTACCGAAGATATGAAATAAGGGCTTTGAGAAATTTTTTAGCCTTAATGCACTTGTAACTAACATAATGCAATGAAATATGAAAATTTTATATTAAGTTGATGAGTGTTATAAGCTGTTGTTGGCAGTCTTGAATGGGTATATTCCTAATAGGTTTATTTGAAGAGCAATATATGGTTAGACAAAATAGAGGTACAAAAACATGCAATAAAACAAATAAAGGACTTGTTGAGAAATATAAAAAGAATTTGGAGTTTTTCTTTGCCATTGAAAATACAATTGTTAGAGTGAATTAGGTTTTTTTGTAAGATATTTTGAAAATAAAAATTAACTAGAATAGATTATTATCAAGACATTTGTATATGAAATAGAAGATATTTGCAAGATTTATTTATTTATTTTTTAATCAAAAAGATTAATATAGAAAGAAATATAAAACAAAGATATAGAATGAGATGTCTATCTTTTAATTTGATTTAATATTTATTTATTATAAATTGCTTAATGAATATTGTTTTGATATTTGCATTAGTGAAAGGTCATATAGCAGATTTTCTAATATTTACAGTAAAGGTTTAATTTTGGCAAAATGATAATTGGTTGTACAGTTTGGAGTGAAAATAAATAAAGCTAAAATCAAATTGGTAAAAAATATATGGAAAAGATTGATTAGGATGTTAAAGTACAAGTTGGATCTTTTAAATTCACCAGAAATTTCTTTTCTGTACAGAAATATTATGCACATCACAAAAGACTTTGAACAACGTGAGACAAATTAGGAGGTTGTGTATGATTCATTCATTGTATATTTTAAATTTTTTGTAATTTATGTATCCAGGAATTGTGAGCCTAAGTGTGAATTTATACAAGTTCAGTTTATGTAATATTTACTAAGGCTGTAACCTTAGGAATAAGCGTCTGAAAAATTCGAAGGTAGGGACCTCTACAAGTCTTAAACACAAGCTTACGCTATGAAGAAAAGAGGAAATCACTCTTTTCTTCATAGCGTAAGCTTGTGTTTAAGACCTGTAGAGGTCCCTACTTTCGAATTTTTCAGACGCTTATTCCTAAGGTTACAGCCTTAGTAAATATTACTTAATATAATAATGTGCGTTTAATAAAATTTATGATTACAAGTTCAGTTTATATTAATAAAGGTTTTCCATTAGTGATAAATTAGAATAAGAATTAAAATGACTAAACAGTCGTCTTTAAATAAAAACAAATTTTCTGTAGTGTGGGATAGCCTTGTTAAATATTTGTACATACATTTATATAATGTTAGATTTGGTTGATTAGGAGAAAACAATGGGAGACAGTAAAAATGCATGTCTATAGTTACTGGTAAGAGAGGAAAAAAGCTGAAATTATCTTTGAATTTTACAAGAGATAGAAAAATTATGAAGTATTTATTAGAAAAAATTATAAGGAAAAGAAGTTATTAGATGATTTTAAGAAAAGGTGTTACCATGAATAATTAAATAAGTAAAAATATGGAAACTAAAGGCTTGAAGATCCTATCTGGAGTAATTAAAATACTTGCATATTTAATTCTTCTCCTTCCCGATATTTTTTTTTTTTTGCTTTTGCTATTGAGTAGAAATATAAATGATACTTTATGATTGTGTTTCCACATACATTTTTAGTACGGGTCATTTTCTATATATTTGTATTGAGAGAGAAGTGGAGAGTTGCAGTTGATTCCATAGATAGAATAGCTTGAACATGAATAAAAGTTTCTAGATTGATTTCTGATTTAGGTAAATGAAAACAAAAATTATAAAAAAACTTGATTTGTAAATGCTGTATAATCATATTTTTGATAGAATGTCAGTGTTTGGAGTTCCTTAATTTCATAAACAAGCAATTTCATGATTAAGTAAATCTTCATTCTCATCACCATTAATAGTTATTTGGGAATATATTACGGCCATTTTAATTTCAGAATAAAAAAAGGAAAGAAAAATTGTGAGATTATATAAATTAATTCATGATCCACAAATACATCCACATATGCCATTTTCTAGGAGTAAATTTAATGTTTTATAATACTATTTTTAACCTTTTTTTGCATCAAAGTTTTCTTTTAAAAGACTTCAATATCTTTCCTAATTGTAACTTTCTATTATATTCTATCCTCGGCCTTGTTCTGCCAGTGAAAGCAATTAATGTTTCACTTGATTAGAGTGTTTTTAAGCATAGCGCCTCTTTCACGAAAACTATGCGCAAATTCATCATCAAATATTGTTTTAAGAAATCTATTACCATTCATTCACTTCATATGTCTAAGATGTTCTCTTATATCGGTACATTCAATAGCTTTATGTCTAATAATCTGAATAACCTACCATTTATTGATATTTTTAGAATATTATGGAACATCTTTCAATAAAAAATTTTCCAAGAGGATCCATATTTCATATCCATACAATTGTATAAAATAACAACACTTTATTAAACTAATTTAACTGAAATGGTCATATTGTTATGATAAAATATCCTATATTTTAACTAATTAAATTTAGTAGCAGCACATCGGAATCTGTGTAGCACCTCAGTGGTCCAAGTTTGACTTTCTATATGTAAAGCTGCCTGAATATTCAAATTGATTTGTATTTTTAAGTCTATAATAATCTAAGCTAAAAATTGCAGACTTTTTTGATCACTGGCTGATGAAACATTTGAAGTTTCTTGAATATTCATTACTAAAGCAATATATTCGTAGCTTGCACTCAAAATATTACGAATATTATGTAAATCATCTTTTGAATTGACAAGGATAAAACAATCATCAGCTTATTGCAAGTCTAGAAACCAAAATAAAATTAAAAAACTCTTATTTTCACATCTATATCGTCTTTTTTTGCCTCATTCATGAAATCACTTATAAACAATTCCAAAAAGTACTGTCATCAAAATGGGAAAAAAGTCTGTGATAATGCTTATCCTTGGTAACACCAGTTTTCATTTTAACTGGCTCAGATTTTTCATCTGCAATAATTTCTCCTCTCATTGAAAATATAAACTTTGAGGAATATCAATCCAATTCGAGACATCGTATTAAATAAATACAGTATATATATATATTGAGTTATTTGACTTCCAAAATTATAGGAAATCCCTAAACATGTCTATCTTTAAAGTGCCAGCTATATATTAATGCAATGCCTTCTAATATCAAAGTACTTTATCTTGCAATCGAAAAATGAATCCACTTTTATTTGTGGACATCTTATGTGGAATTTTAAATTTACCAGGCAGAGTTAATTTCTGATCGTTTTAATAACCTTGAATATCAACTAAATACCAAATTTGTAAATGCTAATTTGTACAATACTAAATAATATGTAATGGTAGATTTCCTCTTGAAGCAGTTGCCGTATTGCATGAAAATTCATTTTGCAAATAAAAAAAAAGAATATACTTTTGTTCATAGCCCAGGATTTTATCTGGATTGCAGATGAGATATTTGTGAGAATAAACATCAAATTAGTACACAATGGGATTCGAATAAAGCTGTATAAGATCCTGGACAGCAGGCAAAAGTGAATTCATTTTTTTGTTTGCAAGATGAATTATTTTGATACCCGAGAGCATTTAAACGGAATTCCAAGAGATTGTAAAAGACCCAGGAAGAGACCACATGTGAGATGAAAGGTTGAAATAAGAAAATGTGCAGCAGTGGTGTGGAGAAGAGAAGCTAAAGATCGGAGAAGATGGATTGAACTTAGGAGAGACCTTCATCCTGCAGTGGATTGATAATGGTTGATGATGATATATATAGTGTATATTGCAATGGCTAAGGAGGAAAAAAAAAAGCAAATACATTATCGGATGACTTTGCATGCTACCTGTAAAACCTATATGCCAGTAAATTCCTTGATATGATATGAAGAATTTGGCATAATTACCACTTGATATTATTTTATCTTTGAATTCAAACTTATTTTCCAAATTGTTAATTTGTATTGAAGTTCTTGTTCTATGTGCAGTATCTATTATCACCACACTGGGCACATCAATTCACTTTATACTTAGAATTGATTATATTGAGGTTTAAATATGGTTTATTAAATATAAACTAATCCTTCTTATTTGCATAATCATGTCAAAATACACAAATCTTTATTAAAAGAATATGAAACTTACTTCATGCTTTTAAACCTTGTGAATATTATCATCATTTCTTTGTATGCACTCATTTTGCCCTATTTCATCCTCAAATCAGATAAAGTAATATAGCTCTTTATTAAATTAAGCCAAATCATTGATGAATATTGATTTATTATTGAGTAATATATTCATCTAAAACTTGATTTTTGTCAAAATAAAAAGACTGATATCAATATTGGATTTAATAATAATACTAAAAATAATTTTATTAACAATTAGAAAAATATACATTTACTTCTAAATGATTATTTCAATTATAATTTCATCACCTATAATTTATCTGATTTATATGATCAAAGAGCTCTTTGATGTAAATCTTAATCTGTTTCATTACATTATAACTTCAATTATAAAATTCAGATTTGTAAAAGAAAACACAAAATTTGACAATATATGTGCTATTTAAATATGTGATTAAAATTTATCTTTCGTAATTTCAATTGTATGTGCTTTGATATTTTAAACGATTATATATACAAACATATACTGAACCAAGAAATGAATATTGATATTATCCTGCTTATTGGACCTTGCAATCAGAATTGAGCATTGAATTGTTAGGAATAAAATTACATCAGAACTGCTATCAGAAATAAAATTGTTAATTATAATATACAATCCTTGCCTAAATTTTACTGAAATAATGATTAAAAGAATCCTTGAAGTCAGCATGTTTTCATATCATCCAAAATATGATAACATATTTGTCATACCCCATATAATTACAATTTTTTTCCTCAACAAAAATATTCAAATAATTGGCTCCCTCATATTTACCTAAATTTATTATTAGGTTAGAGTCACTTTAAACTTTGTAAATATTACAACATGATCAATATTTCATTTAAAAAGGAATATAGCTTATGGAGCAGAAGTCGTATTAACTGCTTCATTAATTATGGAGCTTTTTTAAGCTATGGATTTTTTCTTTTTATAAATATAAAAGGTGCTTGTTTTATAGCTAAAGATGCCATTGGATGGTGCCGTTTTCACGCTAAAACTATAAAATATGAACATTCACGGGCCGTTGATTTTAATAATTTTTCTGTGCTTTTTTGTAATGCGAAAATAAAAACAAAACAAAATCATCTTTTTTAAATATTATTTTTTATTAACGTATACAATTTAAATGATAATAATAAATGTAAAATAAAATCAACAAATTACAATTTGATTCGTGTTTTTTATATCGTATACTTTTTAAATTGTGTTATGGCTTTTTTTTATCAATTTTCTATCGAATATTTTTTTACTTGTGTTACGACTTTTTTTGTTGTTGTTTAACTAAAAAATAATAATCGTAATAAAAGTAAAAGTTGTCACGGTTAGATTTAGGGTTAGTTTTAGGGTTAGTTTAGGGTTAGGTTTAGGATTAGTGTTAGGGTTAGTTTTAGGGTTAGTGTTCTATTGTTTGTAATGCTAAAATAAAAAAATTCAAAATCGTAACTGTACTCGGACAAAAGAAAGAAACTTAAAACTTTTTTAAACAACAACAAACACATACAAATGTCTTTTTTACTTATTAAACATGTTTATAATATTTGCTTTTTATGAAATTTACAAAAAAAACTGTATATTTGGACTTTTCTTACTGGATATTTTTTTTGTACCGCTCTTTTTTACTTCAAAAATATATAGACGGTAGAATCTTCTTTGTCTCGTGGAATGTTACTAACAGTACGTTACTTGACACATTACCTAATTGCAACTCAATAAAAAAAATAGATATTTAACATTTTCCCAAATAAAAGTTCAATACAGTACGTTGTAAAAAGTCTTATAATTATTGCTTTAAAAAATCTGAACATTTCAATAATTTAAAATAAAAAAAAATCCAATGAAAACAACATTTCAATACAATTCAAATACAAACTCTCTCATCAAGCCGTAATTATTTTATAAATTGTGCGAATTCGAAAAATGTATTTGCTGCTATGCGACATACATGCTGTACTGCGACGCGACATAGCGGCCTGCATTCTGTAGCACAACAAAAAAGTTGTATGATAGAAAACGCGGGTTCGAACATGTCGGCCGCAGAAACAGCATTTTTATGTGTTTTGGCGCGAAAACGCGCCATAGAGCGGCATCTTTAGCTAAAAGATGAGTACCAAATAAAATACTTGGGACTACTATCTGGTAATTACTTTCTGATAAAATACAGATAAGTTCTCTATCATTACTGTCATTAATTTTCCACATGAGTGCATACTTAAAAAGTATTCTTCATATGATTACAAGGTCACATCATTTATATGCTGAATACATAAATGCATATCAGTACATAAAAAATCCCCATTATAAAATAATTTATTTACTTACTAAATGGGTAGCCAATTATTCATATAAAAGAAGACAGTCACAACATCTATACTTTGAGATGAAAAATAATTTCTAACATTAAATTTGCAATTCAAAATAACAAAATTTAGGTAACTGTTCCATATTTTCCATTGATACACATCAAAGCTATTTTTATTAATTTGTTTACACATGTGACTTCTCTCTAGTTTTTATTTTAATTAGATTTGTTTATGGGTGAGAGAACAAGCATGCGTTACTGACCTCATTGAAGTGGAGTTGGGCTGAACATATTGCTAGTAGAGATGATAGTAGATGGGCAGCTGAAATTTTAAACTGGATTGTAAAAGACCTAGAAAGAGATCGCACATGAGATGGATGGATGAATGAATGAAATAAAGTGTGCTGGGGTGATATAGAGAAGGAAGGCTAGAGATCAGAGATGTATTGAACTTGGAGAGATCATCTTGTAGTGGATTGACTATAGTTGAAAATGATGATGATGATATAACAATTCTTTGCATTTCTTAAGTCAAATATATCTTTGGGAAAAGATTATTAACCCTGATCATTGTTCCATTATTAAAATAAAAGTGAATAAGTAGATTGAATGTATTGAAATAATTTAAATTTTTTAAAAATGTATTTAATTTTGTATGAAATTACTTTTAATATATACTAAATCAAATTATATGCTTAATATGCCTCCCTTCCCCAATATGCTTAATAAATATTTTAATAACACAATAAATATTAAAGTATTAAAAAATGAAAAAAAAAACCGTTTAATATTAATGGCTAGAGTGAAATGATTGTTTTTTTTTAAAAAGCATAATAGTTTTTTTGTAAAAATGTTTGAAAAATCTAATGATTATTTTTCTCCCTTTTCTTTATAATTGCAACAATAGTGAAAAATTTATTGGAAAGGTATATGTTTGATTCAAAACTTATTTGGCTTTACAATTTTCTAGTTTATGGAGTTTCTGTAGCATATTCAGAACATCATTTCTATCTTTATTTTATTCAACATATTTTACTTAGAAGATTACTATCAATTTTAAACAGATAATCAGAAACATGTTTGTTCTCCAGCATTTATTTGCATATTGTCCTGAATTTGTTCATTCAGCATTGTTAATATGCCCACAATAAATTTTAAAAGCTATAAAATCATTATAGTGATCAGATTTCTTGATTTGAGCAAAATGATTCTTCCAAAGCAATTTATTGGCAGACCAAGAGAAACCCCCCTCCCCCCAAATTAGTAATCATATTTATATGGCAGTTATACATATAGCATTTAATTGGAAGCTAAAATTATTTTTCTACAAAGATTTAAAACATTGAATAAGAAGTACATATTAATTAAGTACTCCACTTTCTTATTTTGTTAGTTTTAAGTAAAATTATAGCAGAAATATTCAATTAATCATTTGACTGGAAGTTTGTTTAAATTAATTAAAAGACTTTCTTAATCCTTCTAATAATATTTTACAAAAAAAAATAATAATTATATTTTAGAAGTTTTATATATTTTTTGAAACAAAAACATATTTAGGTAATTAATTTTTTTTTTTTTTAGAAAAGTTACCTTTAAGCCTCTAAATATGAAACAATTTTATTTAATTAATTAACTTGCTGATTTAAATCAAATTTATGAGAAAATTCTGTTATGCTGTATTTGCAAATACATCTTACTCTTGTAAATACATACTTTCTTTGCAAAATATGATTTAACATTATTTCCTAATACTTTCATTAGGTTTGCAGCAAATTAATATTTTTTGCTACCATATGTCACTTAAAACCATATAAACATCCATAATTGTAATATCAGCTAATTTTAAAATATAGAAATAGTATTATACTTTTCCTCCATTTTATTTAGTTTTTCTTTTTTTTTTTTTTACGATTATTATTATTGTTTATTAATCTAAACATATACCTACATATTTTCATTATAAAATTATCATTATAATATATATATACAAATTCGTGTGGTTGGTCCAAGCTATAATTCAAATGTGATGATGTGATGTGATGTATTGTGGCTTCTCCTTAAACAAAGTCAAGAATATCTCGGCAAATGCCCAGATAAACCTGTTAGCCACTTTATTTTCCATTCTCCATTCTAAATACTATATATTTTAAAAATATATACCCTTATGTACTTTTAATGTGTGAATATATAGCTGAGTTACAATTTAATTTAAAAACCATACATTTTAAGATTAATTAAAACAATGCAATAAAGACAGTATAGTAACAAATGGAAAGATAGCACATTAACATATAAGCATATTTTGCTTAAATCTAGGTTGATCACTTATGTATATGTGTTCTTTTAATCTCTCTCTCTAAAAAAAAAAAAAAACCATTATCTTTTTCAGTATTTTCATGAAAATTGAAGATGATGATGAAATGCAGAAGATACAATGTTTATGTGATATTTGTAGATTATGCTGATTTCTAAATCTATGCATCCCTTATTTGCAGAAACAGCTTATTGTCATTTTGACAGTGGATCTTTTGCTAGTCTTTTTGTAGACTTAATGTCTTTTGATGCAATACACTATTGTTGTAAATCTTTCACTTACAAATTTACCACTTTTTCAGTCTTTACTAAATAATATATTGTGGACATTAGCAGTTTCAAAAGCACAACAAGTATTACTAGCACAAATTTCTTGTTTTTTTTTTTTTTCATATGTCATAGCATCTGCCGGGACGCGAACCCACACCTTTCTGCAACCAACTACTTGCTTGCATGGCTGCTGCGATACCTCTTGGCTAACAACGCAAGACAAATTTCTTGTTTTTATGTAAGCAAATTGATAATTTGCTTTTATTGATATTAAGCAGGTGACTTTTTTTTTTTTTTTCCAAAATTAAATCACATAGAAAATGCATTTGTTCTTTTAAGGTTGGCTAAAATTGCTACCATTATTAACTTTACACCTTAGTATCATTTTAAAGCTTTTGTTGAGATTGCAACAATGTGAGGGAACATTTTCCCTAGCCTAATTGAATGCATGAGAATGAGAGACAGAGAGAGACAAAAAATGTTACCCAAACAAACTTCAGTTACATGTGAAATTTATGACTTTAATTGTTATTGGATCTGTGGGTTTTAAGAGCTATTGTATAGTATTTGTGTTGCATAACAGTAGCCATGTTTGTAGGAAAAAATGCAGATTTTAATTTTTGCTCTTTCATAATCTTTCATGCACTTTAAATTTTTTATATTTATTTTGTTTTATGCACCCTCACAATTGCCTGTGTTTTGATTAATAATACCTCTGAATCAATTTTTTTTATAATAACAGAGTTTTAATTAATTGTTAATCAGTATTATTGCTAAATTAAACCTTTGTAGCATATTTTCTTTGTGAATGTTCTTAATATGATGAATATAAAAAAATAAAAAGTTCACATGAAAATATTGTACTGGTTTTGTAATGAAGCAACATGAATATATATTATAATTGTGCTGAGGATAATATATATTTAGCACTGAAAATAATTTTAGATTTCATCTGTTTTAATTGTTGTATATTAATGATATAAATAATTATATAGCATTTCAATTTGGCTGCTTTGAAATTCTTGTTATAAAAATGATCATGTTTTTTAATAGAAATTTCTATAAACATATCTACATGTATATTTGACCAACAGAAATATTTTTATGAACATAAATATATTTGTTTATTAAAAATTTAAAGAGAAAAAGTTATAAAAGCCAGCTATTTGATTTGTTTTCACTTATTAGTAACTTTCTGCTGAGAACTTTAAACCCATACCATATTAAAAAAGACATTCCTTTGGACAATCAGTACCTCATATCCATAAATCATTCATTCCTCTTCATGGATGTATCACCTGTGGATGCAAACTATTTGAACATTTTGGAAACATCCATCTTGTAGAGGGAAAACTGACATTAGTGTTGACTTCCACAATTTACAGACAGATATTGTTTTGAAGGACATAGGAATAATATTTATGGGGTTGAACTAATGAAACCTTTTCTCACTAGGAATGTCAAATGGAAATCAAAATAAATTGAAGATGAAACACAAAATATGATCTTTCATGTAATTATTATAAGTGTAGTGAAGACTTAAAATCTTCACCTTTAATTTTAAACTTGTTTAAACTAGACTGTAATTAATAAAACTCCTGATTTACATATATAAAAAGGAAACCACTGTAAGAGAAATTGAAATCTTATTTGCTTTCACTAAGTAAGCAGATGTTCTTGAATTTTCAAGAATAATATTTAGCTGATTCATTAGCATATGGTTATTTTATTATAATTACTTTTTTTTTCCATCTTATTTTAAACATTACTTTATTCAAAATTTAACTTTTTTTAAAATTTGGTGTGAATTGCAAACTTATTAAGCACTAGAAATTACCTCTCTCCCCTTCTTAATATAAATATTAATAGGGATAATGTATGTCTGAAATCATCTTAATTTTTTTTTATGTTAGTTGTGAAGGTTAAAAAATATCATATATATGATTAAGTGTGTGTGTGGGGGTTACTTTGTTGTATTTTCAGCAATTTTTTTTTTTTTTTGAATTTGAATTATATATCATATTCTTAGTTTTTTTTTTAAAATTTGTACTTTCGCTGCATTTCTTGGATATATATATATAGTCTCGGGCAATGGGCAAATTTTACATCACTTTTCAGCCACTTTGGGATATAAATTTATCACTTGCAGGCTTCCCACCGGTTGTTGATGGAACCGCAGCGTCGCCTGGTGGCAATCGAGCAATCAGGTGAAACTACCGTTTTATACTTACATAATTGAAGCATTCCAAAATCAAATTTTATATAAGGTAAAATTTTCCTTCAGCATCACAAGAGACATCCAAAATGCATGTAATCAACAAAAATTTGACTTAAAACCACCTTTGTTGGAAGTTTTTATACATGATGTACGCCAGGAATTATTATGTAAATCCTGACTTATTTTTTGAAATAAACTGCATAGATGACAAGAACAGATTTTGATTTATTAAATGCGACTGCCATTTCATTTAATTGTTTTAAATCGCATTAGAAACCTTACCCTGAGTTTGAATATTTAGATAGAACATTTAGTCTAAATATCAGTTGGATTAATCTGTTTGTACCTTATTATTGATATTGATTTTTCCCTTTTTATTTGTAATTCAAATTTGTATAAGTTTTGTTCATCTGTGTAACAAAATGATCTCTTTTTTCTTTATAATCTAAAGCTGAGTGTGTTTTCAGTGAAGTTCACTTAGCTTTAGCTTATAAAGAAAAAAAGAAACTACTTTGTTACACACAAACAAACCTATGCAAATTTGAATTAATATGTAATTTTTTGGTTTAACCAAATTATCCGCACTCTATCTGTAAAATTTATTTTAATCATCTTTCGGAAAATACAAATATATCATTTTTTAACATTTTTGCTTATCAAACACTTTGTCCACCTTTTGTAATTTTTAAAAAAAAATGTTTGAGGCTGAGCTGCTAGACACAAGTGTACAGTTATCTTGGATCTTTTCATCAGATTTGAATCTTCGTCCTTGTAGGGATCTTTTCAGAGGACCAAACGGCTGATACTTCAATAAGGCAAGATTAGGTCTATAGGAAGGATGCGCCAATACTTCAAAACAAAGTTTTTGGAGAGTATCGGCAGTGTGGGCAATAATGTGCAGAAGTGCATTGCCACACAACAATACAACACCTCAGATAGCCTTCCTTTGCATTTTGTCCGAATTTTTGGCTTCAGCTTTTCAGTGAGCACTGTTGGTTGTTGAACCTTATTTTCTATTGTTCCAATACTGGCCTTTAAGAATCCCAGACAATCGTAAGCCTCAATTTTCCAGCTAATGATTGATTTTTTCAGTCGGTGATTTGGAGATGTTTATTTACTCTCAGGCTCATATTGATGAACCCTTTAGAATATTAGTCCAAATTTTGTTTGCAGATATCCAAATGTTTCTGTTTGTGCTTTTCTGTCAGTTGTTTTGGCACCTATCTTACACAGATTTTTTTAAAACCCAAATCTGTCATAGATTATTGCATATGAAGATCCCTGGTTAATTTTTGCAAATAATTTCCATATAATCTACTGTTACTGGTCTATCCAACAGAATGTGCATACTCATTCAGACATGGACATGGATGGGCATTTAGTTCATTCATGCCTGATATTTATGGGACCTTCCTTGAATTTTTATCTATTCATTCATACATACTTTTACATGACAAAATATTTTACCCATACTGTGCATAAAGTCATTGATAAATATTGGTACCAGATATACCTTCAAAACATAAAAAAATATATAAATCGATTACTGCATACTGCTCTTTTGTGCAAATCACAAGTGGTGCAGCCATTGTTTTTTTTACATCATAATCACATATGAACTGGCATAACATGTTCAAGAAACAGTGATTTTATACAGAAAGGACTGCTAAGACAGAGGGATCAACAGTTTTAATATAACCAGAGTGTGGATAATTTTTGACTCACCCACATATATTTGTATTATTGCAAGTTATTGATTGAAATTTTGATTTTGAATGTGTACCTGATTAGAAAGTATGTAATGTGGTAGGCATTTCTAGGTACAATATGTAGCAGCTGGATAAATAATAGCAGCACCGGATCTTTAGCAACAGGGGATTATATACAAAAATGGAAAAACGTGGGTGATTTAGTCTGCAAGTTGTGTAAGGAAGGCGTAGAAAATATTAGGCATCTGTTAATTGAATGGAAATGCCTGAAAGTAGAAATGATACAAATAATAAAGTTGTGGAAGAATAAATATAAGGAAAGTGATTATACAGAAAATGGGTTATTGATTTTTATGCTGGGTTTGGGAAAAGATACAGGGGATTTAGATATAAAAGTCCTGGAATTGACAAAGATTATGTTGTGGAAATGGGATAAAGCAGGATATGGGAAATTTGGGGTGGAGAATGGAAAGGGAAGGTAAGTGGCTCTGGCATAGTTGCCGAGAGATTCCTGACTCCGTATAAGGATAAGTCACAGTGCATCCCATCACATCATCACATGATATCATGTAACAAAAAAAAAGTACACACAATGGAATATTTTTTTATTTTACGGTGCATCTTTAAGCATTTGATAAGTAATATTTGATAGTAAATTGATGATGGTTTTATGCCTTTAAGAAAAAATATGAGATGTCTGAGTTTAAAGAGAATCAAATTATTATTTAATGATGATGCAGATCTCTGACATCCAAAGCTATTAAACTATAATGTATCAGAGCTTTTAGTTTGAGAGGCATGAGCATATTTATTGAAGATAGGAGAATGACATCTGTTAGAACCATCTACAGTCAGAACTCAATTTTACTGGCATGAAGCAACAGACATTACAAAGGAATAATATAAAAATTTCACTGTAACAAATGATTTAAGAAATCGGCTTACATTTGAATACTTTATGTTTACCTAAATCATTTTGGTAAATTTATTGTAAACCATTGATTTATGATGTGAATGTGTTATATATATAAGAACTGGATAATGAACAGCATACATCGGTAGATAAATCTTGGTTTATTTTTCCCAATCATTAAAAATGTTTTTATAGCATTAATCAAAAAAAGAGAAGCCTACAGAAGTATAGTAAATCGTGAGTCTCTAGAAGTGTATACAATTATTTTCATGTTTTTCCAACCAATATTTGTCTGTGGAGTGTATTCATTGTCTGGAAGCAATAATTTTTTCAACTTTAATCATGGTGGTTGAAATTATCATGATTTGGATGCCTATGTCATATTATGAACCACATGATTGATATAGAGTTATGAAATTTTGGAGGTCAGGTTCATCTCAGTGCAAATGTTGCTTCAAGGCGACACTGTTATCTTCTAAGATCATAAAACTTCAATTAATGCACTCCACATACAGATAAAGGTTGGAGAAACATAAGAATAATTTTATACATATCCATAGCTTCTGGGGATCAACAAATTTTTTATTTTTCCATAGACCATCATTAAACAGTGATTAAGAGATGATAACCAAGAACATCTTACAAAGAATTTAAGACTTTCTAAGTATGGTTTAAAATTTATCAAACCATTAGTCACTTTTTCTGTATATCCATATTGACTTTACACAAAATTAATAAAAGGTATTGCAGGTCCTCCTATTTATTTTGCCTAATTTCTATTTATGATATATATTTATATGTATGTGGGAGCATGCATTGACTTATTTTGCTTGCTGTTTGCTGACTTTATTACTATAGCTTTGCTTTTAATTAATGACTATTTCTTTACTTAGAACTAGAATACATTTGGGTAATTGAAAAAGTATTAACAGGTATCACTCTTTATTGAACCAACAGATTATCGTCCTGGGAAAATACTTTACCAACTATTTATGAGGATTTTTACTCAAAGAAGATTAATATGCAGTAATATATTTTGTTAATCTTTACTTGAAGGAAAAAGATATTAACTATTGCAATATAATTTTGTCTCAGCTTTTGTATAATATTATTTTGGAAAGTAAATGATTTATTATTTATATTTGAATTTTTTTTTTGATTAGAGAAAATTCTATGTTGAGTACGAAATTAACTTGCACTTTGGAGTGTTTGAATATTTATGATTTATGAATTTGGGAAGGCAATGTTAGCCCATGTAATTTTTAATAGCTGCTAATTTATATTGAAATAATATACTCTACATTGAAAGGCAGGAATTTAAAGGGAAATTAAACAATGATGGTTATATGGTATTACTACCGAGCCAAGAAAGCTTTATTAGTATGAAATATTTTTCCCAATTGTTTGCTATTTGCTAATTTAGCTTCTGATGTTTTAATTAGTTACAGTGTTTGGAGTTATATCATAAAATTTGTAGTTTATTATATTCATTAAATTGCTACAAACCTCAATCTCTGATTGAGTTTATAATGCATCAATAACAAGGCTAAGCATGCTCTTAATGAAGGAAATTTGTGACAACAAACTTTTATTATTGGATAAGTATTTTGTCTTTGCTAATAGTATTACTTTATTTATTATTGATCTAATTTTAGTCTCATACTCTCACACTGATTGGATAAGTGGTAAAGCATATTTCAAATTGTTACTTATCTAGTTTTGTATGCATGAAGATCTGTGAAACAGATAAAAGATCCCTAGTCAGAGTTCAGACTGTGATCATAGCAAAAATGTGATGTAGGTTGAACTTAACAATATGTTTTATTCAAAAATAGGAGCAAAGATTGAAGATGAGATTGAAGGGCAAAGAGCTGGATCAATGATTATCCGAAGGATATGGTGTGATAATAAGTGCATCTGCCTTCCATGCCATGACCTGGGGTTCGAGTCTGAGCTTAGATGTTATTTCGGATCTTTAGCAGGCTTACATTTTTTTTTCAGATGAACAGCCTAAAGCCATTCTAATTAACTATTCAAATATTGGTTAGTAAAGGTCTTTAGTTAATCTGGGTCAGATGCCAGTGCCCTAATTCTAAAAAAAAAAAAAAGGGGGGGGGCTGTGTTTTATCTGGGTCAGTGCACTAATTCTAAAAAAAAAAAAATTGGAGGAGGGGGGCCTGTGTTTTATCATATTCATTTATAAGAGAAGTACAGATTGAGATGCTTATCTTTATATATAAGAACTATTTAATAGATGGGTCAAATTTGGCTAATTTTAAACTTTTGGGACATAACTTTGATAATAAAGAGAATATGGTCATGCCAAGAAAGATCATCGTGGTGAAATAACACTACGTATTGATAGATTGGAAGACGAGAAGAAATTGATAGTAAAAAAATCAGATCTGAAATAATGACCCAAGATTAGATTTTATAACAATTAAAATGAAATTTCATTAAAATAAATTTTTGAAATCAATATTTAATATGGAGGAAAAGAAGTTCTTTGGTTGAGTAGGATATTATATTTAGCTTAGTGCTTAGAAGGCAGGTTAAATTGCAGGATGTTCTCAATAGCAAAATGTAAATAAAATTAGTTGAAATATAATTTTGGAGACATAGGACATAACCCTAGGAATATCACTATTAATAAAATAAAATATTTAATAATATATATTTGTATAGTACATGAAATTCATGCAAGAATATCAATATCTTGTATTAATTTTAAAATAATAGTTAGTGTAAGAATATTTGTATATTTTCAAAAAGAAAATACAATAAGCAAAAGTATTTTGAAAATGATTTCTAATTGATATTATTTGCCTGAAGGCATATAGAATAGTTAGGCAATAAAGTAATAATGTTTGACTGAATACAAGTATATTTTATATACCTGGAATTATGTAATTGTATAAGAGATTTGAACACAGACTTTCAATCTCTTTTTAGCTATCTGATCTATCTCATATAACCGATACACATGACCACAGCCTGATGTCAAAGATAAATGAACTCCAATATCCATATTTTGCGCTGAACCAGCACTCATCAGCTGGTCCAGATCATACTCTCCCACACATAATCATAATCAGTGCTTGGTTTAAGATAGCAAATCTTCAAACTTTAATAAGTAGCTCCATCTGTCAACTCTTCAGCCATCCATTCCATTGAAAATTTGATGATTGGGAGATTTGAGCATTCCATCAGCTTTTATGTGAAAGGATGGCTAAAGAGTTGGAGGATGGAGTAGATTGGAGGCTGACTATTACAGTTTGAAGATTTGCTATTTTAATATAAACCAGAACACTGATTATGTTTTATGTGTAGGAGATTATGATCTGGACCAACTGATGAGTGCTGGTTAAGTGTGAAATACATACATTGAAGTTCATTTATCTCTGACGCCATGTGTGTGGTTATGTGTATTGGTTGTATGAGATAGATTGGATAGCTGAAAGGAGATTGAAAGTCTGGGTTCAAATCCCTTACTGCAATAAAGTGATGTGACAGTAAACGCTGTAGGAAATAGTTATCCATTATTTGTCACCATATTAACAAAATTTACTCTAGTATCTCAGGTTTTAAAGCTGTATTATAAATTTTATTAAGGCCATACCTCATTAAAATGCAATGTCTAATAATTACGTATGTACACTTGTAATCAACTGTGAAGTTCCATATTCCTTAAATTATTTTTTTCTGAAAAGGGTATATAATTAATGTTTTCCCTTACTTTTGAAAACTTCTGAAAAATCTGCTTCAAACTTAATTTTTATGATAATATATTAATATATTCTAAAATATACATAACATTAATATTTTTGATTACCAACTTGTGAACTTAATTAACCTAAGGTAGCTGCTTAATAATGTATTTAAATTTGTATTATTTATATTTTATTTGTCATAGAAAGAAAATGATTAAAAAGAAATTAATGCATATTGCTAAAAAACAAATTAAGAGTTGATTATTTTTATCTTTATTTTCATTAGTGAGTTTGAAAAAAAAAGCCTCTAATAAGTCACAAATTTAGTCAAATTTTCTATCTTTAGTTCATTGATTACATTTTTGTCTACCGTATTAATCTTCTACTCTGAAAAAAATCATTAGTTGTCGTTTAATTAGAATTTACTCCATTTATTTCTTCTACTCGTACTTTAGCCCAAGATAAATAATTAACAGAATATGATTTTGTCTCTCCATGTTTCTGTTATATCTTTGATAACTTTTAAGTTTTTTTTAATACTATTTTTTCCCCTCACAATTTTCTTTCCGTTATTTATCAAATATCTAGACTTTCAGATTTCAGTGTCCCCCCCCCCCCCCGCCGGTTGTTTACGATTTATTGCAACTAATAATTTATCTACAAATATTCACTATTATTAACATATTTAAATGGTTTGGTATGTTCTTTTTTTTTGTTCAAAAATAGCCACAAGTGCCATCTTATTCCATAAATATCATCATCAACTATTATCAATCAGGGTGACGGTCTCTCCAAGTTCAATCCATCTTCTCCGATCTTTAGCTTCTCTTCTCTACATCACCTCTGCACACTTTATTTCATCCATCCATCTCACGTGGTCTCCTTCTGGGTCTTTTACAATCTCTTGGAATCCAGTTTAAGATTTCAATTGTCCATCTATTATCATCTCTTCTAGCAATACGTCCCCCCTTTTTTAAGCTTTTGATATTAATTTGCACAAATAAATGGATTTGAAGAATATGCTTTAGTTTCACATTTATATACAACTTTACCTATCACAGTTACGATATAGGTTGGATGATTTAGAATTGATTGAAATCAATATTTAATAACAAAAAAATTGAAGATAACAAATTATGATCGTTAGAAATGTAATGTAGTCAGCAGAAAAAAATAGAAAATCTTTAATCACAGTGTAAGAAATAATATAACAGGATAAAAAGGACTAAAGATGAATAGCATCTTTAAAATAGAAGTTTGTAATTTGGTCAGTGATGTTGCCACGAATTAGATGAAAATGCACATTTTTTTTTTTTTTAGAAAGTGAGGACAAAAATATTTAAATTATAGTATACATAATTCATATTCAAAGAATGTTAGTGGATATGGTGAAAGTTATAGGAAGATCATAAGAGTAAAGAATGAGTAAAAAGCGGCACAAATAAATTTTTGTCACTATTATTAATATCATTATTATAAAAATATCACAATAATGTAACAGATATATTTGTTATGTAAGAACTAATAAGAAAATTGAATGCTTTTCAAAAAAGGTTAATCACAAGATATAGCCTCAGCAAAATAATTGTGGAGACAATTGAAATCTTAAACTGGATTCCAAGAGATTGTAAAAGACCCAGAAAGAGACCATATGTGAGATGGATAGATGAAATAAGAAAGTGTGCAGGGTGATGTGGAGAAGAGAAGCTAAAGATTGGAGAAGATGGATTGAACTCGGAGAGATCTTCATCCTGCAGTGGATTGATAATGGTTGATGATGATGACACTGAGTCAGTTAGGCTGAGGTTTATCTTAAAAGTATAGAAATTCACTCAAAACTATCTTGTTTAGCAAAAGTCAAGGTATGTGACTAGTTATTTTGAAGGCAAAATCAAAAATTTATTTCCCAAAATTTAATGATTAATTTTGGAAATCTGAACATTGAAAAGATTCTGATAATAATCAAAAAGGTTATTAAATGAAAACCAAACTGGTAATGAACAGATAATATAATTTTAGATGATTATGGTTGACAACATAAGTCTTGGATTTCTAATGTTTTAATCTTTTTCGGATTAAACTATTATTAAAGGTGAGTACTTATTATGGGAGAATCTCAATAAATATTGTTATTTGTTTTCATTGGGCTGATATATTAGTACTTCTTAATTCTTCTCCATAATTCTTTTATTGAAAGCCAGTCAACAGAAATCAATATAAACGCATTTTGAATTATAAAACAACTGGTCAAAATTTTCATGAAAGTGCTGTTTTGGAGGCTGCAAGGTGAAGCAATAGTCCATTTTGTTTATTTTACTTGAGTAAACAATGAACTGTAACAGGCTATCTTATATAATGAGCTATCTTATATAATGAACAGCTTTAGAATAGAGTAAACGAAACAAATTATTGCTTCTGATGCAGCAAAAGTAAGCTAGGAAAGTCTTACGATACTTATTTTTTAGTAAATCTATGTAATTTATTTACTTATTTTTTATTGCTATTGTTAAATTTTTTGAATGGAATATAATATTATCTATCTAAACTTAATGTAATTATAAAGGACTTGAACACAGACTTTCAAACTCTCTATAGCTATCCATTCCATCTTATACAACTGATACACATGACCACATACATGTGAAAAGATAAACGATCTCCAATATACATATTTCATACTGAACCAGCATTCATCAGTTGGTCTAGATCACCATCTCCCACACATATATACCATCAGTGCTCAGTTTATATTAAAATAGCAAATCTTCAAACTTTAATAAACAAACTTCGATCTTCTTCACCCTCCAACTCTTCAGCCATCCATATCATTGAAATTCTGAGGATGGAACACTCAAAGCCCTTGTTGATGCCAACATTATTTGTTTATCCATGTTGATTTTAAGTCACCCTGATCCTCACATATAGGACCTTAATATGTCCACTTAAATATACAGGAGGGATAGAAGCATATATGAGGGGTCAGAGTAGCTTAAAGTCAACATAATATTGGCATCAACAAGGGCTTTGAGCATTCCATCTTGGGATTTTCAATGATATGGATGGCTGAAGAAGATTGAAGCTTGTCCATTGAAATTTGAAGATTTGCTATCTTAATATAAACTGAGCGCTGATTGTATATATTTGTGTGAGATGGTGATCTGGACCAATTGATGAGTGCTGGTTCTGCATGAAATACGTATATTGGAGATTATCTTTTTCACATGTATGTGGTCATGTGTATCTGTCGTATAAGAAGGAGTGGATAGCTGTAGAGAGTTTGAAAGTCTGGGTTCAAGTCCTTTATAATTACATTAAGTTTAGTACCACTCTATTTTGTAGTTTCCGTTTTAATTTTTCTAATTGTTTTGCTTTAATATAAGAAATTCCAGTTTCATCTTTCATTCATTTACACCCAAGCCTCGATTCATTTGTTATTATTTTAAAAAGCAGTGTGCTTGGTAGGTAATATCAAAAATGTACAAGCTTGTAATTTTTATTATTTAAAATATATGCATACATATATTTATGATCTCGAACATGTTTTTTCTAATAAAACAAACTTGCATCAGAAATATATTCTGATTTCTATGATCTTCATTCGATGATGACTCATGAGTATAGTTTACACTTTGGCTGCTTTTATTATACGTTATAAAATTACTTCTATTATTTATAGTTGAATATATTTGGAAAAATATAAATAAAGCTTTAATATTTTAAAACACATTTAACAATTAAATTAAGTGGTGGCTCTAATCCAATGTACATTTGCAAGTAAAATGCGATCATCACAAACATTCAGACGTAACACATTTAAATACTTCCATGATGTTTTGTGTTTTTTAGTTGCTTTATAATTATTTTTACTTAATTGAAGAGCTTTCTATAATAGGAATTAGTGTATTGATTGTTTAACATTCCTACTTGGAAAGCATAAGAGTTACCAGGCATTTTGAATTGGCAAGATAATTGTTGATCTGCAGTCTCAATAAATAAAACATGGTTGTAATGTGATGCAACCCTCACCATAAGAGAGATGGTGTCATTTTTTATCCTTTACCTTTAATTTACGGACAGTTATAGATAAAAAATAAAATGGTTTACTGTTGACAAATTCGTAAGAAGATTATGCAATGGAAGTTACAAAGCTGGATTCGTGATCGCTGGATTTTGAGCTGCGGAGTTTACCATTCTCCCGTTAAAACTATATAGAATTTAGTTGTAGATAATTCCTAAACATGCCCATTGTTATACTTAAGAATAATAGATTTTTTACTTTCTAATTTTGAAGGCAGATTGGATGTTCTATCAACGAATAGGTTTAGTTAATAATGTCGTTACATTAAAAGTATATTTTAATATTAATAGTAAATTTTTGGCCAAGCACCAAAGAATCCATATGAACACGAATTCATTTGAAGTGTCCAAATCTTTATATATACTGTATATATTTCTCAACTGGTGTTCGATCCAGGAATCTTCGACTTTGGATAAACCATATAGTAATTGTATGATCAATTGCTTATGAGGTCAAATGACATTCAAACATCAGAGTGAAAGATTGAACACAATAATTTTATTCAATTTAGTCTTTTTTTTTTAAAGACTAAGCTAAAACTTTTTTTAAAAAAAATATTTTCAACGGGGTAATTGATTAAAGAACTAGTTCTGAGTTGGTCACTTTTGCAATGATACTAAAAATGTATAGGCAATATATATATTAAATGATGGCAATCATTTCTTAGTAATGCAAAATAATTTACTTTGTTTAACTTATATTAAATTATTGTTATTATCAAAATGAGTAAAAATAAAATTTATCATTGGAGTGAGAGAACCAAGATAAGTGATACTGAATATTTATGGTTAAGATGTTATTAATATAACTACATTGTTTTAAAAATGGTTTGCTAGGATGCAAATAATAATTTATAGTGATAAAAAAGTAAATAAAAGCAGCTACATAAAATTAATCTGTAGGAAAAAAAAAAAGGCAGATATGAAAATTAAGAAACTTTTTTAGTAAAAAATTATTTGCTTAAGGAAAGATTTCATTAGGTAAAAGCATAATCTATTGTTATAAAGTTTATAACTTTTTATGGATCAATATATCACCAAGCCTTACTATTTCTTAGATATTACAAGTTTTAGAAACATTTCATTGGTAAGTCTCCTAATTCACTGATCATAAGTTTTTTTTTTTGTAAAATTAAATTCTATAAAAGAGCAGGTAGTGAATTATTCTCTATATTTATTTAGAAGACACATTAAATAATTATTTAGACTGTGGAGGAGCAAATGTTGGAGGTAGAATAATATGTATAAGATGAAATGTTTCTTGTAGCTGAAGATGAAAAGTGTTTTCAGAAAAATTGGAAGATATTTAGATTATGGAATGAACATTAATGTCGAGAAGACTAAGTGCTCATAGATAAGGAGAAATGCAAAAAGATCATAAATTGAAATCCTGGATAACATAATTCAACAGGTAAAGGAATTTAGATATTTGTGTAGTTGGTTGAGTGAGGATGAAAGAAGTGAAGATGAAGTTAAAAGAAGAATAGCATTGGCAAAGGAGACATTTATTAAAAGAAAGAAAATATTTTGTGGACCTTTGAAGAGAGAATTAAGAAAAAGATTAATTAAATGCTATGTGTGGAGTATACTAATGTATGTATAGTTGTGAAATGTGGACAGTGAATAATAAAATTAGGAAACAGATTGGAAGACTTTGAGCTATGGATATAGAGAAGAATGGGAAAAAAAATTAGTTGGATGAATAAAATAAATGAAGTTTTGAAAAGAGTAAATGGAAAAAAAAACAAGATTGATCGAGGAAATCAGAGAGAGAAAGAGAAACTGGATTGGACATATATTAAGAAGAAATTATAATTCAATTAAATGTTTTGGAGGGAATGGTGAATGGAATTAAGAAGAAAAGATTGAAGAGATTGACATTGTTGGATGTTATAAGAGATGGGAAGAATTATGTGGGATTGAAGAGCTGGACAATGAAGAGAATGGAATGGAAAAATGGGATGAATTGATGATATGACTATTCTCTGGACTCATCCATTTGACAAAATACTGTTGATATAAATATTGATTGCTGAAAGTTTTAATTGACCATAAAGATATGCACGTTATGTCTTAAAGTTTAATCTTGTGTTAAGATTTGTAGAGGTCCCTACTAGCGCATCTAAATGCACAGTCTTAAGGTTATAGCCTTAATATATATTACTTACGTAATGAGTATGCTTTTTTTTATTTATTGTAAAAGTAATAAAGTGTTTCGTCAATTGATTGTTGTATGGCACTTTATAAATTATTAATTTAAAAAAATCTTTGTAAAACTTATTATATATGATGAAAATCAAACCTAATATATGATGATCATCTTTTATATCATATATCTTATTGAACTTTTTATTTTATGTGAACTGAGATATAATTTCACAATTACCTTTTTTATTATATGCTTTTATTTAACTTTTTTTTTGTCTACCTGTCTGTTTATCTGGATAATCTTGTAACTCAATTATGTGAACTGAGACATGATTTCATTTCACAATTAACTTTTTTATTATACACTTTTATTTAACCTACTTTTTTTGGTCTGTCCCTATTTATCTGGAAAATCTTGTAACTCAATTTTCATCGACTTTCCCTGTTGATAATGCATTTTTTTTAGAGTTTGCAAACAATTTTAGCATAAAAATATTAGCAAAAAATTAAAATTTTTAATAGTATGTGGGATTCAATACTCTTTACGGTACTACTATCTTACGGTATTAAATTGTATCTCAACTCGTATAAAAAAAAAAAAAAAAATTAAGAAACCCAATGCACTAATAAGCAAAAAAAAAAACACCAAACAATACATTTTCTTCAGCTTTTACAGTATTATTGATATTTTGTGACTAAAATAAAAGCATGTGGTCATGTTTAGAAATATTCTTAGACTATTTTTAAACATGAGTGCCAATTGCTTTTATTTTAGTCACATAATATCAATAATATCGTGAAAGATGAAGAAAACATATTGTTTACTTTTTAATGCATTTGGACGAATAAAAGCATTTCTTTAATATATATATTTAATAATTTTTTAATCATCATTTTAAACAACTTATCTCTTTCTTTTCTCACAGCCTCTGTGACAAAATCTAAGTTTGCAGAAAATCTTGTCTTCTGTTCTTCTTTAAGTACATGACTTTTTTATACTACTATATTCAAGTTCTGTGATGATGATGATGATGATGGGTGAAATGCTCAAGATGTTAATATGAAATTTTGTTCCTACGAATCATCCATTAATGGTGATAAGAAACACAGTTTGGTGAAGTTTTCAAAATTTAAAAGCTTAACTTTATTCATAGTTAGTGTTTAATCCAGTAGGTCTGTTTTCCAGTTGTATGCCATAATTTTTCTATGCATCTTACAGTAACAATGGAGTAATATCTATGCACTTATCTTCTTGAGTTTATTGCTAACAGGATACAATAATAAGTACAATAGATAATTCAGTTGACTATCAATAAAAAAGCATTTAAGTGTTAATTCTGAATTTATAGCATTTTATTTTTTTAAAATATATATGTAATGATTAAATAAACCACCAACTTTATTCCAAATGTAAATATCCAACACGCATATAAATATTACACAGAGTAAAAAAATTTAAATAAAAAATGAATACTAATTCACCAAGCGCTTTCGATACTGTATACCAGATTCATGACGACTAATTTAAACATTTAAATTATGAAAACCTATATTATAAGGCTTATTTATAAAAGAAGTAGGTTTCTTTAAGTCTGAATAAAATTTGCCATTACAGAAAGTTTCATGTGGGAAAGCTCCTAAAACAGATATTATCTTTCCTAAAATTTCTTCCGTCTTTTCCAAAAAATAAAGGAAAACCAGTGTAAAGTTCCACTAAAGAACAACCCAATGACCATAGGTCTATTTGAGTTTCAAAAGTCATTCCAAACATTATCTATTAAACCAAAAAATAAAACACTTTTTTCCTATTTGGTTTTCTGCACAACTGCATAAAGCTCCGAAGCTTGGTAGACCAGAGTGTGAACATCAAAATCTGCACAATAGAGAGCCGTTACTTTTTTTTTCAGAAAAATTAATTGCATTTCCATAATTAGATGAATAGAAGAAATATCATCACCATTAGCTGATAAAATATTGTCAGGTTTAATATCTGCATGAATCAAATTTTGTTTATTAACAATACTCAAAATTGTTAAAATTCTTAAAGACAATTTACGTAAAACTTGGTAAAACCTTTTGCTTTGGTAACTTTGCAAAATAAGATTGGGCACTTGGACCAAGTAATTCAAAGGTAATACGAAAATGTCCACAAAATGAAAAGGTATTCAACAATTGTAGATTATAGTTAGAAAAATTAAGTTCAGCTTTACTCAGCCGATAAAATAATTCCATTTCTTGAAGACCAACAAAATAATAATCAAAATGAACTTTTATGGCTATCCGATAATTATTTCGAAATGTATCTTGTGCTTTGATTAAAATGCTTGAATGGCCAAAACCAATAATTTTTATAAATTTGTAACGCTGAGCCATTAATGGCATCCCTTTCGTTGGCTTAAACTGTTCTGTCTCATCTGTAAAACACTTAGCATCAATTATTTCTTGCTTATGGCCATCTTGGATTTTTTTATATATTGATTTCAAATCTCCAGTTACATATGCATCAGTGCTTTTACTATTTGGTAATCTATTAAAAATTCCATACATTAACAGATATTCTTTATAGAAATAGAAGAGGCTTGATTTATTGCTAAGTCTAATGACATTGTTAATCATCATAATACTAGTGTCCCATTGAGCATGCACTGGAATATGAACCATTCACTTTAAATTAATCGCGGTGAATCTGGTATACAGTACCAAAAACACTTGGTGAATTAGTACTTATTTTTTATTTAAAATTTTTTACTGTGTAATATTTATATGCGTATTTGATATTTATTATATATATATGTGTGTGTGTGTTTTATCACATTTGTACACTCTTAAGAACTACCAAAAGTTTAAGTCGTTTGATTAAAGTATTCTATCCACTCCATAGGGATTCTTGTCATTGCAGCTGTTATTACTATGTGATTATTCATATGTATGAACCTGGATGGGCTGCTCACCAACACACATTTGCCAGTGTGAGTTTATTGGCTTTTTACCTCTTAAGTTTAAGATCAAGAAACACATGTTCTTTCTTCTCAGTTGCCTGACAATGCAAAATCAATGTGGGTGTGAATGAAATTTTTTTTTTCTAATAGTATATACAATCATGACAGATGAAAATAAATCATCGCCTTTATTCCCAGGAGACTGTAAAGTCACCAGCCAAGATAGCAGTTGGTGGCTGAATTCTGAGGGTGCTAAGAACGCCCTGATTGTGGACCCAGGCTGCCATTTGATGACAACTTTTTATTTAGGTACCTACAATTGCAGATCACTTTCAAGTGAAGGAAGATTTCAAGAATTAGATGAACTGTGTTATATTAAATGGGACATTATTGGACTTTGTGAAGTTAGAAGAAAAAGTGAAGAGATGATTGATTTAAAAAGTGGATATGTACTTCATTACAAAGGCACAAATATTGGAAGTACAAGTGGAATAGGATTCATAAATAAAAAGTGGAATAACAACATGGTGGAGATTCATGATGTATCAGACAGAGTGGCAAGATTAGTTATACAACTTAATGGCAGATAATTCAGGTTTATGCCCTAATAAGTTCTCATAGTAACGAAGTAGTAGAAGATTTTTATATGGATGTACAAAAGGCTTTTGATCAGACTAAACAACTTTAAAATTGTTATAGGAGACTTTAATGCTAGAATTGGTAAGCAATTGAAAGAGGAAAGGGCTGTAGATAAATTTGTTTATGGTAATAGAAATGAGAGAGGACATAGAGTTTGCAGAAAAATAAAACATTTATATTATGGATTGTTTTTTTGAGAAAAATCTTAAAAAGAAATGGATATGGAAGTATCCAAATGAAGGTACAGCAGAAATGGATTATATTTTGACTAACAGAAAATACATATTTCAAGATTGTAATGTTCTTAAAAAATTTAACACAGGAAGTGATCATCAATTAGTGAGATATGAGATACATGTTAATGCAAGACTGGAGAAACAAAAATTATTAAGAAAAACAATATTCACATTTGATATTCCTAATTTTCAGAAACATTCTAATGAATTTAAATTAGAAAATGCAAATCGTTTTTAAATCTTAGCAGATTTTGACCATGATTCAGATTTGAATGAAATTAATAGGAAAATAACTGATATACTTTTAAAAACTGCAACAAAGATAGCTGGTAGAAAAAAGCAGTAATTGATCAATTAAATTTCTACTGAGACTAGAGAATTTATAAAGAAAAGAAGAAATATGTAAAAATGATACATTAAGAAGGATTGAATGTTTTGAATTTTGTAAAATGGTATGAAAAAGAGTTGATAAAGATATAATAAAACATAATTGTGAACTAGCAAGGAAACTGTAGAAGAGAATAAAAGTCTTAAGAGTGTAAAACAACATTTTCATATTAGTAGGAAACTTATATCTGCAATAAGAAAAAAAAAAGATGAACTATTACTAAAAAAAGAGATGACATCATGAAATGGGTAGAAGAGTTCTATCAGGAATTATATAGTAATAAAGAACAAGTACTTCCAACAGCTATTACATCTTCTGAATTGCCCAGGATTTTAAATAAAGAAGTGAGACGTGCAATTAAATTTATGAAGAAGGGAAAAGCTCTAGGTAATGATGAAATTATAATTGTTATCTTAAAAGAAGCAGGTGAAGAAATAGAAAATATTTTGGCAAAGTTATATACTAAATGTCTAAATGATGAAGATGTACCAAATGATTGGAAGAATGCAGTATAAATATTTAAAAAAAGTGATAAAGAAGATATTAGAAATTCCAGATCTATCAGTTTTATACAAATTTTTTACCCACATAATTACAACTCGTCTACAGAGAACTTTGGGTTTCAATCATCCAAAAGAACAAGCTGGATTTAAAAGTGGTTTTACTGCAGTAGATCATATCCAAATATTGAGTGAAGTTATATAAAGGACCAATGAATATGAGTTGCCATTATGCTTTGGATTTGTAGATTATGAAAAGGCATTTGACTCTACAAATATCTTTACAGTGATTAAAGCATTGGATCATCAAGGTATAGACCCAGAATATTGTCATATTCTGAAAAATATTTATAAAAAATTAACAGCAACAATTAGATTACATAATGAATCTAGGAAGGTTAACATTGAGAAGAGTGTATGACAGGGTGATTTCATATCTCCAAAACTTTTTACAGCAGTTTTGCGAGAAGTATTTTGTTGATTAAAATGGGAAGATAAAGGAATAAAAGCAAATGGAGATTATTTAAATCATTTAGATTTTGCGGATGATGTAGTTATTTTTGCAAATAATGCTTCAGAGCTTCAGGAAATGTTGCAAAAGTTATCAGGTGAAAGTAAGAAAGTAGGACTAAAGATACTTGTTAAAAAGACTAAAATATTGTTCAATGAATTTTATCAAAAGATAAAATAAAAATGGACAATGATGAGTTAGTAGAAGCTAACAACTACTAATACCTTGGTCAGATTATTACTACAGATGGAAACAATGGATGAAATTAATCATAGAATTAAACTTGATTGGTCTGCTTATGGTAGAAGGAAATATGCTTATGTGTTTGAAAAGGAAGATTTTAATAGCAGTTCTTATTTATGGATCTGAGACTTATGGAGAGATGCATGTTAGGTGTAACTAGAAGAGATTGAAAACAAAATACCTAGGTAAGAGAACAAACATATGTTACTGACATCATTGAAAGAATTAAGACTGAAGTGGAGGTGGGCTGGGCATATCGCTAGAAGAGATAATAATAGATGGACAATTGAAATCTTAAACGGAATCTCAGGAGATTGTAAAAGACCCAGAAAGAGACCACATGTGAGATGGATAAATGAAATAAGAAAGTGTGTGGGGGTGTGAGGAGAGAGGCTAGAGATCGGAGAAGGTGGATTGAACTTGGAGAGACCATCCTGCAGTGAATTGATAATAGTTAACAGTGATGATGATGATGATCTAAACTTTATAATAAATATAATTTGCTTTCAAATTTTATTTATTTGCATCTTATGAAAGTATGTTTATTCAGTAGTTTTATTGATGATGAAGAATTCTTGGTGCTTCTTGGATTTTTATTTATTTTAATAAAGTGTTCACTTTTCATCTTTCATTTCTTTTTTTTTTTGTTGACAGCATTCCAATTTTAATTTATCGTTACTGTATATGTATTTTATTTTTTCATTTTTTGTGCATATTTTTAACTTCATTATCACCAAGCTGACTAGTTGGCATGCAAACAGATGTATTACATTTTTTAGAGTCAATCTATCATTCACACATTTTTTCTCTGAGGCTATTTTCCCCCTTTCTTTTTTTATTCATTTCTGAGTGATAATATGTAGATACAGGGTAATGGCAGGTTTGTAGTGAACAGTTTGTTAACAGGATTAAGTAATTTATGAAGTTTTGCAGCTGAAAAAGAGAAAAAAGCATAGCTAGATAAGGAGTATATAATATAGTAAGTGCATAATCCATTTACAAGTGAGGTTATGGGAGGTGTGTGTATGTTAGAATTCTACACATTAGACATATCACTTTCTTCTTTTTTTTTTTTTTTACCTGTTATAAGTAGAATTGTACACATTGGTTTTCATAGCCAAATTATCTCCTGTTCAGTTTTTTAATTAAAACAAAAGGTATTATGATTATGTTGTTAATGTATTTTTTCATGAGAAATGACAAATATATATTATTCATTTGAGAATTCTATTTAAAGTAAATCTATAAAAGCTCCCTAACTTTATAAATTGACATGCTATTTTTGACTTGCTTTTATTTGTTGCAGTTTTCAAGTTTGAAATATAATCTTTACAAAATATTAATAGGATGATTGATTTAGTATTTATAATGATATTACAATAAATATATTTAGAAATAATCGTTTTGGCAATAATTAACAAATGTCTCAATATTGATGATGTAATACAAATATATATGATTTTACTTAGTCATTTTTATATAACTGATAACAATTTTTTTATTTTTTATTATTGAATTTCTAATGAGTTTTTTTTTTTTTTTTTACTGAGAAAGCCCCTTCTTTTTAGACTTACATTAGTTGACCATAATTTATCACTTTGAGCACATTAGCTAATAAATTCTGAACTAACAGACTGCCTGTGTGCAGTATGGTTATTTATCACAGTTATACATTGGTCATCAAATTATGTAATGGAATACCTTTTGTTAAAGCCTAGTAGTTGATAAACCAATTAGAAATATTTACATAATTAAATTATTTTACTTCCATCTTTATAAATTGTTATACAGAAATATTAAAAATACCAGTATGAAAATCTTTCTTCTACTGGCAATGCTAACTTGTCCAAATAATTGAATAACTAGGATCTCTGTGATCAAAGGGCGGCCTCTTGACTTATAGTGTGCTGTTAGAGGAAATATACATTGGCTAAATTCCTTTCTTGCATCAAAATATAAAAGATGAATATAATTTTATTGATAAAGAATCAAGTCAGATATCATATGACCTAATTTTAATAAAGCTCGTATTTACAAACGTTATATATAGAGTTCGCAAAAACAAACTCTTAACAAGTTTTAAGAATACCCTCAACCCCAGACCGCGGTTTCTGACGACGCTAGATGCAGAAACCGCGGTCTGGGGTTGAGGGTATTCGTAAAGCTTGTTAAGAGTTTGTTTTTGCGAACTCTATATATAAGATGAATATAAATACATAGTAGAATTATTTATCAGATATAAATTGAAAGTTCCCTGGATATAAATATTGCATTTAACATTAATGGTGAATTAATATATTTAATAATTTAAATTCTGACTTTTGTGCAAGATTATTACTTTTCTTTAAAAATATTAAATTTTTTTATCCTGAATTGGAAAATGATGAATGAATGCGAGATTTTTTACCAATATAATGAATCATCTACAAACTCTTTTTGTTAGAAGATTAAGATGGTTCCTGATTTTATTCGTACAATTTCAGAATTCATAATTTCTTAAAAAACATACGGCATCAAGAAGCTTTACTATATCTACTTTAAAAGGAGGTAAATATATTTTCTGATATTGAAACAGTGCAAAGCTAAACAATAATAACTGCTTGATAATTTCCTAATATTGGTTATAACTCGTTGAAACTGAAGCTTTGTTTGACGTTTCACGATATATATGAGCAGTAGTGATTTTTCTGTTTCTCTAAACTGGTTATAGAATCGTCTGCTATGGAAATGGAACTAATATAAATCACAGTATGATCTGGATCTAAAAATGATCTGTAAATCCTAGTTTATAGATAGGGTTCCAAAAGTAAATTTCAGATAAATAATATCCTGAGCTGGGGGGGGGGGAATCAATATATAGTGTATCTCAATTTTCAGCATAGGGAAGTTTGTTGATTTTAAATAACATGCAGTCATTACAAATCAACTCCTGATTGCAGGTAATCATCAGCGATTGCAACATATGTAAATTTTTATTGCTCATAGTCAACATGGAACCTCATAAGATTCCTAACAAGCAATAAATAGTCTGATAATTATAGCTGTGTGTGCTTGAATCATATAAAAATATTACAATAACATTAATTTTGTAAAGTGTTATCTGATTAGAACATCTAATTTTGTTGATTTAATCTCATTTAATATCAGTCTACTCAAAGAAGTATGGAGAGATGCATGCTGGGAATAACAAGAAGAGATCAAAAATGCAATATATGGTTAAGAGAACAAACAGGTGTTACTGACCTCATTGAAAAAATTAAAAGACCGAAGTGGAGTTGGGCTGTCCATATTGCTAGAAGAGATGATAATAGATGGACAATTGAAATCAAACTGGATTCCAAGAGATTGTAAAAGACCCAGAAAGAGAGAGACCACATGTGAGATGGATGGATGAAATAAGAAAGTGTGCAGGGGGTGGTGTGGAGAAGAGAAGCTAAAGATCGGAGAAGATGGATTGAACTTGGAGAGACCTTCATCCTGCAGTGGATTGATAATGGTTGATGATGAATGTTAATGAAATGTTAATTTGCGTACTTTTCTTGTATATTTATGCATCTTCTGTATAATTATAATAATCATGGTTTTGAAAATATTTATTATATATATTTTGTGATTATTAAAACTAATGCAAATTAATAGTTTATAAATTATGCATGATTTAATGTTTCATTATTCTTAATATTTATGTAACATTTTTATTAATAAAGTACTTGTATATAACTATATACAATTGTGTAATATTTGTTCATATCTTATGATTCCTAAGCATTTGAAATTTGTTGTATGGAGCACTTCCTGTATTAGGTGAATAATCTTTACAATATGCAAAACAAATTCTGTAACTATATAAAAATATCTCTATTTTTTTTCATTTATGATACATTTCAACATCTTGTTTTGCTATGTTTCTTTTTTATTTATATATTTAACAAATTCTAATCTGTTAATGTAGGATTTAGAACTAGAATTCTATACAAGATTCTTGTAATTCAACAAATAACTAATAAAGAATTTTTCTTATTAAAAACTTGTTAATTCTTTGTAGATAATATTTCTGGTTAGAAATTTCTTAATGTATTTCTTTAGAAACTTCAATTTATGATCAGAAAATCCAGAAATGGTAAACTCGGATTACTTTCAGTCTTAAAAATTCTAATGCAAAGAGATCCTAGGCAATGTGGATTAGCGATGGTCTCTAACCTATAAGACTTATAGAACAAATGTCATTGATTGCAGTTTGCCTATCTAAATCAAAGAAAACTATTAATGGAACAGATTTAGAATTTAGTGCTAATATTTAATCCTAAGGCAGTATATAACTTGTTTATACTGAATATTTTTTATATATGTACGTAGAGGGAATTTTTTGTCCATCCCTATCCTATTAATGTATATGGATAAATGGTCCACTAATACGAGGGATTAGATTGATGGAATGTCTCCATGGATATGACTACAATATCAAATCCAATAAGGGCTTTGAGCATTCCATTGTCAATTTTTCAATGAAATGGATGGTTGAATAGTTGGAAGAGTGAGAAGATTGAAACCTGTTCATTAAAATTTGAGGAATTTCTATCTTAATATAAACTGAGTACTGATGGTACGTATATATGTGTGGAAGATTATGATCTGGCCCAACTGATGAGTGCTGGTTCTGCACGAAATATGTACATTGGGGATCATGTATCTTTTCCACATGTGTGTGGTCATGGGTATCGGTTGGTTGACATGGAGTGGAGGATGAATAGACTGAAAAATTGTGAGTTCTGTGTCTCGACTTACAATGCTAATATTTGTAACATAATTTGAAATTATGTAGTCATGAACTCTTTGTAGTTCATAATAGTGTCTCAATTGCCTACCATTAATCTGCTGTCATAATTTCATTGGGAATGTGATTGACCTTTTTTGTTAGTTTTAATCATCATCATTACTCTTAAAATCATTTAGAGTTGGACATATATATTCAAACAAACCTGTTTTTTATTTTTGTACAATCTTCTGTTTCCATATTGCCATTTTTTAAATGAGAATTGTCTTTGAAACTTTTATTATTCTATATGTCATTCCCTATCTTATGTTTTACAAATTTTTAAAGTTTTTTTTCCCTTATAGATTTTTTTTTTCATATGTCAAATGCGTTGATCGATAGGCCAACTGCTTGGAAGGCAGCTATACTAACCACTAGGCCACCAACACTGCTTTCAAAAATTTAGTATTTGTCTGATAAGAAATAGTTGATGCAGGATCTTAAATATTATCAGAAATACTTCATTAAAGTACAAAAAGGAAGAACCATCTCTAAATGGAATAAATGTCCAAACAGTTAGTTAATCATGATCTATGAATAGATTATAGCTAATTACTTAGTTGCATATTTATGATTTAGAATAGGATATCTCACATTGGCATTTTTATTTATTTTTTAAATCCTAAATACCCCCCCCCCCACACACACACACACACATCTTTTTTAAAAGGAATCTGTTTCCCATAAAAAAAATTATACTTAATTTTTTATCTTCTTCACTGCTGGGCATTAATGCATTTTGTAGAAACTTAAATTTTTTTTTGTCTTGTTTAAGCTTGACATGTAAATGATATAAATAAGATCCATGTCTTAACTTCTTATTAACAAGGGTTATACATAGTCAGAAACTAGTTGAGGAATATGGATAAGATAGCACTGGCAATAGATTTAATAAGTACTACTATTTAATATCTATTGACTATACAAATTTACAATAGATGACAGCACTCATGTAGAATAGGGAGAGTTTGCTCCTGAGGAAAATAAAAACAATGTATGCTGTATATTGTTTATACCCTCTCCCCTTCTCAGGTTTTTAAATGCTACTAATTATTTTATATTATTTTTAGCTTAAAATACATTTTTGTTTGAAATACTTAAATTTTCTTCTTCTTTATTTAGTATTAATACTAAAAAACTTCTCACGACACCCCAGCTGATTTTGTGCCTCTGTTGCTTTTTTTAATTGTAAGTTTGAGTATTCAATAGATCCTAGTGTTTATTAAATCTGTATCCAATGTTATTCGTCACTACTATAATGCAGTAATTCCAATTAATTATTATGCAGTTACTGTACTGTTTTTCACAATATGAAATTGCAAAACCATTATCTTGGAAGAAATCAAAAATTAATTGATCTGTCATATTTCCATAAAACAAATTCATTTGTAACCCGTTGGAATTGTGCAAAGTTTCCCACCAGAATTTTATTTTATTTTTTTGACAAAAAATTACGATAAAATTATTTTAGAAACAAATAATGTAAAAAAAAAAAATACACTCAGTTGTATCAGTAGTTTTTGCCATTTTATATACTTTTGTTAATATTTTTGCACCACTATATACACGGTTTTTTAAGAGCCCATATAACATCTTGGTGTATTTTCCTGAGATGAAGCAAACTATTAATTTGAGAAGTGTTGTAGTAAATTTTTATACTTTTTTTTATTTGATTAATCTTAAATTACCAGTTATCTATCATTTATAGTAATAAATAATAATGTAGTGATTTATTTAATAGTGCGGTAAGAGAAAATATTTAAAATCTCTACCGTCTCACTGAGGTGAGCCATAAGCTCGAAAACAATTGGTCTGGGGATAAGGTATTTCGGATAGAGATTTTAAATATTTTCTCTTACTGCACTTATCAATTAAGAGCTTGTTTGAGCTATTGGTATGCTCTCTATATTACATTTTTGTAAATACAAGCTTATAAAAGCAAAATCACATCATATATAACTTACTTTATTGATAATTAGTGATTTATTTATATGTAATTCTGTGGAAGGAAAATTGCTCTTTATGAATGCACTCTTAAATCGACACTCACTCGTCAATAAGTGTTTTAAAAGCATAAGTGAACCACTTATGCTTAGAGGCAGATAATGTTTATAGATACATAGATGGATAGGTAGACAAATAACTGTCTTTATTGCCAAATAAACATATATGTGATTCAACAAATAACCATAAAAAAGAAAAAAAATACACATTTTTTAATATTTTGATTCAAAGCTATAGTTTTTTTAAATCTAAAATTATCAATGATACTTTCATAATTGACCAAAGAACTAAAGAAGTATTATTAACTGAATTAGTCTGTTTATATTTGCCAAGATTCTTTGCAAAAATAATGTATAATAATTATAAAACATTAATTTACTATGTGATCAAAAAAATTATATAATATTGGAAAACATTAAAAAAAAAAATAGAATTTTTACACATCACACATAATCTGCAATCAATTTTTTCAATAGAAATTTCAGATTTTTTTTTCAAAAAATATAAAAATCAATAAAGAATATTATCTGTAAAAGTAGGAAAAAAAAAAAAAGAAGAATAGAAAAAGGTGCTTTATTAATCATTTCTAAAAATTCCTCATTGCTTTCATAAATCTTTTAATCTGATTCATCCCTACTTTCTTCATAAATTGAAAAACTTAATATAATTCGTTTTTTTTATGTTAAATCATGATTTTTTTCACTCAACATTGGTATTAAATCATGAAACTATTCCTATTTTCTCTTTGCTACATGTATATCATTTGAATCCCATTTTTTCTTACTCGTATTTCAAATGAAAATTTAGAGAGCTATGATCGTATTAATTTTTTTATTGCATATAAAATCAGTTTATTACTCATTTTAAAGTGGAAGGGGAAAAAGTTAATGTGTATTCAGTTCAAATCACACTGTTAGATTTAAACAAAGTCTGATGAATAATTGAAGCTTATTCACAGTACATGCTGACCTAAGATAAATCAAATGGAACCACTTTTACCAAGGGTCTTTAAAGAAAGTCAATTATGAAAGAAATATGGGTAAAATAACAAAACAAAGATCCCTCTTTTGTAATTGTTATGTTTGGTCTGGAGTGCAGACCCAACCTACAGAAAAAAAGCCTAGCACCAGTATTATAATTAATATAATATTATGTATACCATTATATACAATACAGAAGAATAAAGTTCTAATGTGCATTCTTGGATCTGAGTCTTCAATCTACCGCTTCCAGCTACAGCTGATAGCTTGCCTCACAAGTAGGAAAAATGACTCTTCCAGCTGTACCAGAGAGCTTGTCTCAAGTTGACAGTAGTCTTAGCAGCATCTGATCCTTATGTGGACTTGCCAAGCTTTGCGGACAAATAGTGTATTGCTATCGTAAGAATGCTTACTGCTGTTTAGATTAGCAGGGCTTCTCCTGGAGAATGCGTACTGTCTTTGTAGGTTAGATAGATGTTCTCTACCAGATAGATGTTCTCTACCCTTTCCTCTAAAAGGCTGACCCTTTATAGCCAGATCCCTGACATCACTGGAGCATTCGGATTCAGCGATCATAATTGCTTATTGGCCTGTACTAATCGTTGGCTATGTGTTTATCGGTATATTAGCCTGTTGGCCAGCAGCAAACAATACTCAATCCGATCAGATAAGAAGGAATCTGGAAAAGTCCACTTCAGAGGGAAAGGAGTGACAGTAATCATACAAATAATAATGGTATTTGCCATTTGGGTTCTCAGATATTACAAGAAGATCACGAATGTTTGAGAACCCACGTGGCAAGTTGAGCACAATTTTATTTACTTGATCCATTTGAAATTTTTTTACTTTATTCAGCTGAGAATTGGCAGGAACTTCTTGCTTTTCAGTCTGCAACTCTTACCACTGCACCAAAACTCACTAAGTTTGTAAATGAAAATAATTATAAAAAATTTGCATTTGTGATCAAACATAAATTTGTTTTTGCATATTTTATACCTTATTTGTAACATCTACTTTGTCACTGAATTAAAAAAAATTTTTTTGGCTACAATTTATTTTTTCATTTCTCTCTATCTGTTTTGATATTTTTCCATTCACCTTTATATTCTTTATCACAGTAACATATATATAATACTATGCAATGCAGAGACTTCAAACCACTCAAAGAAGTATGGAGAGATGCATGTTGGGAGTAACAAGAAGAGATCGAAAACGCAATGTATGGGTAAGAGAACAAACAGGTGTTACTGATCTCATTGAAAAAATTAAAAGACTGAAGTGGAGTTGGGCTGCACATATTGCTAGAAGAGATGATAATAGATGGACAATTGAAATTTTAAACTGGATTCCAAGAGATTGTAAAAGACCCAGAAAGAGACCACATGCGAGATGGATGGATGAAATAAGAAAGTGTGCAGGTGTGATGTGGAGAAGAAAAGCTAAAGATCGGAAAAGGTGGATTGAACTTGGAGAGACCTTCATCCTGCAGTGGATTGGTAATGGTTGACGATGATGATGATTTCCTTACTGTTTTCATTTCGGTATAGCATCTATAAGAGATAGCATTTTCTAGGTGGTTGAGAAATTTGGAAAGGGAAACAGGTTATAATCTAATGGGAGGAAAAATATAGCATTGAAAAATATTGATAAAAAAGTGTATGATATATCTTTGGAAACATGCAGTATTTATTTGCAGACACTATATAAATGAAAATTTATAATCAAAAGCATATTAATTTTATGAGTGCATATAAACTCATTTTATTAGCAAAGGGGGTGTAGTACATTTAATAATATTTTTATACAAGCTGAACATTAATAAAATATGACCCGAGTAGTTAGCCTCTGTAAGACTTAGCTATCTCCAAGTGAAGAGTGAAAAATCAAGAATTTAGCTATCTCCGAGTGAAGCGAAAAATCAAGAATTTCTGTTTAGCCGTTTTAATGAAACTTTTGGGCCCGTCTGCTATTTTGATGCCAAATTTATTTTTCAACTTACAGAGCAACTCCACATTCAATAAATAAATGAATAAAGAATGAAATGGGAAGAAAATGAAACGATTTGAAAATTTTTAGATAAAATAGTTTCCACAAGTCATTCAAATTCAAAAAAATTTCTCCCCTCAAAATTTATCAATCTCACTTAAAAAAGGCAAGTAGATAAAAGGGGCAAATTTTTACTATTGCAACTGTCAAATCATGCTGCCCCCCCCCCCGCCAGATTAGATAAAGAAAATTCAAAACTTAAGTTATAACAATATTTACTAGCTTTACTGATTAACAGGATTTCATGAATTATTTGTTTAATTTTTCAACTGTGATTCATCTATGGTTTTTTTTTTTTTTTTAGTACTTTGTCTGCAATTGTTTCTATCCAGATTTTTTTAATTTTTCTCAGCACATAAAATGTCACCAGTAGTTGATGAACACCCCTCCCTATATCTGTTTCAAACTCATTAAAGTCTTAACTTTTAGACCAAACATTTAGCAATTTTTTTTTTCAAAATCTAATCTTACAGGTCATTGGTTTAACTTTTTGCTATTAATTATATTAAAGACTTATCTAACTTCTATTTGACTTCCTCTATTATCAAATTTTTAAATACATTAACTTCTATATAATTTTATTTTTGATTAATATGGATAATTTACAGTTCTATCATTCAGATTTATAAGCTTTTTTATTTTTATAAATTAACTAGTAATATTTTTTCGAAGTTAAATCGGCATAAATTTGATGTGTTGAATGTTTGTTGTTTGAAATTATTTTTTTGCTTTTAAAAGACATTCGATGATATTTCAAATATATACAGGATGTAAATATAGTAATTGTGCGCGGCATATTTCCGACAAGAATAGTCATCTTCCTGTATAGATATATATTCAGTGATATGCATAATACTTTTTATATTGTCATATTCCTGTACATTTGAATTTTTTTTTTTTTTTCCATATGTCATGGCATCGGCCGGGACGCGAACCCAAATTATATGAATTGTTTCAATTAAGGCACATACATATAAAAATTATATGAATTGTTTTTTATATTTGTGCTTTTTATGACTTGTATTTTTAAATATTTATTTATATAAATCTCTGTTCTGCATTTTAGGAATGAATATATTTTCAGTGTAAACAAAGCAGTAAGTAAATTTTTGGGGATTCCCCAACCTGGGGTACCTGTAACCCTTAGGGCTACAGGAAGCTTGTCCAGGGGGTATGGTGAATAGCAGGCAAAAAGTATTTATGCTATTCATATATTCCAAAAAATAGTTATGTTTCAATATTTCCGGGCTGTTCCATATTAGTACTGTCTGTCGGCCATACTAGCAACATTTCAGGTCTCTTTTCGGACATGGATACAGTGAGGTTGCATGACTTTTCTTATTGCAGGATCCAAGATGTCTGGTTAAGATTTAAGATAGCTAGTGAAATTGCCAGATTGGCACCCCCTCAAAGCTCACCTCTGGCGTTTGTACCTCCTGCTCATGTGCATGAGGTACTGCACGGTACCCTATCCAACTGCTTATTTCTTATTATAATGAATATGGCACACCAGATAACTTACTAAAAAGCAAGGGGATATGGGGACCAAAAAGGTTTGGAACCCCTGGTATATTTAATTCTTCATTCATAGGTAAAACTGATAATTTTCTATTGCTTGGCATATTGTTATTTATTAAAGAATCTCAAATTTAGAACTATATCATAAAAATAATGAAGATTCTTACATTATTAAATCAAACTTATTTGGATTCAGAATTTTCTTGTAATATATATATATTAAATAATTCTTTAAGGGCTGTACTTAAGTATTTACAATTTACACTGTGTATACTGGGGGTCAACAACCTCTCATTGTTATGAAGGGCATGATAAAAAATGTAAAAATGATTTGAGGGTACACTAGTCTTTAGAAATCTAGAACTAGATATTAAAAAGAAAAATTAAAGTGTTCAATTTTATTTTTTTTCGTGTTATACATAATATAATTGTAATATACATTAAGTTATGTGATTGTATGATACATATATAATGATTCAGTATAAAACTTGGGATTGTAAATCTTTTGCAAATTTATTACAATCAGGGAGCTATTTAGACGTAGCAGTAGTCTTAAACAGTTATCTAAATGTGAGTCTGTGAATGAATCTATATTGATTTCAAATATGAAATATTTGAAAACGGACTTGAAATTGTATATCATTGCACAGTATGAGGAAAATTTTAATCCACATTTTCTTAAATAGGATAATTATTTTCATCATATACTTTTAACATAATCTTATTTTCTCAGTTTATCATTTCTGTTTCCAGGTCCCCAGAATGTTGAATTTAGATCAGGTACCTTATCTTCAGTAACATTAAATGAATTTATAAAAAAATCTTACAAGTTCTAATACCACAAAATTTTCAAATCTGGAAGAAAACTCTTCCAATTATGTATCCATAATTTTTAAATGTGATGGAGCAGTAAAATGCTCCTTATTCTAATTTTCAGTAGTTTGGGAAATGTGCTAATGATTTTTTTTTATCAGATGGGATTTCAATAAGGCCAACCTATATTTGAATGTATCAGCGATATGGCGAATTCTCACAATTTTAGATTTTGTTCGTTAAATTTTGTGATTGTATTCATTAAGAAATCTGAGATTAATTAATCTGTTTTCCAGTTGTTTGTAAAATTCACCTCTTGATGCAATAAATTCATTTATTTGTGGCAAAAGGAAGATTACTCAAATAATATGTAAAAAGGAAGTCGACGAATTGGATGTCTTCATCTTCTACAAGTAATTTAAATAACCCGCGTCGCATTGTTTCTGATCTTAAGGAATTAATAATTTTCGGTAGAATGAATATTACATATTGAAAATCGATAGTTTTTACACATAACATTTCCTCATGTACGATATAATGATAAGTTATACATTTACAAACTAAAGAATCTTGTCTATATAAGTCAATAAATCTTTTTTTTTTTTTTTTAACCGTCATTGCTGTTGCAAAATTTGTAATAATTGTAATTAACTTTTGCATTATTCTTTTTTTTTTTTATCTGGCATAATTTTAAGAAATTCTACTTTTATGGGAAAATTAAATACGAACTTCACACATATTGCTAATTGTGATACATCTGTTACTTTTGTCAATTTATCCAGCTATAACGAAGTGAAAATACATTTTCCAATATCATTTTCTACCTCTCTCTCTCTAAATAGACAGCAATTGCTTTAATTCTGCTAGTTTTAATGCTTGCCGATAACTATATTATATTGGTACTGTATATATTTATAAGCAGCGACTATTTCTCTTATATTTTCAAATTTTTGAAAAAATGAATCGCCATTAGCACGGCTTTTTCACTAATTCTCTATAAACTTTTTTAATTAGTTAATAAATGTCTCATGATCACCATCTCTTATACTGGCACATAATTGTTATCAAACAAGGCAAAACTCTCCATACAATAGTGTCACCCTTGACAACCAGAGTAACTAGTCTGGGGATATTGGATGAGTAGGCACTAGATAGGGATTTTATGCACCCCATTGATTACTCTAGTTGGCACAGGGTGGCACTACTGTATGGAGAGTTTTGCCATGTTTGAGTTAATAAATGTGTTATTTTAAATGAATTAGTTGTTGCTGCTTTAGATTGTTGAAGTGATTCTTTGTTATTTAGTTTAGAAAAATTTAAGAAAAAAATAGTTTTTCGTATTTCAGTGCATTAGATAATTGAGTCATCATAGTTTGTACGGATGAGATCTCATTCAGTATTACTTTTTTTAGATTTCACACTCACTATTATTACATAATAAGCAGATGCACATGTCTTTAAAATTAATGAAGCAATATTGATCTTCCTAATCATCATTAAAATAATGTTCCTTTCCTTTTACGTTTATCTATGATGGGTTTTGAATAAAAAGAACTACTACAAATTCTTCCTACAACAGATCAAAACTCTTACATGTGCTTCATAAGAAACTATTTTAAATGCCTTGCTTTTTAAATGTGAAGATTGGGGAGGTATGCTGGATGTATGCGGAGTGAATCTTTTGTTAGGTCCATTTCAGACAAGAAATTGTGAGCTCGATGCAGAGTAGTTATGTCATTGTATGCATGCAACATGGTTGCAGTCATCTGAATTCTGAAGTTATCTACATTCGGCTCACACCTGTCATCTGTTAACAGACCTTACAGACTTTTATAATCTTCCGAACTTTGAGTCCTATGAGGATATGTTAAAAATTTATTTAAGGCATTGCATTGTTGATCTTTGATATGCAGTAGGTATATAACCCATTTGGTTGATTGTCTATATATAAGAAAGCATTTGTTTTAATATAGTCTCTCACTATTTTTTTATTTATTTTAACACCATAGTATAGGATGAGGTAGAAAATGTTTGACTTTAATTAAAAATATTTTATTTTTATTTTTAAATATTTTTTAATTTATTTTTTGTACATGCAAAAGAGGAAAAGTTATATCAGTTTAAGAAGATAATGCAGTATTTTCTTGGCCAAGGTAGCACAAAAAACAAGATTTGAAAAGGAAAAGGGTATTGAAGAATTTGTTGTTTTTGCAATTTTTAATATTTTTGTATCCATTTTAAAATTATAGATAGTCTTTATTTTATTGTTGTATTTTTAACTTAATATAATTAATATTTAAAATTTTGTAGAGAATATTAATTAGGCTTCTATAAAATATATAATCTTGGTTATAAATCACCAATATAACAGGGGTTCCCAATCCGGAGTATTCGTACCTCGCCCAGGGGATATTAAGCATTGTCCAAGGGGTACAGTGGATAAGATGAATAATTATATTATGCTATTAGTACATTCCAAAAATAGTTATCAACATTTCCAGGCAATTCCATGTTGCTACTGTATGTCAACCACACCAGCAAGATTTGAGATTTGTTTTCGGACACAGACACTGTGAAGTTGCATAGACTTTTTTCTTATTGCAGGATTCGATAACTCAAAATCCCCAGCTAACATTCAAGATAGCTAGTAAAAATTGCAGGATCGATACTCTTTGAGGCTCTCCTCCCTAGCATCCACATCTACTGTGCATGAGCATTATGTACTGCATGATATACTTTCATACTGCTTATTTTTTATTGTAACGAATGGGGGTTACTGGATAATTTACTAAAAGCCAAGAGGGTACAGAGACCAAAATGGTTGGGAACCCTGCAATGTAACTTCACACGTCATTGTGTAAAATAGTGCATCATTTTTAAAAAAATGTAATATCCAAAGGTATTTAAATGCTTGTACGTGCAGTTAATAAATAATATGCACATGTTAATTTTTGGGTGTTTACTTTAAAAAAAGAGTTTATGGTCATTTGTATAAGTGTAGATGTAGAAATTAGTTTACCATTTTTATTTTGATAGATATAACTATAGGAGGTAGTTTAAAGCAATCTTTATTATTGAAAGAAAAGTATTGTTTTTTAAGGCATAGTTATGAAGATTAAACATATCAATCCACATAACACAGAGCAAGTAAAAATCTTAAAGTTTAAAAGTATTATAAGAATGATATTTGTAAGGAATAAGATGAAAGGAAATGTTGAATTTATGACTGAAGTGAGAAGAGAAAAAAAAGATGGTTCATTATTTGTATAACAAGGTGATTAGATTGTGGAGAACATGTGAAGAGATATATTATTTTAGGAGTAATGGAAGATGTAATAGAATAAGTATTTAATATTTTAGGACCAAATCAAAATTTACTAGTAGCAATATTATGCATGTTGGCTATTGGCCATTAAGTTGAAAGGTGGTAATGATTTTGAGATTATGTGCTAGTTGATATGCCCATGAATAATCTTAATCGCTACAGTGATGAGAATAAACTAGGTATGAAAAAATTGAAAAATAAAACAATGGATAGCTGTATAATAACAATGAAGGATAGGAAGGCTGTGGAACAACAGATTAAAAAATAAAATTTAAGAATAAGATCTAGGAAAATGTGAAAAATTAATAAAATTTTGTAAAGAAAATAGCATGGTAATAATGATACTTGATTTAAGGATCATAAAAAGAGCATTTAAATATATTTATACAACTTCCAGTTATAAAAACCCCATTATAATTTGATCCATAGTGAATTTAGGAATTGCATTAAAAATTTGTGTAATATTCTAAAGCTAATATCGATCTAAATGTCAAATACTTTTAACAAAGTAAGAAAAACCAAACCAAGAAACAAAGCTATTCAATGAAAGATGTTAAAGAGAAAAAATATAGGTTCAATAGATAAGAAAATGAACCTAAAAGTAAGACACTACTTGATGCAGTAAATTCAAATAAATGGGTATTTAAGAAAAATTAAAAGACATTATTCTAAAGACTTTATATGTAAAAAGAGAAAAAGAAATGTGGATCTTAATGAAATGGTTAATAAACTGATTATTTTTTTTAAAAATATGGACAGGAAATTTAAGGGCAAAAGGAGGTTGTAAGGAAATAAAAGAAATTATATAGTTAAGATAGGTTTAAGTATTCAGTAATCTATAACCATCACAAAGCAATGTTTGAAGCTAGAATTAGTGTAATTATTTATAAAGGAAATGAATATATTGGAAAAGATAGAGAGAATAGATGTGATTTGTTTATTAGTAAAAGCTATCCATGAAAGCTAATTGAAAAAGGTCAAATGAGGATGAAATAGCTCATGCTGCAATGAAGTAAAAGTTTGACAGAGATGAAGGCTAACTAAGTACAAGAAAGTGATGAGATTCTAAATGAATTGCTAAAGGCTATGAGGAAAATAAATTTGAAAGAATGGTGTGAGGATTGACCACAGATATGTTTTTAACAATTATGATTCCAACGGAGAAAAGGTTAATGCAATTAAATATATTTTATTTAGAATGGTTGGTTTATTTTTATAACACCACACGGAATTTTTAAACATGTTTTTAATAGATGTGATATGTTTCTCTAAGGATAAACAATGTGGTCATAGAAATAAAAGGATTAGGCATGCAATTGCAATGTTAAAAAGTTTTATAGTCTTAAAAACATTATGAGAACAAATTGGATTATTCTGTTGAATATTTTGGAAAACAATTCTATAAATTGTAAAAAAAAAAAACAATCTTTGTTTGGAATTTGTACATGGATCATTAGGCATCAATTAACATTCTTTTACAAATGAGACAAGGTAAAGATTCATTTATATTCTTTTAATGTCAGACTTAGCATACAAAGTAGTAGGTTTGTAGGGTTATAGAATTCATAGAAAGTTTGGGTTGAAAATGAATACAAATAAAATTTAAGCAATGAAACCAGGAGTGGAAAATGAAAAATTAACAAAAAATAATTAGAAAGTTATGCGCCAATAAATATTTAGACCGAAGTAGTTATAATGATATGAAGAATGTGATTTAAGGAAAGGATTTTGGCAGCTAGAAAATGGGAGGAAGAAAGATGGGATACATTGGAAATGGTTGATTTGGAGGGTAACGGGAAATATAAATTGGGAGTAGAAGTGGTAAAAAGAATAAGTGAAAAAAGATTATTTATCAAGGTGATTGTGAAACAGAATAGGCAGAGGAATTATGAAAAATTGAAAAGACTAAAGAACAGAATTTCTCAATCTTCAAGGAGCTTTAGAATTTTCTGAATGATCACCAGCGGGTTTCCTAGAGATTATGATGGAAAAAAGGAAATTTTATTTTTTATGATCACCATTACATGATGGGAAGAATAGTAGATCCGACCTTTTAATTTATGACATCTATATGCACCTAAATGTTTCACAATAGAATAGAAGATGCACTCTATTATAATGGTTATATTTTGACAAAATATTTATTAAGGCTGCCATTTTTAAAAATTTTTGGTAGGTTTTTTTTTTTTTAAATTCCATCGTTTTGCAGTTTGTTTGTTTTTTAAAGTATTATTATACATAATCACAAATGTGTAAATATTTGTAATTTATTATTTTTTAAGAGCACATATTTATAAACAAGTTTTCTACAAAATGAATACCGTCATTTTCAAAATGGAAACATTTTATGGTTGCATAAGTTGAACTTTATCTATATTATGAAAAATGATGTCTTATTTTTTCCTACTGTGCACATATTCCATCTTAAATTCATCATTGAATTGAGTAACATATAACAATAACAAAAACAAAAAAGAAGTATGTACACGTTTTTACTACAAAGGGAAAAATTTCAGTTTGTTTATTTTTTTAATGAAAAACTTTTTCTTAGTTTCCCAAAACAATAATTACGGAAGAGGTTAAGAAAACTAGCACTTTTATAATAATTTTATTACTACAAACACTGTTTTGAGTCTGGCTATATCATTCAATAAAAATTATTTTTTCTAAGTTTTGCATAAACTGTATCATAGACTATATTTTGATATATTATTAGATTTTGGACTATGATTTTTAATAGCATTACTATTCAATGTTTTCAATAAATTTCCACGTTGTAAATAGCATTATAACCTTCATTTAAAGCTAATTTAGAAAAATTAAAATCTACTTTGGCTTAAGCTAATTAATTAACAGAAATTTATTAGTGGTTTCGTTATGAGTATTTTGAGAAAAATAGATTAATTAATTATTAGAAATGTAAACTAAGCTTAAGTTTCTGTTCCTGTTTAAGAAAAACTAATTATAAAGTCATTTTTGATCTAAATGAGGAAGAAAACTATTCTTATCTAATATTAAACTTTTCTGTAGAATAGAACTTTGTAATAAAATGATTAGGTTTATTTATTTAAAGTGAAAAATAAATAAATTGAAAAATTAAACAAAAGGTAAGATGAAATTGGTTTTGTCTATTCTACTAATCTTTTCTAAGAGTTAATATCTTTTATGAAAATGGTGAAATACCCAGAAAGAATTGGATAATAAATTGGACAAAATAAGCAGTTACATGTAATGAAATTATTTTCACAAGAGCATTAGTAATTGTTATTTAATTTTGCCATATTTACAACTTACTGATCATGTGACTAGTAAGAGCTATGGATGTAATTTTTTTATGCAAAAGTTTTTTGAGATCTTAATATTGTTTCAATAGTTACTCTAAGATACAAACATCAAAAAAAAAAAAAAAAAGCTACTGTGAAAGGGAAAAGGTAGGAGAATAAAATTTGATTGATAATCTTAAAAAGGAGGATAATATTTAAAGATGAGAGCAAAAGATAAAAATGTTCGAAAAATAGTCTTTGTTTGGTACTCGGGAATTACATTTTGAAATATAATTAATGATGATGAAGAATTTAAATTATATATTTCTAGTTTTTTTTCATTTCTGTTTCAGATACAATGGAAGGCTATAATTAGGCAAGATCAAAAATTGTTGTTGATATTAAAAGTGTGTTACAAAATGTTAAATAAGCAGACTATAGGATCAGTCTATGATATACAGTATATATATTTGTATTCCTTAGATTGGTTTAAGTGGTTATCCCAAAACTATAGTAGTCGAATTTTTATTTTTTGTCTTTACTTTTTTCTTCTTCTGAAGTTAGAAATGCTATATTTGTTAGGTTTGTGTGTCTGCTAATGGTAAAGATTGTATATACATTATTACTGTTTCAAATAAGAAGAGACAACATATTAGAAAATTCAACAGAGTTTTATTGAGGATCATCTAAAGAATTGGAGTGGAATGAAGATAATGTGCAAAATGTGAACTTCATATATAATACTTGTACAAATGATGTCTAAGTTTTGATGATATTTTTTATATCCAAATTGAAGGTGAACAAAGAATTGACTAGATAGATATCTCCAGAAATTTTAATGTTAATGAAATATGAATCAATAGAATTTTATTGTAGTCAGCTATGATACTTACTGGACATTTTCATACTCATATAAATTCCTTTAATGGCTGTTTTTGATTGTCTTGAAGGAGCACTTTAGATTATTCTGATGCAAATACCTTAAATATACTGAAAAATTCCTTTGTAGTTTATGACAATTGTCATTTTTTCTTTTTGTAATTTCATATATATATATATTTAATACTAAATGAACAATTTTAATCTGAATCTGACTAAATATTATCAATGTTTCTTACAGATTTGGTTTTAATTAATTACTGTAAAATTTCTATTGATAAATATTAGAAGTTTACCTATTTATAAGTTTAGATACTACTATGAACATATATTGATGTATGAATAAAATAAAAGGTCTCATGATATGAAGGTTAGCATATCCATTTGCCATGCTCACTACTTGCAATTCAAACCCAGATTAAAATTTGAGATCTTTAATGTTCCATGCAAGTTTAGAATTTTTTTTATTTACAAATAGTTGATGTATATAAACAATCCAACTATCTTATTGTTGATAAAGAAGTATCCAAGCTATTTTAAGCAGAGGATAAACAATGAATAAAAACTGTAAGCCATTCCAAAATTGGATTTTTATTAGCCTGATGATTATTCTGTTTTTCTTTACTGTTTTCTGTAAAGAGATGCTGGAGGGGGCAGTTGCTTTGCAAAAACTGAAGATTTTATTTTTCATATATATAATGAAAACTGAAACTTTGTCTAATACATTGTATATTTGTATTTCCCTTCAGACTCATTTTACTTTTTGCATTATCACCTTAGTTTAATCCAAGTAGAGTATTAATCTTCAATTTGTTTCAATAAGTAAAATGCCTCCAAGATAATTTATCCCGTCCTTCTGTCACAAAGTAACACAATCCAGATGATTAAAATCTTGCGTGTAGAACATCAATAAAGCTTATCTAATACTGGAGCCAGTTTAATCTTTTGGAAAATGTAGTCTTTTTTCCTCTCCAGCTTTTATTTATCTTAATTATTATGTATTTATTTGTGCCATTTTGTTAAAATATATATAATTATTTGTTTTAAAAAATGTAATAACTTGTAGCACAATTTTAGTTTAAATGAAATAATTTTTTAAAACGAATGTTAAAAGATATGTCTAGGATGTCCAACAAGTCGATCGTGATCCACCGGTCGATCGCAAAGCCAATTTTGGTCGATCGCGAGGCCAATCTGGCAAGAGCTGTCGGGTAACAAGTGAAACAAATTAAGTCAAGATTTCAAGTTTTTTTTGTTTTTGTTCTAAATTTGTTTTCAGTTCTAGATAGGTGAAGTCCACTAAGTCGTATCATTATTGAAAATAATATTTTTAATCTTGACTTAATGTAGCTAAATTTAATTAATAAATATTGTTAATAATTACTCATGTTGCTTCAATTCCCCCAGATATGAGTTTTTTGGCCCGTTAAATAATTGTTATTTTTTACTTGGTAGATATATAAAAATAGTATGTATTTTACACCTCCCTCCATTTAGACTACGCCTATGACAAAAAGTCGATCGCCTGTGTCATAACAAGTCGATCGTAACACATTTTAAAAATAAAAAGTAGATCTTACGAACACAAAAGTTGGCCATCCCTGGTATAGATTATACATATCAAGATTACCGCAATCCAGATATATACATATATTGAAACAAAAAAAAAAAGTCTAACTGTTGTACAAATAGAGTGTTATTATCAACCTAAAGAGATCATTGTATAATAAAGAATTATAATGACATGGCACCAATATTTTCCCAGTTGTTTATATCCTGTTTTAAATTTAATATATATAATGTTGAAAAAATATACGTCTGTATTTAAAATAAAATTTAAAAAAAATGAATCGCATAACATACTTTATTAAATTTTAATTGCGATATACCTTAGATAATGAGATTGTTATAAATTATTAATATTTTTCTAGGTGATAAACTTGAGGAAATGGTTATTTCTACTGGATTAGTTTGATGACATTTTGAATTTCTTTTTCTTTAGAAGCAGTAATTTGCTGAGAAATATTGTAATATATAAAAAAAAACTAATTGGATTTTTATAATTATCTCTTAGTCATTCTAGTGATGAATAGCTTTTTTTACTATTAAGCATTGCAGTTCCATAGAATTTTGATTATTAATTCGAGGTGAATGAATGGTGGAAACTATAATTTAAATTGTCAGCTTTTTTTTTTTTTAATCTTCTGCCACAGACCCACAACAGAACATGTCTTTGTGATAATGATAGTTTTAGTATTTAATCTTTTTTTTTGTAAAATATGGGATGAGGCAATTCATTATTTTTAACAATATTTCTCAAAAAGTAACCCAGTTCCGATTGAAAAAAATCTTAATTTTAAAATTAAACTTTTTTTTGTGTTAATCTTATTAATTGAGCTAAAATGATTTGCCATTTTTAACAACATTAAATCCTATATATGGTTGACTTTTTCTGAATGCTAATTTTGTTATACTATAATTATGCAAATACATTTTAAGTTAACAGTGGTTAATTGTATGACTTAAAATGAGACCTGGGAAGTCTCTGATCGCCACGATTTGTTTATTGGTTCCCGAAAAACAAACAAACTTATAATTTATTATTTTTAGGTATTTTTAAGGCAGTATTAGCTGTTGATAAACATATGAATATTATTTATTTAGAATGAATTATTATGCATTTGTTTTTTTTTTACTCTGATCAAAGAAAGTTTATTAATTTGATGATGATGGTTTTTCTGGCTCATTGCCAACTTTTTCATTCACCATCAGCTGAATTAGATTATTTAACCTTCCCGTCAACCATCAATTTGTTTTCCCTGCTATTCATAGTAGTTTCAAAAGCCTTCTTTGCTAGCATCCCAAATCAATAGCATCAACACTTTTTCTATTTTGCAGCTTCCAAGTTTATATCCAATCCATCAAGAGGAATATGAGATATTCATTTTTAAAAATATGTTTTTACATATAAACATTTTTGAATCTTATTACTGCAGTGATTCTCTCTATTTGCCTGCATCGCTGCTTTTGACTATTATATTTGTTGTTAAGTTTTTAAGCCTTCATCCTTTATTTTTAAAAGTCAATTACGCCTCTTATCTTAATCATTGTTTTCTTTGTGTTTAGTTATAATGGTACTTACGTATTAGTCCTGCAATGTGGGAGGGATGGTATGCCTTTTCACATCCGCGATAAATGTGTAACGTTGCGATCACATCATATAAACTCTGCGATGTCATCCGATCTCATCCCAAAATGTGTTTTTTTTTTTGTGTGTGATAGTTTTACACTCTCCACTATTGTCTAGATTTCATTCTGACAAGATCTTTAGTGCTTAATTGCATTTTTAAACTGGTTTTTTTTGACTTCATTTGTATTCGTAGTTTTGATTCAATGATTTTTACTTCATTTGTATTTATAGTTTTAAGTGAATACATAAACGTTTCATTTTGATTTCATTTTCATAATTTCTTGATTAATAGTCCTTTTTTTTTTTTTATAAAAAAAAAAGAATGCTGTTTTATATTTTCAAGAAAATGTAAAATTGGAAGCTATACCAAAATAGTCAAAATTGATGAGAGCCTTTTCACAAGAAAAGGAAAAACCAAGCTGGACGAATTCTTCCCAAACAGTGGATTTTTGGTTTCTTGTGCAGTTTTGATTTGAAGTCATTATATATAAGATTATGGATGCCAATTCAATGAATCTGAATCCTTATTTGTTTTTATTCATTCTCATCACATGTTAAATATATATTATGGACATATACAGCTTTGTCTGATTCTGTTAACAATCTAAAGCAAATATGTTTTACTATTAAGTTATTTTAACTGCTGCTTCTTTAATCCCCTAAGAAAATTTTTTTCCAATGAATCCTTATTCCTGAGAACATTTCAAAAAAGTAGCATCATATTTGATGTTAAGAGTTTGGCTTTAATCAGTAAAACTAATGTTAACTTTTTCATTCTTCAGCTATTTTAATTATACAATGGTATAAGCAGTGAAATGAATATTTTTTGAATTTCCCCGAAGCTAGTTCATTTATCTGATAATTCTTTTACAATATATGGTTATATGATTTTGTGCATAATTTTACATATGGACCAAGGTATTGTATTACATTTTGCACACTGTCAAAGTTGCTTTCTTTGATATAGTAATACAAATTGATTTTTTTCCGTCTGTAAATCATTAACTCATTTAAGTTTGCACCTTTATTGATTCTTTTTTAGCTTTATGTATTATTTTTTATTCAATTATTTCCATGATTTTATTTTTTGATGATGGTCTTGAGGATAATGTGAAATCTTCCTTTGTAGTTGACACAAGTTGATGTCTTTGTTGTATTATAGTTTTTTAAAATTTTATTTAACTTTCATCTCTCATCTCTGTTAATAGATTTTTTTTTTATCAAATTCACTCAAGGCAGGAACTTCCTTTTGATAGTGTTTGAAAAGAAAGATAAATTCCATATAAAGTCCTCTAATTACTTTCCTGATTGAACTGTTATTATTGTTTACGTTCAATTGTACATGTCTGGCTGTATGTAATATATCGTATTTGTCACACTAACATTGATTTCAATTTTTTATTATTGAATTATCAATTTGTGTGGTTTTATTTGTGCTTGTTCTCTTATTGCTTTATTCTTCATGTAATATTTAAAAATCATATTTTATTTTTTCTTGTTGTATTACTGTATTACAATTTTTCTACTTTTTTACCTTTTTCTCACTGATTTGTACATATGTGTATTTACTATTATACATATTTCTATATATTTAATAAAAATTTACAAAAAGATATATATTTTTTATCTTTCCGATGGTGCTTCACTTTGGAATCTTCAATAGCTAAAGAATAAATATCAGTAAGGTGTGATCTCTTGCAGTGGAATAATTTAATAAATTTAGCTTAATGATTGAAGTTTCTTAGATATCCATCATTTTAAAAATTATTGTAGATAAATAAAACTTTAATAGAAATTGTAGCCATGATTAATCTTTTGTAAGGATGAAGACAAGCTGAATGCCATATTGATAAAGGTGATGGATCTATGTTTTAACTTTGTCTAAGGCATGTTATTTGTGGTAGATTTGGATACCTAGAGCACATTATCATAGAGGTGTGGAGATTCAGTAGAATCTAAGACAATTTTTAAAGCAGTGGTTACAATACTTTGTTACTTTTTAGTTCTGCATCTCTATTTCGCTGCTTATAATTTTACTTTACTTTCTCATTTGTGTGCACATGTCAGTGATTATTTTTTTAGTCCTCTCAAAGATTTCAAAATATATTGATGATGGTAACAATTTTTTTATATAATTTTTAATGTAAATCAAAGAAAAGTAAATGTTTTTATCTTTCAAGATTTGAGTCCGCTCTACCCCAAAAAATGCCGAAGAAAAATATCAAATCAAAAGCTTCCATGACCGAAAATGCTTTGATTTAAACTCATACTGTTTTTGTTTATACAACGTAAAGATAAAAAACATAATTTTTATACTATTTTGTAGGCAAATTTATCTTCAATGTTAAAAAGAAAAACGTCATATAAAAGTTATCAATCAGATCTTCAATTTCTTTTTAAAATACTTGTTAGTAGGATCATGTCCTTAGGAACATGTTTTTTACTAGTTGTTTCATTTAGTTAGCAAACTTATGTATATGAACTACTAACGCAAAATCTTTTCAGTTTATGAACCTGTGCAGTAAAAAGATTATTAACTCAAATCAAATAAGCATTACATCTATTGTTAACTGTCACTTAATATCCTTGTCTTGTTTACCACATTAGTAAAATAGTGCATTCAAAAACTAAAGATACTGTATCAATTCTCAGCAGTGTAACTTAAAAAATATATAAATATCAAATGAAGCAGTTGACTATAAAAAAAGTTATGTTTAGTCTAAAACATATTATTTCCCATGTGATTAACCACAAAATTACATATACTATGTATTTAATATTATACGATTTGCTTTTATGGATACTTAAGGACTTTTTTTTTTATTATGTGTGCACTTCCTAAACTTTATTTGGATTAATAGTGTGTGAATTTAAAGAATGTTTAATCTTAATTTGATGAAATTTTAATATTTATAGTGTATGTTCGGTTCTGTTATATCAAATTGGACAAATTATGTCTAATAATGGTTCGTAATGTTACATTTCATATCTAAATAAAAATATATAATAGCTATTACAGTTGGATGTTAATTGTCCACATTATTTGGAATTAAGATTGTTAGTACTTTACCTCAAAATATGAAATGTTATGAAAAATTGTTGATATTGTAATAATAAATAACACTTTTGAAGAAAGACATTTAGTTAGAGCTTAGTATGGGTTTTAACTTAAAGTGTTAAAACAATGTTTACCATAATGCAAATATATCAAAACAGTGATGAAGTTTTTTAAATTTATTATTAATTTGTAAGACTTATAGTATAGTAATAATATTTGTTAGCAAATTATTAAAGTAATAATGTGTCATTTTTTACGGTTGATAAAAAAAATAGATTCTTCCATCCCTCTGGCTTTTATATATAAAAAATTATTAATAATAATAAAGGCTTCTTTTATTTTTAAACAAGAGAAAAAATAATTTTTTCTTCAGATAAAGTTCGCATTTTAAGTTCAAAATGCAGTAAGGGTTTTTCAAACATTTAAAATTTTTGAGGATATATGTATTTAACACCATAATCATTTTTCTTAAGACAAATGTAATACCAAATTTATTTGGTAATACATTTCACTAGATATATCCTTAAATAAATGATTAAAAAATCAATGCAGCAATTAGTAGTAATTTTATTTAAGCACAGCAGATAACTGCATTAAGAATAGTTACTATATCTTTGGCAGGTAGTAGTTGTCCGATGTTTAGATAACCAGCAACAACAAAAAAAAAATTGCTGGAAATAAAAAAATGTTATAATAAACTTGAATTGTATTTGCTTAATTCGTATGTAGAAATATTGTAAAAGAATTTTAAAATTGTCATTCCAACATTTATTATATTTGTACATATTCCATTTCACATCAACACTAAATGCTATTAATTTTGAAATTTATATTTTTCAGAATGTGGTGGACTATTACAGGTAACTTTGGTAATATTTTGCCTATTGATTGGTCAAAATCATATGCTAGGAAATTGCACATGCCTGCGCTGAATCTGAATGAAAAGCAGGTAAGTTGGATTGGTATGCTAATATTTATAAAAAATTGAAGGCTTTAATTTATATTTCATTTAATACATTAACTAACAATAAATATTAGAGTAACTTTACATTTTGGATACATATATGCACATACACTCATAGGCGTACAAAATAATAATAAAGATCATTCCGACCTGTTTAGTCCTTAGCTTGCTTTCTCATGTCCGGAGGTAAGCTCTCCATTCTAGAAGCTACTTGGCAAAGAGTGACATCCTGCACCCAAATTTGTGTTTATCTGCTACTTCAGTTCTAGGTTAACTTTCCTTCTTTTTCTTCTTCAACTTGCATGTCTTCTTCCATTGTTTTTTTCCTATTGCTGATTGGCTGATATTCCCACTTATCAGATATGGTAGTTATTTCTCTAAGTGCACCCGTTGGATTTCAGAATGTTTTACTTTTTATTAACTTTAGTTAACGAGTTATTATGAGACTCCAATTCTTGTTATCAATGACAGAAATCTGACTCTTATTCTTTTAATTATTATAAATACATTTTTATCTTATTATCATCAATTTTACTTTTTCACTATAATTAGACTATCTTTTCTCTAATCTTATAACTTCTAATTATTTTTTAATTCCGTATTTAAAAGATAAGTCTTTTAACTCTACTGTTATTTATTATTTATTTACTATTACTTTTATATGTATGTGCATATACCCACCCACATACATATCAACATTCATATTTTTAAAATTTTTATTACAAACTCATCAAAATATATAATTTCTGATTATACATTTTGGATAGATGTTTTGAAGTAATTAACTGCAGTGTTATTAGTAGTGTCATATTTTGAGTTTATTCAAATATAGATGATATATAAGAGTCTTTATTCTCCCTCTCTGCTTCCATTTTGCAGTCTATGGTTGATCTATTATAGAACATGATAAAGTTTGTTGCTGCTTCATGAAATGGAAACTTCATGGACAGGAAGTTTACAAAATAAACTTTCATATTTAAATAAAATCCCTGTTTCTACTTCACCTTCGAGTAGTAAGTCATAAATTTCATGTTAAGCAAGCAACTGAAGCTCAATATTAAGAGAATTATTATGGTGAGATAGGCTATGAATATGGGGACTAAAAGTTCCCGAAAGCGCTCAGCCTAATAATTCTCTTAATATTGAGCTTCATTTGCTTGCGCAATTTGTTTTATATTTTGTAGATTTGAAAAAAACAGTTTTCAACAAAAAATGTGAGAATGACTGGAAAATTCATTGCCTACTGTATAATATTATACAGGTGGCTGCCATTAGAATTTATTATAAAATAGTAGCCATTAATTATCTAAAGGTAAAAAACTACATTCAAAATTTTAAAATAAAAATCATACTGTAAATAAAAATCTAATGAAAGTTTAAATTAAAAAGAAGATATCTTTTATTTGTTAAAGAAATTTAAGTATGATTTTAAATTTGAAAATAAATTGCTTTTTTTAAAAAATTTTTTTATTAAACAATGATAAGATTTTTATTTTATTTTTAAGGTTAATAACTGAGATTAGAGAAAACTTATCTAATTTTAAGCATTATAAGATTAAAAAAATAGAAGCCAGCTTATAAATGTGAAAAATTTTAAAATTACATTTTTTTTAATAAATATCCATTACTAGTTAACAGTATTTAGAAATAGATAAAAAAAATACACCCTCTTGTTGTTAAAGAACTGTAAGCATAATTTTAAATATCAAAGAAAATTAATAACTGGGAGTGGGGTGGGGGGCAGAATGTTTGTCTCTTTTTCTTAAAATTGATCTTTAACTTTTTTCTCTCTCTTTATAATAGAGTAATTGGGATAGGAAAGAAAGGAATGAATAGAAACTCTATTTATTAATTCATAACTTCTTGTTATCGTTGTCATCAAACTTGATTGTACATATTCCTTAATCTTATGTTTTCAAATATATATATGTTTAGCATATATAATATAGAAGGTGCCAAGAATCCCCTGATTGTGGAGCTATGCTGCCCTTAGATGATGACTTTTTATGTACTTTTGAATGAAGGAAAATTGTACGAATTGGAAGAACTGTCTTTTGTTAAATAGAATATTGTCAGTCCTTATTAAGCTACAAGAAAAAGTGAAGAGATAATTGACTTTAAAAATGGACATGTATTTTACACTGTAAAGGCACAAGCTGCAGCACAAGTGGAGTGGAATTTATTATAAATGAACCACTGTGAATCTTGATATTATATCAGAAAGAACATTAAGATAAATTATTAAAGATAACAAATGAAGATAATTCAGGTCTATTCCCCAACAAGTTCTCATTCTGATGAAGAAGTAAAGGATTTTTATATAGATGTATAAAATATTTTTGATCAGATCAAACAATATTTTAAAATAATCATGGAAGTCTTAATTAGAAAATGATTGAAAGATGAAAATGAGGTTAATTTTGATTATGATGACAGAAATGAGAGGGGACACAGACTTAAAATATAAATTGCATATTATGAATCCTTTTTTAAAAAGAAAAATGTTAAACGGGCATGGATATGGAAGCATCCAAATGTATTTCAAGATTATAATGTTCTTAGTAGATTTAACATGGAAAGTGATAATTGGTAGTGAGATGTAAGATATGTGGTAACGCAAAATTAGAATGACAAAACTATTAAGCAAGATCGTATTAACAAGTGTTGTTCCTAATTCTCAGAAACACTCCAATGAATTTAAATTACAACTTGCTAATTGTTTAAAAATATTAACAGACTTTGAAAGTGTTTAGGCTTAATTGAGAACAACAAGAAGATAACTAATATTTTATTGAGAATTGTGTTAACGATAGCTGGTACTATGTAAAGCATTAATTTGCCAATAAAATTTTGATTGAGACAAGGCAATGAATGAATAAAAGAAAGACCACTAAACATCACATGTTCATGATTTCTTATGCTTACACAAGCCGTTTACACAAAGGCTAAACTCTCCATACAGTAGCACACTGTATGGAGAGTTTAGCCACTGAATAAAAGAAAGAAGGTAAACATTTATAAAAATATTCCACTAATAAAAATTGAAGAAAATAAAAGTCTCAAAAATATAGAACAGAATCTTAATATTAGAAGGAAAATTGTTTCAGCAAAGAAAAGATGAAACAGTTATTAAGGAGAATGACAGTATCATGAAATATAGAGGAGTTTTATAAGAAGTAATATACCAATAAAGAATAAGAAAATGAATTAATTTCTACAATTACATCATCTGAATTGTCAAACCTTAATGAAGAAGTGAGACATGCAATTAAGTATATACAGAAAGAAAAACCTCCAGGCAATCGTGGGTTGTCTTAAAAGAAACAGGTGAAGAAATATTAAAGTTATTGTTAAAACTATATAATGAGTGGAGTAGTGATTTTGATATTTAAGAAAGGTGATAAAGAAATGAACAGTTCTACACACAGCCATTAAACAAGATAATAATCTATGATGAACTTTGGACTTTTACTAACTAAAAAACAAGGTAGATGTAAAAATGGTTTTTGCACAGTGGATCACATTCAAGTATTTGTATTTTATGAAAAAGCATTTGACCCTATAAGCATTTTCACAGTGATTAAAGTTTTGAACCATCAAAAGTGGACTCTGGATATTGTTATATTCTGAAGAATATATATAAAAATGCAGCAGCAGTGATTACATTATATGGTATACTAAGAAGATTGCCATTGATAAGGGCGCATATTAGTGTTACGCCACAATTTGTAACCTTTTTATAGCAGTTTTGCAACAAGTACTTTGTAGATTAAAATGGGAAGGTAAACATTATTTAACTCATTTAGTGAAATTTCACAAGAATTGTAAAGGAAAAGTCAGAAACTAGGAATATAGATAATTGTCGAAAAGTCTAAACCAATGCTCAGTTACATAACAACTGATCTCTCAACACAATACGGAAAGATGTATGTTGGGAGTAATAAGAAGGAATTGAAAGTGAAATATGTAAGTGGGAGAACAAACACATATTAGTGACATCATTGAAAGAATTAAAAGTCTGAAATAGTTACGTGTTTCTAGACGAGTTGATATATTAAACTGGATTTCAAGATATTATAAAAAACCTAAAAAGAGACTATGTCCAGTGGATGGATGAAATAAGGAACCTTATTGATGTGATATGGAGAAGAGAGGCTAAAAATTATAGAAACAGGATTAATCGTAAAGAGATTTTTGTCAGCATTGAATTAATGATGGTTGAAAATTATTAAGATGATGACAGTAGTAATGTTTATGATTTAATTATATTTTATATCCACGTATGATTAAACAGTATTAGCATTATTCTTATGCCAGTTTGACCCCCATTGTTCATTAATTTGCTCTCCGTGGAATTTTTTTTGAAATCAATCAAACACGAAGAATGAGCATCTTCTACGTATAAATTATTCTGACAAATTCCAGGAAGCTATTTATATTAAATCCTGAAAAATTTATTTATTTTATTTTTGCATTAATTTTTATTGTGCTAAATAATTTCATAGAACAATAAATTTAAGGAATATTCAGGTAAATAGTAGAAAAATAATAATTCTAAAGTAAAAAATAAAAAAGTCTGTGAAATTATTCTAGTGGCATTTAATGGTAATCATAAAAGTTAACATCTGAGGACAATGACCTTAGTGTAGGTCAGTAATATTTCTTTCCTAGTGTATAAAAATCAAATATTTTGACTATAAAGAATCTCTTCACAATGTTATTAATTATTCCATAGTTGAACTAAGAAGATCCATGTCGGTAATAAGATTATAAAAACAGACAAAACCCTCAATACAGTACTGCCATGCCAGAGTAATCAATGGATGCCAGAAGGCTTGTGCATAAAATCCCTATCTAGTGCCTACTCATCCAATATCCCCAGACTAGTTTCTGGATTGTTTGTGGCCTTCGTCACTGAGGAGCCTTGGATCTGAGAGCACTGCAGCTAGATCTAGGATCTTCACTATTTCTTATGCTTACTCATAACTGTTATTAAAACAGGCAAAACTCTCAATACAGTAGTGCCACTCAGTGCAAGCCAGAGTAATCAATGGATGCTAGAAGGCTTGTGCATAAAATTGTGATGTTTAGTGGTTTGATAAGATTATATTGCAAAATTCTAATTCTTCCTTAGAATGTCATTTGGAAAACTGTATCATCTATAAAAAATATCACAGGAAGTTATATCTTCACAATAAGAATATTTTTCAATAATATTTGAGAAATGAGATTTTTACTTATTTTATAAATTCTTAAATCTATATTATAAAATGGTTAATTTAAAGACTTACACTTACTAAATTGTAATGTATTGGAGTTGTTTGATATTTTAATGTTGGTACTATTTATTATCAGGTTAAGTTTTATTAAACCTTTTTGCCTATATAAAGAAAAGAAAATATACTTACATTTTCTAGAGAAAATCAGAAAAAGGGTTGCACATGAATGTATAACAGGTATATTAATAGTAACTGTTGGTGGCAGAACAACCCGGATTGATCATATAGAATAACTTCATATTCATATATTAATTGAATACATACTTCACGTAACTTTATCTGAATGCAGTGGTAATTATAATTATTAATGAACGTTACGTTTGTGATATATGTAAGGCTAGATTTAAAGACATTAATGATTTGGAATCATATGTTAAATTCAGAAAAATGCTAAATCTAGGAAATCTGAATTGAACTAATGTTTTATAAACTATTTTACCTTCCATTTTCAACTGTGAGGATTCATCATTCAAATAGTATACTGCAGTTGAGAAATTAACTTCAAATTTTAATAATGACAGTTTTGATGAATTACATCTACTGAAATAGTTTTAACAAATGACATCATTAATATAAGGAATAATTCTGGAAAATGCTGATTTAAGGGGGATAATGCCTATAGAAAAAGTTTTACTGTAGGATAAGCATATATTACTGAGAAAGAGCGTACATATGAGAATTAAAAGTAGGGAAATATATTTTGGATGATTCCATGATTAAGGGATATGGGAGTATGTTAGCTAGGAAAAAATAAAAAAATGTAAGGCTCAGTCTAACAGATGTTCAGATTTTAGTTATTGTTAAGATATGAAATATAAATAAAGGTAATAATGTTGTAGAGTTTGTGAGAGATAAATGATACTGTGATAGCAATATTATAGGAACAATAAGATGTTCTGAGAATACAGCTGTGAATTGGAAAGAAAGATCAGAGTTTATTAGTGGAGTAAATTTAAATAAGATAAAATGTTTCTGTGAGAGTTGTGGTATTTATTTTTTAGATGGACGGAATGTGTTCTTTAGAAATACATATTTCTTTTAAAAGGATGGGTTATATTTATTAGAGAGAGGGGATAAAATATTAGGTAAGTTAATTTATAAAAAATTTGATTATTTATTAAATTAAAAAGAGTGGTTAGCGGTAATATATAGATAAGAATAAAAATGTGAGTTTTGGAAGAAGATATGAAAAGGAGGGATATATTTATATTTAGAGATATGAATAATATAAAAGGCAATGTGAAGATAAAATAATGGAGGATATAAAAAAATTTGTGGAAGATGCCTGAAAATAGTTATAAGAAAAGAATATTTAAAAAAGGTCAAAAGTATTAATATGAAATTGGGTTTTGTAAATTTGCAGATAGATAGAAATATGAATAAGTGGTGTGAATTGGAAGAGGCTTTTGTAGGACAGAAACTAAATTTGTTAGTACTTGAGACACATTTGAGAGGTAAAGAAAAACCATATTTTCAGAAATGGCAATTGAAGAAGCTAAATAGATATGATGAGGATAAGAAAGAAGTGAGTATGAGATTTTAATTGAATTATTAAAGGCTATAAATGGAAAAACTTGAAAGACTGAATTTATATGCAATTTATAACTCAGGAGAATAACTAGTAGAGTTTCTTCCAACTATTATGATTTTCATTGTAGAAAAGACTACATTTGAAGATTATAGTTAAAGTGAATATCTTAGAAAGAAATTATAAATATTATGTAGATTAGATTAATATTAAATAAAAAAAATGATTATATAGTATAATATATTTTATCATTAGATATTTAACATTTGGAAATGGAGTTTATGCTGAAAGGTTGAAATGAGAGAATTTGGAAAAGCTTATATATAGGGATATGAATGATTTTAGAAAGACTAATTGTACACTGTTGGAATGGAGATATGAATGGAGCATTATTAAAAAGAATATGTGAGAAAGGTGGATTGAAAATTGGGAATTTAAGTAAAGTATAAGGTGAGAAGTTTATATGATCGAGGCAAAAATATGAAGAATACTGTTTGTTATGTGTTGATAGATAAAAAGGAATTAGAAAAGATAAAACATGTTTGACAAGGAAAAAAACCGATATGGTAGTGATCATAATTTTGTGGTATTTAGAATAAGTAATATCTGGAAAGCATTGATAGGGATGAATGGGAATTAAACATTGTTGTTAAATTGAATAGATTTAATAATATCTTGGAAACAATTATGAAAAATGATGATTTTAAAAATAATGAAAAATTGATGAATTTGGTGAAGAAGATTATAAATGAGTATTTATTTAGAATTAACAGGATTAGAGGGAGGAAACTTTACTAAGGTTAAAAGAAGGAAAAAAGACAAGCAGAGATTATAGAAAGGTTACTAAGAATCAAATGGTAAAAGTGAAGATAAAAACTTGGGTGGAAAGACTACTTAAAAAAAGAAACAGCTAGAATAGAATTAAGATGGAAATGGGTGAACTTATAGGAAAATCAATGAGGAAATCAACCAGTATGGGAAAAGTGGTTGGGAAAAAGACAAGAAGAGATTATAGAAAGGTTACTAAGAATCAAATGGAAAAGTGAAGATAAAAACTTAGGTGGAAAGACTACTTAAGAAAAAAAGAAACAGCTAGAATAGAATTAAGATGGAAATGGGTGATAGAATAGAATTAAGATGGAAATGGGTGAACTTAATAGGAAGATCAATGAGGAAATCAACCAGTATGGGAAAAGTGGTTGGGAAAAAAGACAAGCAGAGATTATAGAAAGGTTACTAAGAATCAAATGGCAAAAGTGAAGATAAAAACTTAGGTGGAAAGACTACTTGAGAAAAAAAGAAACAGCTAGAATAGAATTAAGATGGAAATGGGTGAACTTAATAGGAATATCAATGAGGAAAGCAACTAGTATGGGAAAAGTGGTTGGGAAATTTTTTTTAAATATATAAAGAAAAGAAATAAAGAAAAAAATATATTGTTAAATGCAGAGGGAATAGAGTATAAAGATAGAGTAAAACTTATTGAGCTGAAGGAGAGTTAATAAATGAATATGATTTATTAATAGGAAGTTGAAGTTATGAGAAGATGAATTAACGTGACAGATGCAGGATTGAATAGTGTAAAAGATTAGATTGAAAAAAGGAAAAACAAGAGGATTAAATAATATGGCAACTGAAATTGGGAGTAGGTATGAGATGATATGCAAGGTTTGGTTTAAGAGAATATTTAAATAAAATTATAGTCGATAATAAGATTCCAATTCCATATAAGGAGATGAGAATTGGATAAGGAAGTGAAAATATTTTTGGTTATTAACTGACTGTAGATCAAAAGCAATATCTATTTCCAAATTATTTATGTATAATTTAATGGATAAACATAGGGTTAGGATGAAATTGGAGGGATATTAAGAATGGATTGCATTCAAGGGGGATAATCAAAATGTTCTCTAAGGAAAATAAACTCATTGCATTTTAGAAATAGAAAAGACTTATGATGTAGAGTGTGAAGAAGTCGTGAAATTTTGGGATTAGATTTAGGTTATTAAAAATGATTATTAATCTTTATTAGGGTTTTTATAAGCAACAGTTAAGGAACATAAAATCAGTGGAAACTAAATGTGACATTGGATTGAAACAGGATATTCTTTCTAAGAGAATTGGATTTTGAGATAAAAAGATTAGGAATGGGAATGGAAATACCTATAGTGAAGACAAAGAGAATACAAGGAGTCCTCTGCTTTCATAACTAATTGGTTCCTGAGATGGGTATGAAAGTTGAGATGTACAAAAAATAAAGGAATTTTAAAAAAAATATTAAAAAGTATTTTTAAAATATTTATTTTTTAATGAGATGTATTAGCATATACATAAATAAAACGTTATTGATTAGTATCAGGTATTTTATTTGTAAATTTATCAAGAGATAGTTGAATTGTACATTTTTGTTTTCTTGATAAAAGTTTCATAACACATTATTTCTATTAGTAGGAAATAGTGAATTGTACAAAAGTAGAATGTATGAAAGTTGAGGGACCACCTGTACTTAATATCACAGTTCTTTTTTTTTTTTTGTGAGTGATTTTTTTTTTTTCCAAATATTATTTTTTAAAAAGTGGTCATTAGAAAAGTGTGAAAAAACAGGAAAGAATATTTAATGAGAAAGGTAAACTGAATGATAGAAATTAGGAAATATTTGTTTTGAAGAAATGTAAGAATAAATTCTTTGTTAAATGGAAAAAGGAAAGATAGTTGGGAATTGTAGTTGAGAAGAAAAACAATTGAAATGGGATTGATTAAAAATATAGCATATTTATCATTTAATAAATAAGAGATAGGGAGAATTATAGATCACATGACCCTATCTCTTAAGCTTGTAAGTTATAAAACAATGAGGATTGCCAATTCCCCTACAAGCTTTATGATAAATGCTTAGCCAGAGCCAGCATTTAAAATATCTGTCAGGAAACCTCCCCCCCCCCAACCCTGACCATGGTTTCATGCTTTGGCACTCCTCAGTGAGGTGTCAGGGTAGGTTCAGACACCAGATCTAAAAATACCAACCCAAAGCCAAGCACTTATCTAAAAGTTATCTATTGAGTGGAAAATCTGAAATTTTCAGACATTTACATGTCTTCAAACCCAGTTATCCAACTCAAATAGCTATATGGGGCTGATAGATATTCAGCCATACCATATATTAGTAGTCTTAGCAATAATAAAATTGCATAAGACTTATGGCAGAGACTATAAATAGTCAAAATAAGAGTCATAGATCACGACTCTATCTCTTTTAAAACAATGAGGATTGCCAATTCTTCTACAAGCTTTATGATAAATGCTTAGCCAGAGCCATCACTTAAAATATCTCTGTCAGGAACCCCCCCCCCACCCCTGACCATGGTTTCGTGCTTTGGCACTCCTCAGTGAGGTGTCAGGGTAGGTTCAGACCAAAGCCAAGCAATCTAAAAGTTGTCTATTGAGTGGAAAATCTGAAATTTCAGACATCTACATGTCTTCAAACCCAGCTATCCAACTCAAATAGCTATGTGGGGCTGATAGATCTTCAGCCGTACCATATATTAGTAGTCTTAGCAGTATAAAATTGCATAAGACTTATGGCAGAGACTATAAATAGTCAAAATAAGAGTCATAGATCACCTGACCCTATCTCTTAAGCTTGTAAGTTATAAAACAATGAGGATTGCCAATTCCTCTACAAGCTTTATGATAAATGCTTAGCCAGAGCCAGCACTTTGGGAGGCATGTCTGTTCTAACATATATAAATGATATGCTTTAAATTGATCAGAGAATAATAAAAAAAAAAATTGAAATAAGCAGATATGTTTTGGATAGCAAATTGTGGATGGCAAATGAGATTATTCACGGTGATATGGGTGGACTTCCTTTTTTTAATAAGTGAAATTAAAAATGTTTGAAATGTTACAATATATGAATGAAAGTAGATTAGGAAAATTGTTATATAATATTTAATTAAATTATGAAGAAATTAATCAAATACATTTAGCAAGAATGGGTTTACAATCTGCAAATTTAATGGATATTTATTTCGGTATATTTATATAAGAAATGGGATAAATATGTAGAGAATATATTGGGGGTACATCATTTATGAGAGGGATGGGGAAGGAGAGAATTGATAAGTTGGTTAAAGAAAAAGAAATAGGGTTATAGAAAATAATTATGAATAAAAAAAAGATTGCAAGTGAATAATTTTGTATAAAATATGAAAGGATGTATAAACGTATTAAAGGGAACTTTTAGTTATTTAGTGCAAAGACAGGAGCTTTAGATATCAGAAAAGGAAGGCAGCAATGGAGTAAGGATTTGGATTGTAGGTATAATTTATGTAGAGATGGGACAAAAAATATTGAACACTTATTTTTGGAATATATAATGTAGAAAGAAGACCAGGATAAATTGTATGGAATGTGGTAAAAATTTAAAGGTAAAATAGAAAGAGATAGAAATCTTATAATTTTTTTTTTTTTTTAGAACTTTATAATGAAATTGGGGAATACGGTGATAAAATAGTGGAATTATTAAAACAGGCAAAACTCACTATACGTATTGCCACACATAGCAAGATAGAGTAATCAATGGATGCCAGAAGGTTTGTGCATAAAATCCCCATCTAGTGCCTACTCATCCAATATCACCAGACTAGTTTGGTTAATAAAAAACCAAAGATGCCAAAATGTATGGATGCTGAATTGGGTTCAAACCTGTATGACTATATAAGCTTATGGGCTTGGATTGAAAACATTAAGGTGTTTTCAGTTTAAGACTCATAGTTTTGTAGTTAAATGGAGATAAAAGGTAGTTGCTGGAGGGTTGCATTAGATCCTAAGATTTAGGTGCAGCACTCTCAGATCCAAGGCTCTTCACTGATGAAGGCCACAAGCCAGAAACTAGCCTGGGGATATTGGATGAGTATGCACTAGATGGGGATTTTATGCACAAGCCTTCTGGCATCCATTGATTATTCTAGCTTGCTGTGTGTGGCAATATGTATAGCGAGTTTTGTCTGTTTTAAGAAGTTATACGCAAACATAAGAAGTAGAGGTCATGTGATGTTTATAGTGGAATTATCAAAACAATTTTTATTAAAATGGAATAAAATTAAAAAATGTTCCAGAGCTTGTAAAGTAATTGAATGATAAGGAATAAGAAGTAGATAAGTTTATTGGAATATATAAGATCTCTGAAGGGAGGGAATGTTTAATTTGGCTAGCAGGGTTTCTGGGCATGTAGCCTGTCTGCAAAAACTTATGGCTTTGTTTAATGAAAACTTTTAATCCAAGTACCATGCTTACATTCAGTGGATTTCTAGTTGTTAAAATAGCGATCATGCTTCAGTGAGAATACTACTAAAGACCAACATGCTAGTCTGCATTTTTAATTGGTTGAAAGACTTCCTGCAGAATATATGCATAAAAAAATGTTTCCTATTTATGGTGAAAAATCCTCAACTTCTTCATAACTGTAATTGTACAGTTCTTTTTTTCAAAGATGCCCAAACATCATAGTTGAAGATTCAGAACAAAAAAAATATGTTTGCTGCAATTTTTAAGGGACTTGTAAAGTGAAGGAATAAATATTTCTCTTTCAGAGGTTTTGTTGAGAAAGAAATCTTTTTGGAATTATATCGCACTTGCTTTATTTTTTATAACCGTTTTTAACCAATTTACTGACCTTACCACATCTTAATAACAAAGATTTTTAATTATTGCTTAGCAATATCAAACTATGGTTTAAGAAATAAAATGATTTTTGATCACTCTTTTCGGACTCATTAAGTAAAACCGTTATTAGCTTTTGTGCAAAGAATTCAATCCTTGGACAAATTCACTATCATTGATTTTTTTTGTTGTCAATAATTAACATTTATTTATACACACATTTTAACTTGTATTGTCATTATATCTAAGACCCAACTTTGAATCTATTACTAATAGAAGTGTTGATTGTATAACTATAGATTATACGTAAGTAATTTGAAGATAATAAGTCAATAAATGACAGGTTTATAAAGAATATTTGTTCTCAGAAATGGAAAAAAAATAGTGCCAACATTTATTATTTATTTTGTTTATGCCATTTATGTGTGGAGTATGAATTGTTACATGAGCATATATTGAAATTTTGGATTTTTGACAGTATCATATATCATCATTATCAGCCATTGTTAATCCATTGCGGGATGGTGTCTCCAAGTTCAGTCCATCTCTGATCTTTAGCCTCTCTTCTCCCCATCACCCCTGCACACTTTCATATTTCATTCATCCATCTTACATGTGATCTTTTTCTGGGTCTTTAAAATCTTTCTTTTTCTTCGCCCCATCATCCCTGCACATTTTTGTATTTCATCCATCCATCTCGCATATGGTCTCTTTCTGGGTCTTTAAAATCTTTTGGAATTCTGTTCAAGATGTCAATTGTCCATCTATTATCAGCTCTTCTAGCAATATGCCTAGACCAGCTCCACTTCAATCTTTTAATTCTTTCAACAATGTCAGTAACCCCTGTTCTCTTAGCAGTATCAATATATTTACATTTTTTTTTTCATTAGTAGGAGTACACATTTTATTTGTGGGCTACAATAAACAATGCTCAGAGAATGGTGAGCAACAGCAAATTATCATGCAAGATGATCAGGTATTATTATTTGGCCATAGTATTTCGCCTTGTTACACCATGCCTCATTTAATCAGAGAGTATGCATATAATATTCATAATTGAAATTTCTTATAAAATTTAAATTATATTATTATTTAAATATTGCATGAGGAAGAAGAATCGTTTTTTTTTTTTTACTGATTGTGGGTATTTATATATATAAATTCATTCAAATTGCAAGAGGAAATTTTAAAATGAATGAGATACGCATTTCTCTCTCTTTTCAGGCAATATTTTGATACAGTATTCAAGATTTTTATTTTCGCTTTGCAATATATTGGAAAATTGAAACTCTGAGGATAATTAAATTTTTGTAGCTATTAATTTACTCCATGTGTTTAATTTGGACTTTAAATGTTAACTTAATTTGTAATATTTAATACTCAAGATGAAATGTGATATATTGAATTATTGAGCAAATGGCCTCGAAGAAAGCGCTGAGCTTAGCGTATAATAATTTGTGGAATCTTTAAAGCTTCTTGTTCAAGTGTTTCATATGCTTTTTAATTTGTATATTCTATTATTTATTAGAAAGTCATCTTATTCAGACATTTTATATTTTTTATGTAGTTGTTTTGTCCTTTAGTATTAGATTTGCTGTGGAATATCACAAGCATCTGGTTTAGCATTAGGTTTAGGGATAAAGTTGAGTTGAGTTTCACCATAGCAGGTCTAATACTAAAGTACCATTATTTTAATGTGAAATTTATAATTTTAAACTTAAGCTTAGTCAATTATTTTACTGAAAATTATTCTATATATGATAACTATCAGACTGAAAAACAGTAGCGAATACCTTATATTTAGCACTTTAACTAGATGCATAGTGCTATATAATGAAAGTTATATAAAAAAATCATTAATCAGGTATTGTGAAAAAGTTATTAAGAGAATTAATACTTTGTTAAATGTTTTAAATAAAATTAATAATAACAAAAGAAAGAATTTTTATTCTTATCTTTGACTGCACTTAATTCAAAATTCTGTTTTTCTATCTGCTAATTTGAAATCCTGTGTAGTTTATTTTAAATGGGTAACACCCAAACCACAGACATTTATAATTCACTGAAAGGTCACATGCAGAAAAACAATGTAAAGGCAAACAAAATTTTTAATAAATATTTTATATATACTATACTATTGTTTTTGTTTAATAAAAGGACCCCTATATAATTATTTTTTATTAAGTATGAATTTGATTTATTAAATTAATTTTATAAAAAATAAATATTTTTTCTGACGTTTTTTTCTTATTGTAATTAAAGTCAAATATATTGAGAGTAGATTACTTTATGACAGTAAGAAATAATATCTATTTTTTTACTTCTAATTTATGTATTTTTTTTAATTAATGATACATACTACTTAGCTTTTTTTTTTTTTAAAAAAAAAAATTGAAATAAATATTTGTTGATACTTCTGGTGTCTTAATGTAGAAAAGCAAAAACAAAAGAAAATGAATTAATACTTTTTTATCATGGACTCTAAATGGTTTATAAAATTTTTATTGCATTCGTGCTGCAAAAAGTACATGATAATATTTTATATCATGATAGGGAATAACAGTGCATAATATGTTACATAAAATAATGCTTCAAATGAAGTCATTTGCTGGCATATAGGACAACCCCCCCCCCCTCAAATACATCTAAAATACGGGGTACATCTAGTAATCAAAATTATGAGTTGACCTTTCAGTCAGTTTAAAACCTCTGGTTTATATTAATATACATATGCAAAGGTGTGTTTGTGCACGTTCATTCTAAGAAGCTGGATGGATGACAGGTATGAAATTGTCGATAGACAATATGTGATCTAGTTATCCTGGTGGACCATTAACAAAACCTGCCTTGCTAGTATGGGATTAGTTTTGGAGTCATAGGACAAGCTGTGAAAAATAGTTTTGTAGTTAAGTAGAGTTAAGGTGGCTGCTGGAAGGTTGCATTAGATCCTAAGATCTAGGTGCAGTGCTCTCAGATGCAAGGCTCCTCACTGACGAAGGCCACAAGCCAGAAACTAGTCTGGGGATATTGGATTAGTAGGCACTAGATGGGGATTTGATTAGTAGGCACTAGATAGGGATTTTATGCACAAGCCTTCTGGCATCCATTGATTACTCTGGTTGGCACAGGGTGGCACTACTGTATGGAGAGAGTTTTGCCTTGTTTAATGATATGTCAGTCTTTTAAGTTTTGGTTTATTTCAAGTTATGAGTAAAAATTCACAATTATTTTAAGAGATTTTTCAAAAATTGTGGTAATGATCAGCCTGTTCATTGATTTATAGCCACTGTGAATAATTTTTTTGAACTTTGATAACTTATTATTATTCTGATAAATAAAAATGCATTTTTTTTTCTTTCAATTATTTAAAATTGCCTTTTATTATTTTCAGCAATTCAATTTATGTAGATTATAGAAACAGCCTACACACTTCATTGTAATATTAATCCATAATATTTTCATTATATATATGTAAATCTATGTAAAGTGTTTTTTTTTTCCAGAGCAGTATTTTTTTTTAAAAAATGTGCACACATATATGTATACTTTTGCATATACACATGCACACATATAAATACACATGTACATATAAATAATCACAAAGTATATTCTGAGCAACTAATCAAGACCACCAAAACATCACATAATCACCATTTCCTATGCTTACATAAGCTGTTATTAACATTAGCAAACTCTCTATACAATAATGTCACCCAGTGCAAACCTTAATAATCAATCGATGCAGGATATAAAACTCCCATTAATGATTACTCATCCAATATTCCCAGACTAGTTTCTAGCTTGTGGTTTTATCAATGAGGAGCTTTGTATCTGAGAGCATTGCACTTACTAAGAATCTAATGCAACTCTCCAGCAGTCATCTTTTACCTATTTAGTTAACTATAAAGCGAGAAGCTCAATATAAAAACATCTTAATGTTTTCAATCCAAGCTCATTTGGCTGCATAGTCATGTAGATCTGAATCCAGTTCAGGACTTATATATTTTGGTGCCTTTGGTTTGTCAAAAACCATAGTCACCATCGTCCCGTAGGCAGGAATGGTAAAAAAAACATCACATGATCACCATTTTCTATGCTTACACAAGCTGTTATTAATAGTAACAAATTCCCTATAGAATAATGCCACCCAGTACAAGCCTTAGTAATGCATCCATTGATTACTAAGGCTTGCACTAGGTCACTACTGTATAGAGAGTTTGCTAAAGATAACTAAGAAAGACTATAGTACTAATAATACCAAAATAAATTAATATTTCCATTCTTGTTTTCCAACCTTAATGCCCTTATAGGATGGATAGGATTGAAGTGCTTATATTAAACTATGAAAATTTTAATATAAGAAGCGAATATAAAGTATATTGCAAGAAAAACAAGACAAACATGGATATACTAAAGAGGCCAATTTTAACAGCAAATATTCATTTAGACCCTTTTTATGTAATGAATAAAAAAACAAAATAAAATTAATTATCAAAATGTTCCATTAATAAAGATGCTCAAGCATCGAAAATGCTTTAAAGTTGCATTTAATATTTTCTTTGATTGTGCAATATTAGTATTGTCCTTAAATATTATTTTTAAAATAGGCAAAACTCTCCATATAGTAGTGCCACCCTGTGCCAACCAGAGTAATCGATGGATGCTAGAAGGCTTGTGCATAAAGTCTTCATCTAGTGCCTACTCATCCAATATCCCCAGGCTTGTGGCCTTCGTCAGTAAGGAGCCTTAGATGTGAGACAACTGCACCTAGATCTTAGAATCTAATGCAACCCTCCAGCAGCCATCTTGTATCTCTACTTAACTACAAAACTATGAGAATGAAATTGAAAACACAATAATATTTTTAATCTAAGCTCAATAGCTTATAGTCTGGTTGGCACAGGGTGGCACTACCGTATGGAGAGTTTTACCAAGCATAAGAGATGGTGATCATGTGAAATATTATTTTTCTATGATGGAGTTATCATAATTATTAATTTATTGATATCTCTTGAGTATTGAGTTACAATGTAATAGTAAAAATTTGAAATTCATCTTTAGTAATTTTTAAAGATAATAAAAATGTTATACACATGGAATCAAATAATTAAAATCTCAATATAAGATTTTTTGTTTTAACTTCTGATTATTTGCAGTTGATTGTTTGCCAGATTTTAGTATTCCGAGCTGTACTGAATCACAAATGTAATAAGTAATACTATTCCATAATGAGCCATTATTAGCTTGTGTATATTTATGTAGATTTCGGTAAGGAGAGTTCTAGTGGAATCTTTATGAACAATAATGAAAGTTATAATTGATGTACACATTTCTGTCATCAGAATAATCATTGATATTCAAGCTACAATTCGCAAATTGCAGTTGTAGTGAAATGATCTACAGATGTGATAATTAATCTGCAAATAACTAATAATTCAAATATAATTCAAAAACTTTGTGTGAAAAAGAATTTGACAGAGGGTACTCCTATGGCTTATAAGTTGTTGATTAATCCACTAAACATCACATGATTGGATGAGTAGGCACTAGATAGGGATTTTATGCACAAGCCTTCTGGCATCCATTGATTGCTCTTGTTAGCACAAGATGGCACTACTATATGGAGAGTGTTGTTTTGTTTTGAATTGTTTAATAACAATTATTGTGCTAGTATGAGATAGTGATCATGTGATGTTTAGTGGCTTAATACCAATCCTGCCTAATAGGATAGTGGTGGCTATGGTTGTTAAAGAGCCAAAGACACCAAAATGTATGGGTACTGAATTGAGTTCAGACCCATATGACTATATAAGCTATTGAGCTTGGATTGAAAATATTAATAGTGTTTTCAATTTCATTCTCATAGTTTTGTAGTTAAATAGAGTTAAAAGGTGGGTGCTGGAGGGTTGCATAGATCCTAAGATCTAGGTGCAGTGCTCTCAGATCCAAGGCTCCTCACTGATGAAGGCCACAAGCCAGAAACTAGTCTGGGGATATTGGATGAGTAGGCACTAGATAGGGATTTTATGCACAAGCCTTCTGGCATCCATTGATTGCTCTTGTTAGCACAAGATTGCACTACTATATGGAGAGTGTTGTTTTGTTTTGAATTGTTGATTAATCAAAGGTTAGATATTGTGCCTAATAGAAATGGTTTTTTCTGTCTTTGTATTCATTTGTTCTATTGTCTTCACTTCTTCTTCATAAGCCATGCCAGCAATGATCTTTCCACATATCTATGACATTGGGATGGGATGTTTATGAAACCACATTTTTAATTTGTAATTATATGTACAGTAATTTTAATTCCAAGATTTTTTACTATCTTTTTTTTTTGGCACTAACTTTTAGCAGAAATAAAACATCAGATGCAGATTTAGTAGATCAGAATCAGTAAAAAATGATAAAACAGGCTTTTTTTAATTAGCAGCTTACTGCAGGCCAGAAGTTGTTTCCATAGACACTCATAGGCAGTATGAATCAACATTGAATCACTTTGGAACTGGTTGTAAGAAACATAGTTGTATTTCAGTGAAGATTGTGTGTTTAGGCAGCCATATTTAGAGATTCCCTAGATACCATGAAAGTGATGGTCTAAAAATACCCATCTTGTATAATCTGGGGAAGTTGTTCTGTCCGAGGGATCACTCATTAAAGCACTAGAAAAAAATTGCAAAATCAATTAGGTATAGCGATGATAGAAAGCAAGAGATGGTAGATGTCATCAAGATGAATATTTTAAACTTTTCTCAACAAAAATACATTGAAAGTACAAACTCAGAGTTCTTGAGATTTAAAATTTATATAGTTGCTTTTACTAAAATCCATTTTCCAGAGAAAAAAGGCTTAAATGAATAAATAGATGGTTACAAGTTTTTTTTGGAAGGATTGATATCAAATGAAAGGAGAATAAATAATATTCAATTTACTGCAGCATGTAATTTGGCATCTTCTAGTCATGCAATTCCTAGATGTATCAATGAAAGACTAATGATATTAAAATTTGATTTTGCATGATGGTTATTGTTCCTATTTCGTCGATGTTTATCTCCAACATTGGATTCGGAGAGTTTAAACAAAGGACATTTTTATTCTTTGCTAGGTAGTATTACTACATTGAAACTATTCAAACATTGAATTTTTTTTCTTGATGACTTATTGTACATGTTGATAACAAGAGTAAAATTTGCTGTTAGTGAATTTTTATACAACTACTTTGTTTAAATGCACGATCATTATATAGGAATCTGGATGAATCTATGCTCAAAACAATGGCATCTAATGGATTATTTTTAATTAGAAGTTTGGATATATAAAAAAGAAAGTTAATATTGCATGAACATTTGCAAGTGCATAGGAACTTTGATGTTCATTCTTTAGAAACATCTACTATCTGCACTAAATTTCGACATCTATTAAGGAATAAATTGCAAATTTGAATTTTCAAGATTGTCATATTTCTGAGGCATGGAATTCTTTCAAGCAATTCATTTTGTATTCTTTAAAAAGAATCCTAGTTAGGCCTTTATCAGTGATTTTATTTGTTATGATTTGATTAAAAAAAAAAGGAAATGTGGCATTTTCAGCGTCATAGAATATTGAATGTGGAGATTCGTAAGCAATATAAAGTATTAAAAAGAGAAATTCGCCAAATAACAATTGGAACTGTCACCCTAGATCTTTTTCTATTACATTAAAAATAATAAATGGATCTTAAAAATGATATAATCCTATTAAATTCATAGATAAAACTATCTTTTAGTGATAATATTTTGAATACGTGACAAGTGTATGCGCCTCTTTTGAATATAGATGACAACTTTTAATAATGACATATCCATCGTACTTATCTATTTAGATGTAAAATTACGGATATGCAGCTCAGTGAAATTAAAAATGAACAGACTGCAACTCTTGGCAAATCACTTGGGGAAGTTTAAAAATATGGTGGTGATATTTTCACTTCAATATTATTGATACTTTTTAGGATTATTTGGATTTAAAATGTACCCCCTGATTGATCGTAATGATACTTTTATTCCTCCAATTTTTTTTTTTTTAAATAAAAGAGATAGAAAAGATTGCAGCAATTATAACAGAAAATCATTGTTATTCAATATGGTACTTTAATTAGAGGATTTAATTGAATAAGTTGGTTCTACTTTGTGAATAGTTACCAGGGATTGACGTGGTTTTATAGAATGAAGAAGTATTGTAAGTATTGCTTTTGTTGCCATACAAATGCAGGAAAAGAGTTGTGAACAAAAGTGTGATTTACACATAGCTTTTATTGATTTGATCAGGACATTGAATTTATTTAATATAAATGGGCCTATAGTAATGTTTAAAAACTGCCAAAATTTATTCATATTATACTGATTCTATATTGTGAAATGAGGGAGCATTATTACTTTGAAATGAAAACTGATATTAAACAAGAATGGAAACTAGCTCTCAGCGTTGTTTTTCACTGTTTTTATTTGAAAAGTTTTTTTTTGATGAAGTAGTGTTTTACTTGAGATGTTTAAAAGAAAAAAAAAAGATCTTAATTTTTGTTTTTAAAATTTATAGTATCTGAAAGATTATGCTATTCTTGCCAATTTAAAAAATGATCTACAATGTTCTTAATTTTTAGAATGCAATTTTCATACACACTTAAAAGATAATCCCTTCATTCTACTTCAGAGCCATCTTTTGTAAGCTTTGAGTAATTATTGATAACTAGATGATAATACTATTATATTCGCATCCAACTGTCATATTTACATTCTCAGATTAGTTTTTGCTTATAGCATTTTTTCAATAAGAAGCTTGGATCTAATATTCCTGTATTTCATAACCACCTTTCACATTTTTATTATTAAGCTAATAATTTGAAACATGTTCGAACCCAAGCCAATTTGCCTGCATAGCTACATTGATCTGACATTAGACCAATAACTATTTTAGTTTCCTCAGTTTTTATAATAACTGTAGGCACTTTATGACCTTTGACTAATGTTAACAAATATCTCCTGACTACTCCTATTTACATTCAACATGTTATTATGAGCAATTTGAGTAATCACTGACTATTAGATGGTAGTCTTATTATATAAAAGATGATTATGGGATGTGAAATGCATCAAGTCCTTGAAACTAAGTCTCCTCACTGATGAAGGCCTTAAATCTGAAACTAGTCATGAGAAAATGAATTTCTTCTATTATCAATTAATTACTCAAACTTATATCAGATTGCTATAGATTAGAATGAAAAGAATTGATTCTAATCAGATATATTAAACATAAACTAGGTCATGTAACATTTATTAAAGTTTCATTGGACATATTTGTCTGAAGGTTTGTAATGATGGTATATTATAAGATGTGATATGTTGGATGATTTCCATCATTTATGAATGAATGTTGAATGTATAGAAAATTTTAAACTTTATTTAAACTTTTCAAATAAAAACAGCTTGTTAGTAATAACACACAAATAGACAATACAGGTTAGTAATTACACAACATTTTGAGTAGTATTATTCTCCATTCTTCTTCAGATGTTACTGGCCTATATGCACAGTGACAATATTCACTTAGAAGTTGAACTCGCACCTTTAGATTCTTGAATATCGAATTTTAAGGCAAACCCTCTACCAACTGAGCTTATCAAATATTGTCACTGTGCATATAAGCCAGCAACACCTGAAGAAGAGTGGAGAATAATACTACTTGAAACATTGTGTAATTACTAACCTGTATTGTCTATTTGTATGTTATTACTAACAAGTTGTTTGTATTTGGAAAGTTTAAATAAAGTTTAAAATTTTCTATACATTCAACATTCACTCATAAATGATGGAAATAGTCCAACATATCACATCTCATTGGACATATATTGCCTTTTTTTTAATGTATATTTACCTTATTTATTTTTTTGCTTTCTCTTTTATTTCTGTTTATCAACATTTTAAACATAAATTATGTGTATGTATTATTTAAAATATAATTGTTTTAGGTGCAAGAATCCGAAGATTTGGACCTTTCTGATGATGAGGAATTAGCTCAGGCATTTGACATGCATTCTTTGATTATTTCAAGTTTGCAGCAAGAACCTATGTTTACTGCAGAAGAAGTACTGGAAGAAATTGATGAAATTATGCAGGTTTGTTAAGTCTTAAAGTTGATCCTTATACTTGTTGAAAGAAAACTAGGGTCACAAAAAAGCCTTGACAGTGAATTAACATGTAATAGAAAAGATATTTGAACAACATTATGCTAATGGACAGAATATATCAAATAGCTTTTATTTTACAGTATTAGATTTTAAATAAATTTACCGAAGTTATTAAAATATTAATACTCATAATGAAGTAGTAATAGTAAAAATCAGAATTGAAAGAATATAACGTAGATATTTAAATGTCCGAATTAAAAAAAAAAGTGATAAAACTCTAAGAGGAAAAAGAAACTACAAATCATAGGGAGTTATTAAACTTGTAGATGTAGAAACATATATGTCTTTTGCATGTACAAAGAGGATTATTTAAGCAATGTGTGGGAAAGTGGGTGCATGTGATGAAAAAAAAAATTCTTGTAGAAATTTCCAGCAGTAAAATTAGAATTTTTTTAGCACCCGCGTGTGAAGAATTCTTAAACAAAAGTTTTTCCTTTCTCTTATCATTTCCATAATTTAAGATAATATATATATATATTGAGGCTATCCAGTTTCAGGGATATTAATGTCATTTATGTTCTTTATTACTTTTGCAATGCTTTTTATAACCCACTATTGATGATTTTGATTGCCCCAGCAATCTTCTTCAGAATACTGGAAGAATTTCTGAAGAAGATTGCTGGGGCAATCGAAACCGTCAATCGTGGGTTGTATAAAACATTGTAAAAATAATAAAGAACATAAATGATATTAATATTATACGGATTAGGCGATGGAATAAAAAAGACAAAGTTATAATACTTCAGTTTCAGGGATGAGGATAAATAATTTTAATTATTTGGTTATACACAATGAAATAATGATATAATTAAAAATTGATTTGTATAGAGTTAAATTCTGTCAAATTTTTTTTTTAATTTATAAATTTCTGCATTTTTATAATTTTAAAATCAAGCACACTAATTTATTTATAATTATAACAAATAAATTAAAAATTGTTTTTCATCTTAGAATATTTTTAATTATTTAATCTTCATTGTTTTTGAAATGCCATAAATATAATTTTGTATAGAAAAATGAGCACATAGTTGTTTTGATAAACAATTTGAAGATTATACAAGAAAAATTACAGCCCAGTTTTGTAATTGTTAAAAAAAATGAGAATTTTGGAAGAAAAGCCACGAACGATTGTTTTAAGCTCGTGCAAATAAGCCCTGCAAATTAATGTTTACATGATATATATTTCTATACTCTTATGGTGCTGCATTAATGTTGATTTTGTAAATCATGCTTGATTATTGCCACACTTTTGGATCAGTTTATGAAGATTACCCTTTCTGTAAGGCTTTATACCACAAACAGAACTGTTCATCTCTCACCAGGTTATTTTAAATTGGAAGTTTGAACAAATTTATATAAAATATCACCAGGTTAAAAAATATTTCATCAACTATTCAGTGGCTGGACTTTGAATTGTCTTAAAAGCTATTATCACTAGGCTATATTAAGAAGAAATGAAAGACAAGAAAGAAAAGTAATTATAAGAATCTGCAGCAGAATTACGGCTTGGAAGGGAATTTGGTTTAGCCATATAGTATAAATATTTATATCAATCAGTTAATTTTATGTTGAATTACTTAAAAGATGTTATACTTTTCTCATTTAGAAATTTGGGTAAGATGTGTAATCTTTATTTTTGTTATGTTTTCTTAAATAATTCTAATGTAAATCTTTATCTAATAAAGTGATAATATAAATATTGTTTTCCTGAAGGTTTGTGATGATCGTGTTCTAGGTGTGTTTTTATATTGGACTATTTCCATCATCTAATATATGTATTGAATGTCTTTAGAAAAATTTAACTTTATTTAAATATTCCAAATACATTCAGCTGTTAGTTATAGCACATCAAACAGTTTAGTATATGCACAATGTTTCGAGAAGTAATATTCTTCCCTTTTCTTCAGGTGTGACTGGCCTGACTAGTGACAATATTAGCAGGGGATTCGAACCTGAATACTTAGATTCTTGATTATTGAATTTTAAGGTAACGCTATATCCCATGCTAGTGCTGTCATTGGTCAGGCCAGTAACTCCTGAAGAAGAGGGGAGAATAATACCTCTTGAAACATTGTGCATATACTAACCTGTTTGATGTGCTATTACTAACAGTTGAATGTATTTGGAATATTTAAATAAAGTTAAATTTTTCTAAAGACATTCAATACACATATTAGATGATGGAAATAGTCCAATATAAAAATACAAATATAATATAAATATCTTTACAATTTGAGCTTATATTAAGGTTAAGTTCACTTTATGAAGATCAGTATTTGGGATCAGTTGTTTGTTCTTGTATTGGTATTTGGACAATAATTTCAGTTTTTAATTCTTGTATAATTTTTACTTAAATTTGTAACCGAAATTGTAAATAACCAATTTATATGCCAATTATTATTATTCTATAATATTAATATCATTTATGTGGTTTGAATTGCACCAACAATTTTTTTCAGAACTTCCACTTATATTTTTAAATCTTAACATTGTTAAAGTAATAAAGAACATAATTGACATTAATATTATATGAATTTGGCAATGCAATAAGAAAGATAAAGTATTATTATTCTATAAATGAAGTAAATGTTATTTTGTTTGACTTTTATTATTACTTTTATTCTTTGAGTTCCAAAATATTGATTACATCATTGTCACAGTAATCTCACATGTGTTGTAATAAATTTAGACTGGGATATTGTAAGAAATATATGGGTGTATGCATGGTTAATTGTCTTCCATATGGCATCAGTTAGTGTTATTTGATGTGGTGACCTTTGAAATCAATTATTTTATTTTCTGTATTGTAAAATAAAATAAAGCTGCTGATAACTATAAGGAATATTTGGAGATGTAAACCAACTATTCCCATGGGAGCTTGATGTAAATGATAACTGGTTATTTGCCATTAACATATTTGCAGTACCAAAGTTTGGTGGAAATTTTTGTAAGTTTTAAAATAATAATAATTATTATTTAAAAAAAAAAAAAAATCTTTAAAAATTAACCAAAGAAGTTGGTGAAAAGAAAATTGATATTCAAAATTTACAAATGCACCATATATATGATCAAGAAATTGTTGAACCAAAATGAACCGCCACTTTTCATGCTTATATCATTACCCTAGAACTATTTACATAAGCATGAGTTATTTGGACTAAAAACTATAGAGTATTTGATTATTTCAATCATTAATATATATACCATAATAGATTTATTCTGGGGATCTGTTAATTATCGAATGGGAACACTGCTGTTGAGCCCACAAACATTTTTATTTGCATAAAATAAAAAGCTAATTGTTACATGTTGTTAAATTAGAATTAATATTAATTTAAAAGAAAAATTTTATTGCATAAGGGGACTACAACACTTTCATCTACTCACTATCCAAAAAAATTGCAGTCAAAAATTTGCTATCCAAAAAAATTACAGACAAAAATTTGTAAACAACACAAAATTTTAATATTTTAGTCTTTATTTAAAATATTTGCTTAATATATTGTATTTTTTGCATTTCATTATCAGTTTTCATCCGCCTAAAAAGTATGCACATATTTCTCTTTTAACATATATATTTAAATTGCTTGAATGTAATTTTTTCCCCTCTAATTCACAATATTAAAAAATTCTCACTGATATTTTTATTCCTTTATATTCAAATTTCTGATCGATAAAGTTGGGGAAAAGGAAGGAAAAAACCCATTGGTGAATTAAGCTTAAAAAAATAAAAATGGTTACAGTAATTTTTAAAATAATAAGTGGTGTCTAATATATATACAGTAATATAGGGAATTGATTTTTTACAAAAAAAAATCTATTAAACTCATTCAGTAAAAAGAAAATAAATCATTAACAAAAATTTTGCACACAAAATGCTGAAAAAAAAATTTATTTTGGTTTTAAATAGAAAAGCATTTGCTAATTTTTATTAATTATTAAGAATACTATACCAATTTTTAAATTATAACATGCAATGGAGCCACAATGTCCGCTATATTTTGTTCCACCCCCTGCATACATCGTACATTGCACATAATAGCTCATTTTTGTTAATAAACTGATTATAATAGAATATTTATTGTTAATTGAACTGCAAGTATACAATAATTCACGAGACACACTCGTATATAGCGCAGTCATGATATTTTTTTATATGTATAGTATGCATATATAAATTAAGATTATAATATAAAAAATTTAAATGATAATATAATTATTAATAATAAATTGAAAGAATATACTTATATATATTTTATTGTGTGTTTGTTCATTCATTTATTTAGTTGTTGAAAACAATTAAATATTCTCTGGGTTATATATTTTTTTTCCAATAATTTTTTCTCTTATAGAAACGTATTAGTAGTCTTATCAAGAAACTGTAATCTCTGATTGTTTTGATGTTTTAAAATCAGTATCAACTTTATGTTTTAAAATTTTGTAAAATTTTTAGCATTATGCTTAGAAAACATTTAATTACGTGAAACACTACATTAAATTTAGAAAGAATAATAAAGGAATTATAAAACATGTACTTTCAACATAAACTGAAAAATTTTATTAGTAAACATGATCGCATACTCGTGCATACTCCAGTATAAAAAAATGGCTGCTGGTATATTATAAAATTTATTTTCTGAATTTAAATTTTTTTGTGCTCAGAGATTAAAAACTGATTGCTCATGTATCATAACATATATTAAATTTATAAATTTTAGTGTGTTTTGTCATTTGTTTATTTATATTATTTACATTTTTTTTAGAAGATTTTTAAATTTTTTTATTGATATAGCATAGTTCACAGCTTCACAATATAAATTTATATGTACACACACATAAATCTGTTTTGATATTGTACTTATATATATACGTGTAAGACTATATTTTAAAAGTTTTTATTTATGTAAATTTGTTTACAACATTATACAGGACTGTAAATAAATTGTGGATGAGCTATTATCTGCTATTCGCAATATTTGATAGGGTATCTTGTAACAAAATATAACAAACATGAAGGGTTCCATTGTAAAATATTTATTGAGTATATTGCTTGTTGGAAATTAAATTTAACTATTAATTACACAAGTGTTTTTTTAATGCACAAACAAACCTTCCATGCATTTCCTATTGAATGATTCTAAATTTCATCATATTTACGTAATTTCTTTAGTATGGATATGTACTTTTATAGCATATCTTAGTTGAAAAGAAGATTGCTCTATAGAAGGCCTAAGTGGCATTTGAAGTGTTCCATAATTATTTATATTGCAATTGTTTTTATTTCTGAAGCCTACTATTCTCATTTTGGTAGCTTTAATGCAGCAATCCATTATAATAATTTCATAATTAATATTTATATCTTTGTTGTGTGATTTCATAATTTTTTTATTTTAGAAATTAGGAATTCATCATAAGATAATATCTGATTTTCAAATGGAGATCTTGGTTTCGTATATACAACTATATTTCTTGCAGAGTATACCATAGTAAAGCTTTTTTTTTTTTTATGGGTTTTGTATATTTACAGCCATCTTTATAGCTTTCCATTTTTATAAATTAGTAAATGACATTTTTATTTTATCATTTCATCCACTTTTTATTTATGATGAATCCAATTCTAATTGTGCTTTTAATATTTGTGCCTTCTTAAAGTACTGACTGCTTTTCTTCTAGCTTCACAACATCCAATAGTCCCATTTAATATTAGACAGTTCTTCCAATTTATGCAACCTTTCTTCATTTCAAAATGATCTGCAGTTGTAAGTACCTAAATAAAAGGTCGTCGAATGCCACCTTGGGTCTGTAATCAGGGCACTCCCTCTGCTTTCAGTAATGATAAATACATATATTTTGAGAATTGTTATTTTCTTATCATGCTGAAAATAATTTTGACGTATAAAAAAAAAATGAACTTGTTAGAGTTACATTATTTAAAATATTAATTGATAATGTATGAAAATGATATTAAAATTTGGTTTAGTTAAATAAATATAATAAATGTGGTTTTAAATAAATATAATAGATAAGTCAGAAACTAAAACAGATCTGTCAGTAATATTTTGATAATAAAGATTTCATTTGTTTTTTATTGTTATTAATATTCAAAATACAGGCATTTTTTATATATCTCGAGCTTAATTGTAAATATAGGGAATTTGAATTCAGAATTTTAAGCACCCTTCAGCTAGCCACGCTATCTCCTATTACTAATACACTTGACCACACACATGTAGAAAAGATAAATAAACACCCAATATACATATTTCATACTGAACCAGCACTCATCAATTGGTCCAGATTATCATCTCCCACATATATATAATCAGTGCTCACTTTATATTAAGATAGCAAATCTTCATATTTTTATGGATAGGCTTCAATTTACTCCAACCTCCAATTCTTCAGCCATCATATCATTGAAAATCTGATGATTGAAAGCCCAAATCCCATGCTGATGTCAATATTATTGCTATGCCCATGTTGACTTCAAGTCATTCCGATCCCTCATGTTTAAGACCTTATCTATTTAAATACAATTAAGCTCCAGGTATATGAAGAATACCTGTATTTCAAATATTTACACATTAAGCCTGCATCCTGTCCATCCCTCTTCTATGTACTTAAATGAATAAGATCCTATTTATGAGGGGTCATAGTGACTTGAGGTTAACATAGGTATGGGAATAATATTAGCATCACAGGATTTGGGCTTTCCATCGTCAGATTTTCAATGATATGGATAGTTGAAGAGTTGGAGATTGGAGTAGATTGAAGCATGTCCATTAAAGTATGAAGATTTGCTGTCTTAATATAAACTGAGCACTGATTATATATATATGTGTGTGTGGGAGATGATAATCTGGACCAACTGATGAATGCTGGTTCAGCACGAAATACGTATATTGATGATTATTTATTTTTTCTACATGTGTGAGGTCATGTGTATTAGTGGTATGAGATAGCTGGATATTGAAGGGTGCTTGAAAGTCTGAGTTCAAATCCCCTATATTTATTGTTATTAACAGAAATCTATTTAGAACTCTCCAAAAAAATGCTTCTGTAATTTTTGTGGATTTTTTTATAAAAATACCTCCCCCTCCCTATCAAAGATTAAATGATTGTTAAAGAATGTTTTAAAAGTTCAGGTTATGACCTTGAGGCAGATATGTGACTGAAAAGGGTTTCATTTAAATATTTATTAGTTGGATTCTATTCTTTTTGCTGATAAGTCGCTATTAATAAAAACTAAAAGTTTTAGCCTTACCAATTTACAATTTAAACTGATAATAATGGAAATTATTATCTATTAACCAGAAGTAATGTGATTGTAATGTATTTATTGTGGGATCAAGAAAATAATTAAGATTAAGTCATTTCGCGTAAATGATTTCCACTTTTAAACTGCCTGGCTAAGTTATCCAGATCTAAATGTCACCCATTAACTGACTTTTAAAAAAAATTGTATGGTGGAGCCTACCAAGAAAGAAATTTGAAGTCAATCGCGCATGTACTATCTTGAAACAGGATTCTCAGTCTGAAGAATAGCATCATTTAAATAATTATAAGAAGGAAATAAGATAACCCATGATTTACTAAATAATACTGGATAATATTTAAAAATCTTCCTATGTGTGCACGCATATATTTAAAAAAAAAAAGAAAAAATGAGATTCGGTTTACCTCCTTTTTTATTTATGTAATTCTAATTTGTTAAAGTATTAAACTAAGAAAATCAATTTTCTATTCGACTGTTGATATTAATTTCAATGCAGTATATATTTTTTGTGCATGTTTGAAATATTTGTAAATAAATGCTATTTAGTTTGATTTTTAATTTAAAAAGGATCCTGATCGTAAATATATTTTTTTTTGTGTGTATGTGATACAGTGTTCATTCTGTGAGAAATTTAGAGAAAGATTTTATTTTATTAAAGATTTGTAAAACAAAAAAAAAAAATAGTATCAGCTAATAAAAAATGTTTGTGTATGAATAATTAATATAACAATGGGTAGTTATAGATGTAATAGTATTGTATATAAGTAAATATATTTTTTTTATCTTACCATTTTATCACTTTATAGTTTGTAAAAAAAAAAAGTTAATTGATTAAATTAATTATTATATAGGGTTTGAACTCAGACTTTCACACGACTCTTAACTATCCATGCGCTATCTCATACTGCTGACACACTTGATCACACACATGTCGAAAAGATGAACAATCACCAATATATGTATTTCATGCTAAACCACCACTCGTCAGTTGGTCCGGCTGAAGACTTGCGGGGTGGAGTGGATTGGAGCCTGTCCATTAAAGTATGAAGATTGGCTATCTTAATATAAACCGAGCATTAATTGTATATATGTGTGGAGATGATAATCCGGACCAACTGAAGAGTGCTGGCTTAGCACGAAATACAAGTATTGGTGATTGTTTATCTTTTCAACAAGTGTGTGATCAAGTGTGTCAGCAGTATGAGATAGCGTGGATAGTTGGGGGTTGTGTGAAAGTCTGAGTTCAAACCTCTATATATTACATATTGGAGTGCAGGTATGAAAAAGCCTGTACTGTAGAAAAAATTCATATATTATTATTATAATTTAATTTTCGTGGCTTTTATTTATCAGTAAATTTGTTTTATATATTTAATCTGTGGGTGACTACTTAAAAAAGGAACACATAGAGTCATGCTTATAGCTGAGCTTAAGACTGTGTGGTAAAAGGGTCACAAAATTAGTACAATCTGGTGATGAAATCAGCACTCTTCTGTATATTTGCAAGTCACACTTCATATGGTATGATTAAATATCAACCGATAGAAAATTTGTATATGTGTTGATGCCATGGCAAGATGAAATTTAATTTATTATTTGAGAATAATCATCAGTCAAGTTTGTCCGCCCCCTCATAAAATTATAATACATTTGACAGTACTTAGGTATTAGTTCAGTGGTGAAATTTTAGCCTTCATTAAAATCATTATGACTATCTATGGTTGCTAAATATTTAATTAATTGAGGAAATTTAACTTTCCAGGATAAGTTGGTGAAGATCTCCAGAGTATTTTTATATCTATTACACATTCTTTATTAACTTATAGCTACCACTGATCTTCTTATGCTTGAAAGATAGCACCGTTTGCTGCTTAACTAAATTGACGTTAATACAGAAAGTGAAGTTATTTACAACTTTATTAAAAATGATTTTTTAAATCTTTTAAAGTTAAATTTACTTAATTCATTAAATAAAACATGCTGTCAAATATTTAGCAGTCATTAAATAATGAAGATTAAAATTTCACTGTTAGAAATAATACCTAGGTATTCATCTGACTTCCCAAATGAGGAAGAACTGCTAGTTATTATATCATCTTTTGGATTTATCAGTGTATGGCTCATATCTGTATAGATTCATATATAATGATGAAAAAATCAAGTCGGATGTCACATGACTTAATTTAATAAAGCTTGTATTTACAAATGTTATATATAGAGCTCGCAAAATAAGCTCTTAATAAGCGTTGAGAATATCCTACTCAATAGTGATACATTAGATAAAGTGCTGGGCTTGTCCTAGTATTTGTAATCTAATGCTTGAATATCCTGGCACCTCACTGATGACGCCAGAAGCAGAAACCGGTCTGGTGTTGGAAGATATTCTCAAAGCTTGTTAAGAGCTTATTTTGCGAGCTCTATATATAAGATTTATATATAGTATGTCTAGAGCCTTCTTTATATTTTGACAGATCAATATGGGATTCATATCATGCCTTCTATTAGTATCTAATATCACTAGCACAATATCACCTATATTCTGTTCAATATAGTCTATAATTTAACCTTTAAAAAAATTTAAAAAAGAAAAGAGATGCTAGAATGAATTCTGCTATGGTAGTTACAATATTTCATTGCCCAGATTCTAAATCCATCTGTAATTACAAAAATATCAGTTGTATTTCTAATATATGGCTTAGTTAACTTCATTTGACGTCAGGCAGACAATTTTTATTTATATGAGTATGTCTGTTTCAATCAATTTGTCAACATAAACAAATTCATTATATGACAAACTTTGACATTTGGAAAATTGATTTTTATTTTTTAAAGAAAAATAATTTCTGTATCTTATGGGATTAATTTATTGTTTTATTGTGTATTCTATCTCATAGGATTTATATATGAATGTTGTTGATATATAATGAAGAAAGTATTGATTTGTAATGTAAGGGTAGCTTACAATCTTATTAAGCTCACTTGTTTATGTGCAATATCAAATCATAAACTTAAAAATATAATTTTAATTAATAAACAGTAAATACATTATCCTATATGCAAATGTATATAACTTAAGCATTAGATTATAAAATTTATTACAAAATTCAAGTCAAATAAGTAGTTATTTTAATGAAATCAAATATTAAAATAATTAGATTTCAATTATTCATATATTTGTATAAAATAATTATTTTAACTAATATCACTAATCAAGACTCAAAACGTAGAGATAACCTAAGGTCAAGTCGTATCTTAGCAACTAAATGCGAAGGAAATAAAATTAGAACTCAATTACACAATTATTGATTATGATGCATTTAACAATAATCAAATCCAAAATCGTGAAATGAAATAGTAATTTAACACATGCTAATTACCAGAAGTTGATTCCACTATAAAAACTAAATCAACTAATTTCCAAATCAGTTCCATCTTTTACAAATGAACTAGTCACTATGCATATTTATTTTGCTGTGTTCGAATACTGAACACATCAGAAAGATGGATCAATAGTTTGGATGAATTTTCCTTGTTTATAAAATCTTTCTTAGCCGAGAACTCCAGTATCACTCAAGTAAAGTGTAAATAAATTATTCTTTAATATCATCAGTAATAATTTCAAAAGTGAAATGATCTTTTATATAATAATTAGAGAAATTCTCAATGATATTGTTCTAAACTTGAATTCCAAGGAAGACAAATATCATCAAACATATTTATAAATAAATAAATTTATTTTAAGAAGAGTTTAAGTTATAGGAAATGCATCGTGAGTAAACATTTTGCCATAGGATCAAGTGCTATTATTCTAATCTAAAGCAGTGTAATTATTCATTCTTACTGAAATGCCTGAAATATATATATCATCTATATAATTCAATATCCAACTTCGGTTTACAGTGAGATAATTTAAGAAAATGGATGTCAATGTTATGCGAGAGAAATATTTATGAAACAATGGAGTATACTGATTGCCTCACTGATGATTGATGACCAGAAATAGAAGAACTTTATTCGTTAATGAACATTATTACTTAAATTATAGAAAATGAATAGGACAATATCATAAACTTTAAACACATCATATCATCTTCGCGTAACGATATCCATAAATATTTAATCTTATTTCCTTTGCCTCTAAAACATACTTACTTTGGAATAATCCATTTTGGAAAATCATTAATGAAAAAAGTGGAAACATTATTGGATTAAATTTTTTTTTTTTATTTAATAAAATTTAGGTCTTTCTTACAGAGCGGCTTGACCAGGTTAATAAGTAAACTTAATATGAAGATAAGATTTTATTGTTCTTCATATTAAATTCATTCACTTATGACAAGACAGAATTTTTTTTTTTTGTTATTAATTTAGTAATATTTGTTTGTTTATTATTCAGTATAAATGATTAATATCCTTGGATGAAAGGTCTTTTCTTTCAACGATAGGGACCATACGTAGATGGAAGGTCTTATAAAAATGGAATTCCCTCAAAAGGATTAGATATTACAAAGATTTTCATTAATATTTATATTGTTTAATTTAAATTTAGTTAGCTAATGTTATCATAAACTTTGGAATTATAAAATGTTATTTATTTTTTGCAATCTATTAAATATTGTTTGCGCTATGATATATATCTACTATGGGATATGGGAAGCTATAATTTTAAAATGTATATACTAATATAGTAGAAATGTATTTAAACACTTGTAATTAAAAATTTTGTTATATAAAGATAAATTTAAATTGTTTTCAATTAATAAATATTGTTAAATTTATTTTAAATTTAAGAAGGTCTCTGATTTATTTAAATTATTTAGTTTATTTTCATAATAAAATAAAATTGAATACATATACCCACATATACATATCATCCTGACTTAACATCATGATAACTTGGTTGGAAGGAATTTTGAGAATCTATCAAACTTATATAAAAGTATTATTATTGCTACAGGATATCAATTGATCCCTGAAGAGAGTTAAGTGTAAAATTAACCCTGAGTTTGAATACTGAGCATAACGGAATAGTAAAGAGAGGTGAAGATTGGATGAACTGGTCTAAGTTGTAACTGTATAGAATGTTTAAATATTAAATTATAACATTTGAAATAGATGCAGTCATGGATTAGATTTTTATTGTATCATTCATAGCATCCTACATGAAGATCCTAGATCCGACTATAGTTAGATGCATTCACCCTCATTCTCTTATAGGAATGCCGACCATTACAGTAAATTGTTCTTAGGTCTTTTTCTTTCAAATAATCATATTGTTGAGTTTATCGTAATTTTTTAAAAAATAATTGTATCCGTTTATTTAAAGATAGAATTTATACTAATTAATAATTAGCTTTATTTTTACACCTACATCCATAACACCGACACATATGTAGCGCCATCTATAGAAATTTTTGCAATCTTTGAAGCAGCAATGGCTGATTAAAAAGTCTACCCATCTGCTAGTTATATCTTTCTTTCATAATCTATCAAATGGGCAACACAATCTATTTAAAAAGAATATAACATTAAATTTGATATGAAAGCTTAAGCATAGTTTTGTAGTAATTTATTTAAAGCCTCTTTTATATCAGTTTAATGTTAATAGACAAAGGCAAAGCTTTTAATCAAACTCCTTTTTAAAACGTGCTTTCAATAAACATTTACATATATAAGTAAATTAAACATCATTTAAAAATTTAATAATAATAATAATAGTTTCATTTATCTGTAGAAATTTTTATGATCTTTTAATCAGCAATGTGATGAAAAAAATCTATCAATCTTCTGTGTATATGTTTCTGTGATAAACGGTATTATCAGCTACTTGAAAAATATTTGAATACTCCATCAAACATAGAAACACAATTTTTACTTAATGAACATCGCTAACATTCAGTTTGACAGTCAAATTTAATTATTAGTTTTATTTTGATTAAATAGAAATGATGGCAGTGTGCTTAGTGGTTTTCAGGCTGATGATGACATTGGTTATTACAGAAATATATGTTTTGTAAAGATTGATTGATTTTTTTCATCAGGTGTTTCCATTTGAAAGATTGTAAAAAAATTTATAATTGGTACAAGTTAATGTTATATATTATTATTTATGTAACTGATGTCTGATTAGTTACTTATATATTAAAATGTTTACCTGAAAGCAAGGTTATTTAAAAATGAATGATTAACAGATCTGCCTTGTCTATTAATGGAAAATTTTAATGTGCTATTGTATTCTTTCTGTTGTATTTTTTAATGAATAAAAGCATATTTTTTTGATTATATATTTATCGTTTTGAAAAATTTTATTGAAAGCATAAATTTAAAAAATGAAAATATTCTGAACAATAAAATGTCGTTTTAAATAAAAAAAAAAGAAGAAGAAACGGAAATTAATAAACAAAACAAAAAATGGTTTGCCTTCAAGAAAAAAATGTATTCTAATGAAAAATTGTTTTTTTTTTTAAAATATGGATATTTAACGCAATTGTAAGATAAAGCACAAATTCATATAGTTTTTAAAAATACAAAATCTATTCTTAATTATAAAAAATAAGAACGTTATTAATAGTAGATGGTTTTTAATAAGACAATTGCTGACAGGAAGTAGTTTTTATTTTATGCCAGTAAATTTTCAGTTGACTAGTTTTTTTCGCTAAAAAGCTATTGTAATCAAATAAAATTTAATTGTATCCATTAAATATTTAATAAAAAAAAACTAAACAAATGAAATTCCTCCATTAATGTAGTTTTATCAATATCAACAAAAAAGTACTTATTTTTTTTTGACTTAATTTTAATGTAGTTTGAATTGTCATTGATAAATGCCGGCAATTAGAAGATATAATTATAATTTTAACGGCAGAAATTATTCTTAATCATTTTTTAAATTTAAATCAATCACAATTGGGAAAGTATTATCACACTATAGCAGCAGTCCTGATTGAAGCATTCAATTATAGTCAACCTTTAATATCAGATTGAATGCTGCAATGTGTTTAACTATTGTAGTGTCAACTGGTTTCCTGACTACCGATATTGTCAGATAAGATAGAAATATATGCCCAGCATAGATTGGTTGATGTTTTCATTCCTAACATTGATACTACAAAGATTGTAAAAATTTCTGCAGGTAGCTTATAAGTTAAATTAACATTATTATTATTAATAATAATAAGTCAGATGTCACATGAGTTACATATACCTTGCAATTACCAATATGTAAACTTAAGTGCATGCTAACGCTCTAAACAAGCTTTTTTTTTTTATATTATGATAAATGCTACTACAAGAGAAGGCATTCAAATCATCTTTATCTTAGATTGTCCCCATCCCCAGACCGGTTTCGACCTATGGGTCTCTTCAGTGAGGAGTTGGGACATTAGATTCAAAAAACCAACTCAAGCTAAGCATTTATCTAAAAGATAATTCTTAAGAAGAAGATCTAAACTTTTAGACATCTGCATGTCTTTAAAGTCAGCTCTCCAACTGAAAAAATTATATGGGCCTGAACTTAATTCAGATACTCCATATATTAATAGGTGTAGCCATTTAATTTAGCCAAAGCCCCAACAGCAAAATAATAATAGTAATAATAATAAGTCAGATGTCACATGACTTACATATAGCTTGCAATTACCAATATGTAAACTTAAGAGCATGCTAACGCTCTAAACAAGCTTTTTTTTTTTTTATATATTATGATAAATGCTACTACAAGAGAAGGCATTCAAATCATCTTTATCTTAGATTGAAATGGTGTTTAATTAGTTATTTATATATATATATTAATTAAATTCATAATAAATTATAAACAATACAATTATCTATTACAGATACTAGTTAGGAGTAAGGCAATTTTTTTTTTTAATAACTGACATATATATTTTACCTGATATATTAACAACTTTCTTTTAATGGTAAATAGAGTAATAATCTGCTTAATAACATTTAATTTAATGCCAAAGACTAATTTTAACTAGTCTTATTAAAGATCAGTTTTTTCATTTAGATTGAGTGAAGTCTGTGTTTTTTTTTAATAATTCATCGTAGGTATATACTATTAACTACATTCATAGTCATATTATTAAACAATATATATATATATGTTTTCCTGAATCTTTGTGATGATGGTGTTCTAGTTGTATTTTTATATTGGACTATTTCTATAATCTTTAGAAAAATTTAACTTTATTTAAATATTCCAAATACATTCAACTGTTAGTAATAGCACATCAAACAGCTTAGTATATGCACAATGTTTCGAGAGGTATTAGTCTCCTCTCTTCCCTTGGATGTTTCTGGCCTGACCAGTGACAGTACTAGCATGGGAATCGAATCTGGTCCTTAGATTCTTGAGTTTTGAATTTTAACCAACTGAGCCATCCTGTCAAATGCAAACAGTCTGTAGTAATTTTATATACTTATCTATGAGGTTTTTCCTGATTTCTCCACTTTTTCCTAAAATTCAAAATTCAAGAATCTAAGAACCCAGGTTCGAATGCCATGCTAGTACTGTCACTGGTTAGGCCAGCAACACCTGAAGAAGAGGGGAAACTAATACCTCTTGAAACATTGTGCATATACTAACTTGTTTGATGTGCTATTACTAATAGTTGAATATATTTAGATTATTTAAATAAAGTTAAATTTTTCTAAAGACATTCAATACTTATATTAGATGATGGAAATAGTCCAATATAAAAATACAAATGTATATATAATATTTTATAAGAAATGTTTTTTTATTTGCTGAGCACTAAAAAGCCAAAAAATAATTATAAAAAATAGTTATTGAATTAATTAATTTCTGAATATCCCAGTTTATTTTCAAGTTAAATATAAAAACCCCAATTGTGATTGAACAAAATTATGTTTTAGTATATAAGGGATTTGAATTCAGACTTTCGCATGACCCTCAACTCTCCATACCATCTCATATTGCTGACCCACCTGATCACACACATGTTGAATAAAAGAAAATAATTTTTTAATTTGTCTATTTAGATATTATGATAATGTGGATTTTAAAGTTTGATTTGTAAATGTAAAATACTGTACATTCTGTATGCGTAAACCAATACTGAAATAATAAGATGCTTAAACAAAATATATGTCATATGATTGAACAATTGAATCATACTTTGGTTTATTATAGGTGAAGAAATTAAATATTTGATTAGCTAATTTAAACTAAGGGATTATTTGAATTAAGGTGTTACTATTTTTATTTGGTCAAAATAAGAGTCATAGATCCAATTCATAGATCACATGACCCTATCTCTTAAGCTTGTAAGTTCAGACAGTGAGGATTGCCAATTCTTCTACAAACTTTATGATAAATGCTTAGCCAGAGCCAGCACTTAAAATATCTCTGTCAGAAACCCCTCCCCAAACCCCAGACCATGGTTTCGTGCTTTGGCACTCCTCAGAGAGGTGTCAGGGTAGGTTCAGACACTAGATCTAAAAATGCCAACCCAAAGCCAAGCACTTATCTAAAAGTTATCTATTGAGTGGAAAATCTGAAATTTTCAGACATCTACATGTCTTCAAACCCAGCTATCCAACTCAAATAGCTATATTGACTATTTGTAGTCTCTGCCAAAAGTCTTATGCAATTTTATATTGCTATGACTACTAATATATGGTATGGCTGAAGATCTATCAGCACCATATAGCTATTTGAGTTGGATAGCTGGGTTTGAAGACATGTAGATGTCTGAAAATTTCAGATTTTCCACTCAATAGATAACTTTTAGATAAGTGCTTGGCTTTGGGTTGGCATTTTTAGATCTAGTGTCTGAACCTGCCCTGACACCTCTCTGAGGAGTGCCAAAGCACAAAACCATGGTCAGGGGTTTGGGGAGGGGTTTCTGACAGAGATATTTTAAGTGCCGGCTCTGGCTAAGCATTTATCATAAAGCTTGTAGAGGAATTGGCAATCCTCACTGTTTATTTTTATTTACTATTACATATGCATAACTAGTTCGATATATGGCATATAAATATATGTGCTAATATATAGATACTTATTTTACTTTAAATAATCATTTGATAATATTTTTTATGCATTAAGTTAAAGCTGTTTTTTTTTTTTAAAATGTGTTTCCTGTTAAATTGTATAGCATAGTTGAGGAGAATATCGGACTTTCAAAATTTATTGATCTCATCTCTCTGAATTTATTGTTACATTTTATAGTATATAAACGAAATTGATCATAGGATTTTCAATCTCTACTGATACTCTCTCCATTTCAAACAGCCGATAAACATGACAACACACATGTGAAAAAGATAGATGATTCCCAGTATACGTATTTCATGCAGAACCAGCATTCATCATTTTATCTTTTTCACGTGTTCATGTGCATTGGTTGTTTGAGATGGAGCAGATGATGAAAATAGACTGAAAATCCTAAGTTCAAATCTCCAGTTCCTGTAGTAAGCATTTATTATAGACAAGTGTTGGTGGCTCAGCGGTTAGCATAGCTGCCTTCCAAGCAGCTGGCCCGGATTCGCTTCCCGGTCAACGCATTTGACATATGAAAAAAAACCATTCATTATACTGAATGAATAGGTTAAATATAATTTTTTATCCTTTTTTTAAAATAATAATAATAATAAATTGTAATATTTATATGTATATTACTGTTTCCATATGTTTATTCACTTCTTTTTTCTTTCATCATTTAAAAGTTCTCTACTAGAAATTTTTAAGAATTTTGGTCTTATTTATAATTAGCTTTAGTCATTGTTTGTGCATATATGCATAGAAATGCTTCTGAAATAAAATTCAGCATTCAATACACTGAAACTCTATGACAAAGTAGTGTCTTTGAATGCTATTGGGTAATTATTTGTGGTGTCATCAGTTTGTGCTCATGTTCCATATTTAGACTCCGTTCATGAGTTTTTATTTAATATTACAAAATAATAAAACCATATATGTATAATTTAATGCAAGCACAAGTCACCCTCCCTCAAGCTATGAAATAAAAACATTCTGAATGTTGAACAAAGGATCAAGAACAGAGTGAATCCACCTATCTTGGAGCTCTAATGTTTATAAGCATACCTTTGTAGACATTGGTTAAAAAAAAGCAGAGTAAAATTAATATGTCAACCAGCTGCAATATGGCTTTAATTACATACATATAAATATTCCTAGCTATGTTTAATTTAATATTTATATATTAAATGTTAGTTGACTATTAAAATCAAGGTGCTAATAAACATCACATGATCTAGGTGCAGTGCTCTCAGTTCCAAGGCTCCTCACTGACGAAGCCCACAAGCCAGAAACTAGTCTGGGGATATGGGATGAGTAGGCACTAGATGGGGATTTTATACACAAGTCTTCTGGCATCCATTGATTATTCTGGCTTGCACTGGGTGGCAATACTATATGGAAAGTTTTGCCTGAAAATTGAGGTGATTAAGAGAAAAATTTTGTCTGCAGTCTTGTACAATGATTATTAGCTTCATAACTATTAAATGCCATATTCCAACTGGCTTATATAATAATTCCACTCTGAATTTTCAATAGTGTTGACAAAGATATGCTTATGAATATCAGAGCTCATTCTATTCTTGACCCTTTGTTCAACATTTAGAGTGCTAGTATTTCATAGCTGAGAAAGGGTGATGTATTCCCTTTATTTACATAATATACATTGAGCTATATTTAATGTTTTTATATATGTTTATGTAACAGTCTTTGGAATAGTGATAGTAAAGCTATTCTTTAGTGTCTATTTATTTGTAGGTAATGGGTGTTTAACATATTTCTCTAGATTCTTCTTTTTGGCCAACAGTAGAATAGCTTTGGGCTGGCTATTGTGAAAAAAAAATCCTAAACGTGTTTGCAGTCTGGAAAAAAACTCCTAAATTTATGAATATTTATACGCTCACACTGTCATATACAAGCAAATATATATTTGTCATTATATTTTAAATTTATTAAAATGAAAAATGATATTAAATAATCATCTTATCTTGAAAATAAATCCAACAGAAAAAGTTTGATAAAGCACTATGAAATTTAATATTTTTTTAAAAGAAATATGATATGTGATAATAAAAAGTAAAAATATAAATGATAAAGTTATAAGATTGCAAAAATCTGTGGGGTTTTTTTCAAATGCTTTTTATTTAACATAAAATATTTTTAAAATTAAATTTTATTTTATTTCAATAAGGAATTTGGATGTTAAAACAGGCAAAACTCACTATACGTATTGCCACACACAGCAAGCTAGAATAATCAATGGATGCCAGAAGGCTTGTGCATAAGAAATGTTTATTGGCTTAAATTTGGATGTTAGTTAATTTTGAAGCAAATACATTTTCAATTAAATAATAATTTTTTGAGCTCTCAAATGAAATGGTCTTAGGTTAACTTCTAAATGAACAAAATAGGATCTATTAAAAATCTGACAAGTTTCTTTTTTTTTTTTAAAAAAAAAAAAAAAAAGGAGTAGAAAATAATTTGGTAAGAATGGATATTATATCCTTTATCTTTGGAAATACTTTGTATTAGTCAGGGGATTCAAAAATGTTTTAGATAAAATTCGTTGAATGATGAATTGTGGACAGAAAATGAGCCTATTCATATGGAAATGGAATAGATTTTTTTTTTTAATGAAGAGATAAAATGAAAATTGAGGGTAGGATTTCATATCTTGCATGATGTGTCAAAAGAAGATCTCAAATTTTCATCATTTTGCCAAAATGATAGTAACAAAAAGAAAGAAGCTGAATTTAAATGAAGGATAACAATCGTCATAACATGCCAGCATTTACATGTTATGATATAAATATTAAAAAAATTGAAGTAAACCTTCCGAATGGAATTTATAATTAATGTATTAATTTTTTTAAACATAACAACTAAAACATATTTGGTAAAATTAAATGAAAGCGGAAAAAAAAAAAACGTAAAATTCTTGTAGGCGCTGAAACTGTATAATTCAAAAATAAGCGGCTACCAAGCTCAAGCTTGGTAGACAGGATAATACATAAGCACCGATATTTTATATACTTGTCTGTGAGGGATCTCCTGGTTTCTCCATTTTTCTTAAGGGCAAAATGAATAACTGATTTGCGGACATTATGAATTATCATATTAGGTTGACTTATGGAATTGTATGCTACTACACATTCTTGAATGTATTTGAACAGTTTAAGTAAAACATGAATTTTTTTTTAAGACATTTAACAATTAATCAAAGATGTTAGAGATAGTTCAACATATTATTGCAAGTAAAATGCTATCATTATAAATTTTCAGATAAATAATATTACAGGATTATTTCTTTTGTTATAATAGATAAAAAAAAATCATTTTCATTTGAATGAACTTTTTGTTATGCTGAACGTATAATTGTAGCATGATGCGGTTTCAAAAAATTAAATTATTATTCCTTACAAATGCATGTTTGATTAAAATTATATTTAAATGCTGAGATCTATAACTAAACATGAGCTTTCACTTTTGAATAGGAATCGCCTTCGACAGAGGGTACCAATTCTTCTCTAGCCACTCCTGACAAATCTCCAGATTCAGAGCTTAAAGGAAAGACTGCTATTTCTCCTCTTTATGAAGAAAGTAAGTTTTGTATATGCTGAATGCACTTCGTGTTTGTTAATTAATTGCTTTTATAACCTGGGTATGTAATGATTACAGATTAGTTAGTAATTAGTTTTAAATATGCTTGACTACATGTCTTCGAGTCAAATATAAAAATAACAAATTTTGTGATAAGTATAAGAAATTTACTTTGATTTGAAAAGGTATGCAGATTTTGTACAGTATTAAAAGAAAACGGGAAGGGTTGGGCAAATGGGAGGAAAATTATGACCGATTTTCCAATTTTTAAAATGAAAATATGTGCAGACTATTCTAGACTTTTTGCAATGATTGATTTTTATACTTGTTAAAATGTTTCTTGGAATGCACGTTGATCAGGAAGTTTGATGCAGAATATGAAAATATTTTTAAATGAGAAAACTATAATGTAGAATAAAAGATGTTTGCACCATATATGGGATATATGGGAACTGATGGCGAATTGATTCATGCATCGCATTTTAAATGTTTGGTGCTTTTATATATGTTAGAACTTTTCTGGGTAAGTATACTACAATTATATACATTGGGGACTGTCCATATATACATGAATTAAAGATCTAATGATGTAGTGATCTTAATCTGTTTTGGTCATAGTATAGGCTTAAATTCAGTGTGGAGGATTTTTTTGGCATTTGAGATTCTCCAAGCAAGCACAATTTTTTTTTAGGCAATTCACCCATAGCAAATCCAATTTGGACATAGAGTTTTGATTAATAAATAGCTATCCGGCTTTTTTTTTTTTTTTTTACTTCTGACTCAACACTGACTCATAAATCGAAAGATTTCACGAATGTTAATGTGTTATAGAATTTGTGGACTTAATCAGTGAGGTATTTAATAGCCTTATGCTCTCAAATCAAAACACTTTAGATTCTCCTATTTATTTAGAAAGTAGGTTTAAGATAAGAGTGGCCGCTCTTGTCTTTTAAATAAATCTTGTGTTAAAGATTTGCAGAAGTTCTTAACTGTCATTTTTTCAGGCGCATAGTCTTAAGGTTATAGCCTTAATATATATTACTTTACTTCTGGAAGGTATTAAGGATAGAAAATCATACTGCAATGACTAAAGTGCTGGTAGGTTTTTGTTTTGCATAAGCTATTTCTTGGTAAAAGGTTTTCTTAATTGCTTAAAAAATTTACATGTATATTGGACATCAAAGATTTAATGAAGTTGTCAATAAGCAAAATATCTCAAATTTCATGGGAGAAAACAATAATAAACTATTCATCATCGCTCTATTGAAAAATTTTATGCATAGTCAAAATACTACACATGTGCTTGCTGGAAATCTGTGTTGATTTTACAATATCTAATAATAATAATTGTGAAGAAGGAAATCAACCTCCAGTCAATGCTCTTTATAAATGTTTATTAAAATCTCTGTGCACTCACCCACCAGTAAGGTATTTTTATATACGCCAACCACTATAGACCATGCTTATTTCAGGACTTGAATCTGTTATGTACCTGATGTTCAAATTGACAATTATATTGTACAAATTTAGATATTCTATTACAAGGGAGAGACGGAATCTCATTTTTAACCCCGTGAGATTAAACTTATATTAATTATGAATAAATGTAAATCTATTATTATTAAGCACAGAAATTATCGTAATTGTGAAGAAGGAAATAAACCTCCAGTCATGCACTGTTTATAAATGTTTATTAAAATATAATATTTAATTTGAACATCAGGCATATAATAGATTCAAATTCGGAGATAAGCATGGTCAGTAATGGTTGGTGTATATATGAATATACTTTAAGCATAAAAGAATTCAGTTATAATTTTAAACTATTATTGGTGGGTGGTGGACTGGTTTTCTCAGATGCTTGATTCTTAATTTTTCAATGCAATTAAGACTCGTTCAATACAAAAGAAAAATCTGTAATTCAATTATTTGCTTTAACATGTCTACAATAGAGCCTATCTTTTGCTCTCCCCACTCACATACCAATGTATAATTAAAAAAACTAATTAGATTTATGATTAATTAATAGATTAGTATTACCCATCTATTTTAGTCCCTATATCTATATATATATAACAAAAAAACTAAAGTTTACATTAAAATCTAATATCTATATTCTATTAAATTAGATGGGATAGAAAAATACCACCTCATCAGGGATAACATTTTCTATTTAAGAATATTTAATAAGATTCTAAAAATAAAGTCAACCAATAGATTCTTCAGCTTGCGATTAAATCTCATGTAATGGTATATTTTAATTGTATTGAGCACTCCTAGCGAGTAGTCTTCCTAAAAAATTATTTTATAGCGAAATTTGAGCATAGTTTTCATGTTCAGAGGCAGATAACCTTTACAAAACCTATTTCAAAAACACTCTAAAGAGTTGTAAAGTGACGGTTTTTATTGGCAAGATGTGGCTGAGGATAGAATACAATGGAAAGCACGGTTTGGGATAGTAAAGTATTTTATAAAGTCAGCAAAGGAAGTTAAAAGACATCCCAAAATATCATATAAATATACAAAGGACCAGCATTTTGATATATGAGGATATATTTGTAGTTCATAGATTGGTTTCTATAGTCATAGCAAAACTCATCTTAAACTTCTTTTCTGGATTTAGAATGGTCATTTGTAGTTTACAAATACTCGTTAATGATGATATTTATGTCTGTAATCTCCAGAAAGAAAAAAGCTTATAAAAGCTATTGATCCATTAGTTAATTTTATGTGGCTGGGATGTAGTTGCATAACGCTGAAACAAAATTTGTTTTATTTTAAATTAATTATTAATGATTTTGGGGTCATTTAAACTGAGGCAATTCCAAAACAAACAAAAAAAGGTACAAATTAGTTTATTATTACAATGAGAAACTTATAATCTTTTGTTTAAATTTTTTTTTTCTGGCATTAGGAATAATTTGTTTCCCTAAAATTGGTAATTTAATGATTATTGGTTATTTTTATTTGCTAGAGTTGAAGAATCTGAGTGTAAGTCAACTTAATGAACTCTATGTTGAGCTTGAAGCCTTGATCAAAGATTATTCCGAGACGTTGATTCAGGAACTGGCGCTTCGAGATGAACTAGAGTATGAGAAGGAACTCAAGAATAGTTTCATCTCTTTGCTGCTCAGCATCCAGAACAAACGTCGCCAGTACAGCTTGGATAAGAAGAAAAATAAGAAAACCGGAACCAATGGAACGGAACCAAAGGTGATTTTTCATAGCTAATATCATTTATTGTAATAAGCACACATATTTGATGTTTACATAGATTTTGTTTAAAGTATATGCTTTTTTTTAATTATGTAAAGGTCTGTTTTTGATTACGTGTGTTTATTGTTCTTTATAATCTAATGTTTTTTTGAAAATATTCTCATTGGTTGAGGTAATGGTAAGTTTTACTAAACTTGCTGCACACTGAATTTTAATTTTTTTTCACCTTTCATTTTTATTAAAAAAATAAATAATTAAATAGTTTTATTACTTGGAAGTTCATAAAACGTTCAGGCATCTGAGGTGTCAGAACTGAAATCAATTCAAGGACTTTATGCTTGAGTCTGACCCGTTATTGGGGAACTAAATCATACAAGCCTCCGTTTTTATTTACCAAGGTTTTTAAATAATTAAAATGATTAATACATTCTGCAATTTTATTTTATTGTCATTCATTTAGATCTCCCACTTAATTTTGAACATTTCATCTGCAGTATTTCAAAATTCATCCATAATTTTATCTTTTCTGTAGTAAAAGACTATTGCAAAATGGAAAATAAAGAATATAAGATTTTCAAAGCAAAGAAGAAAATGGACTCGCCTTAGTGCAGCAGTCAGCCTGACAACATTTCTGGATTAATGCCCCAAATCCCTGATGTGACGTGGTTATATGAATATATTTCTTTATAATCAGTTAGATCCATATGTCACTTCATCCATATCTAATTCTATTTAATCCTTCCTCATGCAGCAAAATTTACTTAAATGATTAAATCAAACAAAAACTTTTATTTACAATTAAATCAAACTAAATATTTTAAGAACTTTTTAACTAAAGAGATAGTTTAGCCAAAGTTGAAAGAAGCGCATTGGGTGCTTATGACGCATCCTAACTAGTCTTGTCGCGAGAACATCTAAGAATGCCAATTTTTGTTCTTGTGAATTGAATTGAAGGGGATATGTTGTTGATGTGTGATGTGTTTCCAGAAAATTTGTAGCAGTGTTTCACCACGTGGCCGTGCAACAAATGCATCATCCACATAGCGAAGCCAAACTTTAGGTGGATATGGAGTTAGTTTTTATGGCTAAGATTTCAAGTTCTTTCATGTAAATATATCTAATCAGGGAGGACGGTGAGCCCATAGCCATTGAAAGTAGATTGTTTTTATGCATAATGTTAATAGTTCCATTATACTATTAATAGGAAGAACTGTTCTGGTTTGTAAAGTATTATCATCATTTAATCTTTTTTTTACAATAGACAATGCTTCTTCATATGGTACATTCGTGAATAAACTTTCCACATCAAAGTTTACCAGTAAGTCGGGCCAATATAGAAAAGTGACAAAAAATTTGATACCGAGTACGGAAACAAAGTTACAAGTATTACTCAGAAAGCATTGCAGGTACTTCAGTGATTCAGAAAAAAGTAAACTAAAGATCATATTTCAGAAGAATTCCTCATCTTCATGGTCTACCTAAGATCCATAAGAATCATGTTCCATTAAGACCCATTGTTAGTTCTAGAGATTCACCTTGCCAAAATTTGGCAAGATTTGTTCTCAAAGTTCAAATCCTTTGGCACACAAGATTCAGCCCTTTGTCAGGGATTCTAGATACTTTGTAGAATTAATTAAGAACATGAAAATTGAAAGAACTGATTTACTGGTAAGCTTTGATGTGGAAAGTTTATTCACGAATGTACCATGTGAGCCCCCTCCCCCTGCATATTCCAGTGCTACACGCTGGAAGCTTGATTCGCTGAGACTAGTGCATTATTCTATTCTAATTTTCAGTCAAAAAATAAGACATATTTCCAAAATCTTGGTTGTATATATTTTTAAAATGAAAATTGTGTTAAATACCCTTGGAAATGTTGTAAACATAATTTCCCATCGTAAATTTTTTAAAAATAATTTGAAAAATCGGCGAAGAGCAAAAAGAAAAAAATTATCGGCCCGGTAACATTACATTTCATTATTTTTGCAAGCACAGTTCTGGCAGGCAGACGCATTACACGGTCGGAAGGAGAACCAATACGTATATTTAGATTTTTTTTTTTAAATATGAGGATAAATTTTGACACAAAAATACCGTGTTTCAAGAATTATGTAATTTTATGATATTTCTCATTGTAATTAATAAAAGTAACAATAAAAATATTATTTAATAGTCTTAGTGAGATAAAATACTCATATTTAATTGATACAAATTATGTGTGTATATATATATTTGCTTATAGTATATTTATATATATTTCCAGTATCTTACAACAGTAATTCCCTATCATGCTAGCATGGGACCGCCAAGTAATGCTACTTTGCAGATTCTAATCAAAAGTAAGTACTTTTAACTGTTTTTATATATACTGTACCACTAACGAATGTGTGATCTGAGAACACACATACTCTGCGTTACACGAGTAATCATTTATTATTAAATGATCAAATTAAATTTAAAAAGAAATAATTAAGTCTTAATAAAAGTGAAATATAAAATGTTTTAACGGCAAACTTGCAAAAGTAAAGTGTTGCATCATCTTGTCGTTTAACAAAATAAAAGAAAGTTTAGTAATAAAGAGCAAGTAGGAAGGGGAAAAAAATTAACTCTTAAAATAAAAATTTAAAAATTAGCTCTCTCTTTTTATAAATTAAGTAAAAAAAGAAACGTAAAAATGGAAATTGAACTAAAGTATATGTAAAAAGAAAATTGTCACATTTGCGAGTCATTTAAAGATTGCTTGGCTGATAAAGAAAAGAAAAGTAATAATAGCTCCCATTGCATTAATTAAAAAGCAAAGGATTGGACTACGGACATTATCTCATCGAACATTATCTCATCAAACGTTAGATTAATCGAAGCAAGAATTTAGATTAAAACATAATGCTAAATTGATTAAAGAAAGAAACAAAAGAAAGGATTACGGATATTATCTCATCAAAATGTTGGATTAATCTAAGCAAAAATTGAGATTAAAACATAACGGAAAATTAATTAAGGAAATATTAAATCAGATCGGAGAATGATAACTAGAAAATAATAAGGGAGACGCGTGTAAAAGGACAGAGATTCATTCCATTATTATTATATTACTATTTTCATTATCATTCGGCATGACCATATAACACAACAATATGCAAAATATCCTGCCCATCCCTCTTCTGTGTTTTTAAATGGATAAGGGCCTATATATGAGGGGTCAAAGTGACTTCAGGTCAACACGGGCTTGGCAATAATGTTGGCACGAGCATGGGATTTGACCTTCCATCATCAGATTTTCAATGATATGGCTGGCTGAAAAGTTGGAGGTTAGAGTAGATTGAAGCCTGTCCATTAAAGTGTGAAGATTTGCTATCTTAATATAAACTGGTCAGTGATTATATATATGTGTGGGAAATGATAATCTGGACCAACTGACGAGTACTGGTTTAGCATGAAGTACGTATAAGGGTGATTATTTATCTTTTCTACATGTGTGTGGTGATGTGTATCAGTTGTTTGAAATAGTGTGGATAGTTGGTGGGTGCTTGAAAGTCTGAGTTCAAATCCCCTATATTTAAAATAATACATGTATTATATTGTCTTGTTATAATTTTCCATTCATTTCCAATTGACCAGTTGTTAACTAAATTCATTGAAGTTTTGTAAATATTCGTGCAATTATTTAAGTGATTTTTTAATGTAATATGTTTTCCTATATTTGTCTTCTCTTTGGATCTTTAATTTAATTTAAAGGATTAATAGTTTTTGTAGCA